>CM060966.1:81744844-81802344 GCA_030765045.1 Tenodera sinensis
ATGGTTAGTAAAAGAGTAGAGAAAGTCATGTGACCTCAATAAATTGGATTTTTCATGCGAAGTCCCAGATGAAATATTGAAGCTTGTTGGTACAAATCCTGCATACATGCAAGAGCCTAAGGGAAATCCCAGCTGCAGCAGTAGAAATGAGGCAGAGGGGGATGACGACGACCACATTTATTTTTGCTAGGTGATCCATGCGTATTTTTTCAATAATGTAGTTTTCTAATGTTTATATAGGTATTAAAATATAATCTAGCCTTTTCTAGCCTTTTTGGCAAGCCAGTTTAGCTTGTTTTATTGAATTATAGTTGGCAACACTAGACTAATCGAATTCCTAAACACGCCTGTTTGCCTCCAAGATCAAAGTGCTTGTGCAGCGTGCAGGGTGCTCTGTGGTGCAGCCCTTGGGGTAAACAATGTCATCCGGTTGGAAACTGGAAAAGTGATACGCTTGATACGTAAGTTTTTCTTTTAAGATTGAATAGCTATCATATAAAATATACATTTGAAGTTAATTTCATTTTCCTACATTCAGGCGATGTTTAGTTTAATTTTTAATGAGTTTGACCCGCTGGTTGGCAACTCTGCTATACAAGTGGTAGCCATGTGCTGGTTACAGCACTTGGTATTAATTTGTGGTGAGGTTATACTATAGAAGGCATTGTAACGTATTGTTAGAGACGAATGAATTCAACGAAATGTAACGTACATTTGTATTCTGAGTATATGTGAAAATAGCTAATGCTGTGATTTTGAAAGGGATCTCATTTGGTGAAGTTAAGGTATGTTTACAGATATTTTCGGTAGCATTCTGATCAGAAAGTCTAAAGTAGAACAACTGTTTCTGTGATTTGAAACCGATATCTGAACAAGATTTGCTTAGCATTATACAATTTTTACACCATTCGATTATTTTAGAGTATTTTTCTTTCAAAAGACTTAATAATTCGTATGTTTACAACTAAAATATTAAGTAACCTCAAAAGTTGTATCGCGACTTACACACCTAAATGAGAACCAAAGTGCAAAAACAGTCATAGTGCCTCCTATATCATCATTGTTAACAGTTCCAGGGGAGAAGGCTTGAGAAACCGTGATCTTAATGTCACTAATATCCCAGTTCAGTTCCAATTAATCATAAATGCTTGAGCTGAAAACAAATTTAAGCTTGGAGTCACCTGAAGGCAATTTGATTCAGAATTGTGAAGTACCATTCATGTGGTTTATGGGAGGGATGTAGATAGTTATCAAAGTGAATGCTTAGGTAAAGATTCCGTATGGCGTATGATAACCCAGTACAGTACAGCGGCGGGAAAGACTTAAGTTAGGGATTCCAGGGTACGTGCATAGTAATCCTTAGTTATAAGGAGTTGTGATCATTGGGTTTTAGCTAAATTTATGTCTTGGCCACGCTTTCCCATCGCATCGCAGTTACGGCCGCTGCTACACTCCTCTGCTTATAAAAAAACACCCCTCGGCTACGCTTTGAGGCTTAGTCCTCAATATCCATCCCGGTTACGCTTTGCGGCTTAGGATCCACAATCCATCCCGGCTAAGCTTTGGCTTAGGACCCTCAGTATATTTCGTTATAGTGGTGGTTAACTATGTGTGTACCTAGTGCAACAGAGGAATGACGTATATGTGCATTACATAGCAATTCCAGGACTATACTCGATCCTTAACCAAAGTCCATAGTACCTATAAGAATGCAAGAAGAATTGGCCATATACAATTTGTCTAGATTCTTAACATCACTTCCCTATACCATGGTTTTCGACACTTCACTAATGAGGATATTGTTGACAAGCATCTCCTGGAAATTCATGATCTGGCCATTTCCTACATAGTTCTCAAATGCTCTCTCATAGTCCAATACAGTAATTTAGAGTACAACTAGTATTTTACAATGCTACCTTAGAAAGCGGGCTTGTCTCCTCACAAGTGGTTCTATTGTATTCTCTAATGACCTTGCATTGGGGGTTGTGGGGTGGAAGGTAGGCAAACTCGTACTTGTTAGTAATAAGATTAAGAATCTTGGACAGCTATACATGTTAATTTTGCAATAAGAGTTCTTTTTCTCACTCATCAGCCCCAAAATTGCATCAATTAATACACGAGAGAATGTCTAAGAATGAGGGCAGGCAATGAGGGCAGAGGAACACAAAAATTGAAATTGGTGAAAGGAGTTTACTCAACAACTGTTAACTTTGCAACAAGAGCTTTTTTTTTTTTTTTTTTTTTTTCATTTATCTACCCTAAAATTGCATCAATTAATACATGAGGGCAGAAAAAAGCAAAAACCGAAATTGATGAGAGTAGTTTACTCAAGCATCAGATCTAAAGGAATCTTCTTCAATCCCAAGTATGGTAATGAAAAGTTGGTGACACACAAAGTTGATCTCCATATGGCATTCCAAGGTAAATATGATTATCCTAGGTAAGGAGGACTGACAGTATATCAGAAAACCGAAAACTTGGATAACACAGACTTAAAAATCGAGAGGGGAAACATGTTAACTGGTGAAATGAATGAAAACATGGTTAAAGATGTGAAAAAAGGCATCTACTATATAAAGATTTGAAAAAAGGCATCTGGTATATTATCAAATGAAAAAATTTGATGTGTTGCACTCATATGACTTTCTCTACTCTTGTACTAACCATTCTTACAAACTCTTATTCCTATATCTTCTTTGTGTTAGTTGAGATAAATATTTGCAGAAATTATCTTATTGATTATTTCCTTGTAGGTGCAAGGAGAATATGAGAATACAGTAGGCTTTGAGCGATAGTCAAATCTTTTAAAGCTTTGAGTGATAGTTAAATCTTTTAAAGCTTTGAGATTCTGTTCTCTTTGCATGGTTAACATATAAAAAATAAACAATGTTGCATTTCATGAAAGTTTAAGTTTTCCGAAACTGACACAAATAACAAGGAATATCTCTGAAATGGTTCATTCTACAAAAAAATGTATTTGGATATAAATTGTTTTAGTGAGATCTAAATTTTTTGTATGGTTAGATTTTGTCTATCTCATATGGTTTACAAGTTATTCAAAAGTCATCCAGAGTAAACAGGACTACATAGGCTATAGCCAGAAAATTCAAAATATACATTTCATTTGTCATAAATATATCTCAAACAGTCATTTTAATCAAAATCGTTAGAGCCATTTTCAGGAAAATCAAAATTCTTGAAAAGTTTTCCATGTAAAGGGTAGTTTAGGCTGGAGGAATTTTCTTCAAAATCTTTGTGTCGCATCCTTGAAAGACATTAAACTTAAATACCAACTTTGGTTTTTAACCGACTTTTCGTTTTTGAATCATGCCATCCACAGACACAGGTGCACACACACAAACCTTTTTCTAAAACTGCTTTTTTTTGGATTCAGGGGTCCTCAAAACATATATGTTGTTGTTTTCTAGTGCCTTGCATCTGGCAATGAAGCCATTAGCATTCGTGCTTTCCAATACTTTTGAACTGTAGTTTCTTCTGATCTTAATGCTTCACAGGTCTTCAAGTGGTCTTCATTCATTTCTGCTGGATCGTTACACAGGACACATATTGGTGAGGCTGAGATACCTATCGGATCTCCGGGTGGGGACATCTTTAGGCAAATTTCATCACAACAATTTCAAAACATATATTTCTGGTGAAATCTTGACATCAGATTTTTGGGTGGAATGCAATACTTCCTCTACTGTACCATGCATAGTAGAGAAAGTAAAATTGTTGAATGGAACTCGCTCACTTCTTTGCTGCTGTTTTAGGTGATCGTTGTAGCAGTAGAAGTTCAGTTGAAGTTGTCTCTGACTGTTGTTTTAGGTTCTCGATGGTCTTTTCCATACCTTTGCATCTGTGATTTTCTCATTCTCCATTTCAATGTTACCCCCACCTTTACATTTCTTTGTGCGTCATTTCTATTTTTCACAGACATACAAACTACTTTGTGCAGCACACTTTGTAAAACAGGACCTTGGTTAATCCAGAACTCGGCTTGTTGGAGCTCGGATAACCATGGCTCTATTGTATATTGGTCTGTGCTTTTGTTCTCTTATGCTATTGTGTTTTGTTGAGTTCATTTTTGTTTTCTAGTGATGCCCTGGTGTTGATAAGATCTCGGACATAAGCTCTCTTCTCAGGCCATGTTGAAATTATCCAAACTGTGCAAACAACTATGAATATTTCTTCATCAGTAACTTTACCATACAGAAAGTTTCTGAAGTTCTAATAAGTTTTTCATGATTGCATTTGCCTTTCATTTTCTTTGAGTCTTTCAAAATTACCATGGACCCTTTTTTCAAACTTAAATGTGATTTTTCTTTTAGTTTATTCAGTTTTGCCTCCACCTTTGCTTTACAAAATTCAATTTAACACCTGAAGTAGCTTGTCTTATTATTCGTTAGCAGAGTTAAAACTAGGGGTGTCAACAATTAATTTTATGGTATCTTCTATCTTTAAATTATTATTTTTAGAAACACAATTTTTCTTTTTAACAGCTTGCAACTTCATCCTGCGGCTGCATTACTTGCTTTGTGTTGTCCTCCAAATTCTGTATTTTAATAGATGAAACCTCCAGAATGTTTGCATTTATATAAAGAAACTAAATATTATGGATATTTAAAACAATAGCATTAAAGTTGAGCATAAATCAACTTGGGATTTGATTGGCAACCTGTTCACTTCTCTACGAGGGCGTGTTGGGGTGCTTTGGTGAATAACGTGCAACAAGGATGACATCATGTTATTGGCACAGTCTGCTAACACACTTCTTGCAGGTGGCGAATATACGGCCTGTCAAGTCCCAAGTTGATATGGTCGGTGAATTTATTTTGAAAATTCTTCTGGTCAGGTCGGTGAGACCTGTAAACCAATGACAAGTGTGATCCTCCAGACATTCTAGGGGCTGTAAGAGAGCAATGTAACTGCCAAAACATAAAATTATGGTGCTCTCTAACAACTGGTTACTATTATTGCTATTGTTATCTTCAAGAGGAAATGGACTGAGACCACCTTCAAATATGCCTGGCCACTTCTAGCGCCCCATCCATCTGTGAAAAATATTGGAGAGCAAGAGGATTGATGACTTCATTGTCAGAAATCCAGTATGAGCTAACAACAATATTGGTTATCTTGTGAATTAGGTCCAAGTGTAATTGTCTGAAAATAAAGTCCTATTAACTATTGGTGAAAAATATTAACGGAACACACTCATGGAATAAATGATTTCAACTCCTTGTTTATTTTCTGTTGGATCACCATTATTACACGCTTTGTATTAGCTTCACCTGTATGTATGTATGTATGTATGTAACAGAATCTTTCGACGTAATTTTCACCCACTTAGAGTTGTCTGACTTGAAATTTTGTATACATGTCAAGGATCAATGACATTACATTAATATCATAACTTTATCCTAAGATTCTGACCAGGATAATCAGGATAAAAAAAAGTTAATTAGGTAAATTTATCAATGTAACATAATCTTTTGATGTAATTTTCACTAACTTAAAGTCATCTGATTGACATGAAAATTTGCATACATGTCAAGGACCGATGACAACACAGTAATATCATAACTTTTTCCTAAGAGTAATATTTAGCCAAATTTATCTATGTAAGGTAATTTTCACCTACCTGAGTTGTCTGATTAACTTGAAAATTTGCAAACATGTCAAGGACTGACGACAATATAATGATATTATTTTGTCCTAATGTCCTCACCAGCATTATCAGGATAAAAAGTGACTTGGTTAGATTTAACAATGTAACTTAATTTTCACCAACTTGAGTCGTCTGAAAATTTGCATGTATGTGATTGATAACAATACTATAAATTCATGACTTTGTCCTAATATCCTGACAAGGGTCATCAGGATAAAAATGTGACCTGGCTGAATTTAACAATTTAATGTAATTTTCACCCACTTAAGATGCCTGATTGACTTGAAAATTTGCACACACATAACGGACCGATTACAATGTAATATCATGACTTTGCCCTAATGCCCTGACCAGCACTATCAGGATAAAAAGTGACAGTTAAATTTAACAATGTAACAATTTTCACCAATTTAAGACGTCATATTGACTTGAAAATTTACCCACATGTCAAGGATTGATGACAATAACATAATAGCTTGAATTTGTCCTAATGTGCTGACTAGGATCTTCAGGATAAAAAATGACTAAGCTAAATTTATCAATGCAAAGGATTTTTTTGACATAATTTTCAAGAGTCCTCTGATTGACTTTAAAATTTGCACACGTGTCGAAGATCAATGACAATACAACAGTAATATCCTGGCTTTGTCCTAATATCCTGATCAGGATCAACAGGATAAAAAAGGTTACTTAGATACATTTATCAATGTAACAGAATCTTTCAACATAATTTTCACCAACTTAAGAGTTGTCTGATTGACTTGAAAATTTGTGCACCTGTTAAGGATCGATGAAAATATATCATGACTTGGTCCCAATGTCCTGACTAGCATTGTCAGGATATGGAATGACTAAGCTAAATTTATAGAAAATGGTACAGTTATGACATCTTGGATGTCGCTATGGCACATTTCTACATGCACCCTGAGAATTACTTTAATAAAATAAATGCATATTTACATATTGCATGACGTAGATGTCCAGAAAGAGAACCTGAAAGGAACAAGAGACCCAGGGGAAATATCGCGGACCGGAGTTCATACAGGGCCAAGATCCCACAGCATCTGGTAGTTTAGAAATTGACACATGTTACACTGGACAAAGGAATTAAAGTGCTTGAAAATATTGAAAGGCAGTGATGCCCGGAGAGAGGATCTGAGAGGAACATGAGATTTGTGGGGAAGGATTGCAGATTGAAGTTTACCCAGGGCCAGGAAGTCAACAACAGCTGATAGTAGTTAAAACAGTAATTGTAAGCTAATACTGTTCCAAAAAAGTGATTTGAAAATTGTTGACAAAATATTTGAAAGAAATTTCGAACTGAGAAATTTTTAAAAGATTTAAATTAAAAATTTTTGAAAGAGATTGAATAGAAAATTTTGAGACTAAAAAGTTAAAAATGAGTTGTAGTTTTAAGAAACTAACAAAAACATGGTTTTATAATAAATCAAACCAAAAAGTAGAAAATAATTTTTAAGTATGAAGAATTTCTTCTATAAAGTCAAATGGTTCATTATATTTCAAAATTTTGTAATAAGTTTGAAATAGAAACTAATTTATATTAACAGAATAATACATTTTATTGTAAAAAAGCGTGGGGTGTCAGAAATCCAATGTTATAAATGCTCACATTGCTAGCTATTTATGAAAGTAAAGTTATGATAGAAGTAACGCGAAAAGCACCCCATGCTATTTTACAATAAAATGTATTATTTTGTTAATATAAATTAGTTTCTATTTTAAACTTATTACAAAATTTTGAAATATAATGAACTATTTGACTATAGAACACATTCTTCATACTTAAACATTATTTTCTACTGTTTAGTTTGGTTTGTTATAAAGGCGTGATTTTGTTAGTTTTTTAAAACTATAACTTATTTAATTTAATGTCAGTAAGTCACACAATGTGCATTGATGCAGGTACATTAATACTATACATATTGTGTATGACTTGTACTGTTCCATTTACCTATTGTCTTTTGTGTTCACTTCACTTTTGCTTTGTCCATTTGTTCCCACAGCAAAATTTTCCTAATCTCTTTATACACACATCCACCCCCAGGGCTCTTCTAGGTTTATTATAAATATTAGTTTGTAAGGTCTTAGGTTTATAACTCCTGTCTCACCAGCAGGGATCTTTCCTATCTCCGTGGTCCTGTCCCACGGTTTTCAGCGCGGCCCCCGACTTGTGTGCTCTTCGGAGGTCTTAGACGCGAAGGTTGGGCTGACCCTTCACACTGTCCCCATGCGTAGCCTTTCTTACCCCAACACTCATTCCTGCCCCCTTCCTGTATCCAAAATTAGGTATACAGGAAGAAACCATTGCCCAAGACACAAAAGCTTGAAAATTACAAGGTCACCTCTAATACCGCACAGATAAAGTCTCATTAGCTGCTAGGTGCTGTGCAAATAAACATTGCGTACAGGAGAACCTGTACGACCTGTTCTCGAATGGTGGAAAAATGCTGGAATGCCGTCCACACGTCATGTACACCCACGTAGCTCCTTGAGGGCACGGTCTGTGTTAATACTCCGACGGCACACGTCAATCAACCCGAAGTTCCCCGAATCCACGCTGACTCCGTTGAGGCAGCGTGGCCTAAAGCGGGCAGCCACAGGCGATTATTCATGTGGTGAGGGAATAAAGCCGGGGTGCGCATGGTGAACGGTTTGTCCCATGTGGACAAGGAGTGGAGATCGGAGGGTAACCTCTCTGAAGTACGCCCTGAGGTCAGTCATGGAGGGGCACAGACCGCGGAGGTTTTGGTGTCTGTCTTTTCTTTGACCCCCGGATGGCAGGCTGACGCCGGCGGTTCCGGATGGGGGTCCAAATCAATCATGCATCCGCGGAAAACCCCCTTTACTGATATTTTCTTGGTGAACCTTGGCATGTGAAGGGAAAACGAACCTAAGCCCGTTCTATATTAAACGCGAAGATACCATCTTTGGCTCAGTAAAAATCGTAACGCGTCTGAGAGCGGTACGCTTTTGCTCGAGACGTCCAATGCTGAACAGCCCCAAAAGTTATTGAAACCGAGTTTGTTAGGCTCCTACCCGGTTCGGGTAGCCCCACACAAATCATTAAACTCGTCTAAGTGAGTTGTTACCACCTCCAGCTTGGACGATATGTCACCTGCCTCTCCCATCAAAGGGTCACTCAAGCTTACCGCCTATCGCGAAAGCAGGATGGAAAAGAGGTTCTCTTAAAAGCGGTGTTCCTCACCTTCAAGGGAACTACTTTGCTCGAATACATCCGTGGGTATTAGCGCGCTGCAGTACGCCCGTATGTCCCGAATCCATGCGCTGTTTTCAGTGCCAGAGGTTCGAGCATACTAGGAGCTTGTGCACGCATCCTGCGATATGTGAGCGTTGCGGTTTAGCAACACATGAGGACACCGCCTGTACTCGGGACCAGCGTGAACTGTGGAGGGAAACATCTATCAAGCTCTTGCCAGTGTCCGCAGTTTTGCGATGAAAGGAGCATACAGCTGCGCGTTAAGGAACGCCTAACTTTTCTGGAAGCGCGGCAGCGCTTTGAGCAGCTGAAACCTGCTATCACCATGGGCTATGCATCAGCTGCACGCCGCCCTCCTGTAGCCACTGTCGGTTTGCAACACGTGCCCGTATCGGATGCCTTCACGCAAACCGACTGGCCGGCGAACACCCCTCCACAACATCCTACTACATGTACAGCGACATCAATCGCAGTGTAGACGCCAGCTCCCGAACCGTCCACGAGTGCCACAACTCCTGTTGACCGCCCACATTCCAGGCATACTGTTCGAGCTAGTAGCCTCACGTCTTCGATGAAATCCCACTGCGCGAGTCAAATCAGAGGAGTCGCCTGAGAACGGCAAAAATCGCGTAAATGGTCCCAAGTGCGCCAGAGTAAAAATGAAGAAAAAGATAAAGACTGGCCACTAATCTCTTTTTAATATGGAAATAATCCAGTGGAATGTTAGTGGGTTCCGGGCACGTGCTCCGGATATACAGCACTTAATCTTTCAACGTTCTCCATCACTCGTCTGTCACAGGAAACCCATTTGCAGTCTAATCACGCATTACACCTTCGTGGTTTTTCGGCATTTAGACATGACTGCAGCTAACCGACGAGCAAGCGGTGGTGTTGCTATTCTGGTGCCACATAACATCTCTGCCACCAGGATCCCGCTTAACACACCGTTGCAAGCTGTAGCGGTGCTTGTACAGCTGCAGGGCCTGAGCCTTTCTATTTGCAATGTCTATCTGCCACCTGTCAGTGTCGTACAGCAAAACGATCTTCGGGCTCTTTTGGCACAGATATCGCCACCATTCCTCTTTCTAGGTGGCCTTAATGCCAAAAATACCCTTTGGGGCTCCGACACTGACGTTGCTCGTGGGTGCCTGCGTGGTGATCCAGAGCCTGTCTGTGCGACGTGCAATGTTCCACTCACCGTCGCACATGTCCTTGATTGTCTGCAATACACTCGTGAGCGCCAGTCCGTTGGCCTGGGTCTTACACTGTGCTCTGTTTTAGGCAACGACCCAGTAGCTGTAAATACAGTTCTGCGGTTTGTTGCCAAGATTGATTTTAGCAAGCAAGTGTAATGTGTTTTTTATCTTGGCGGAATTAGGATTTTAGGATGGTTTTATCTTTTTAACGGTCTTACCAGTTTAAGTTTTTATGTGTTTTAACTTTTAGCCGTTTTAACACATGTTTTAGTACTTTTAACTTTACGTTTTAGTTATTTTAGCTGTGACGTTTTAAGTTTTTTGGGGGGTGAGGCTTCACTAATTTGCTTGTTTTTATTTGCGGACTTCGGGCCCTAATGACCTAGTTGTCGACGGGCCCTTAAACCAAACTCACTCGTGGGTGCCTTGTAGCAGACATTTGCGATATGTCCGGCTTACTTTTGTTACTACCTTTCTATCATCTGCCTATGGTACACACTCCGCCCTAGACGTTTCTTTTTGCAGCCCGTCATTGGTACCTCTGCTTTATTGGTCGGTCCTTCCCGACTTTTTTGGCAGTGATTATTACCCAATTAACACTCACCTATGCGGCCAACATCCTGCGCCGACATGACAACCTCACTGGGTTATTTCCAAGGCTGATTGGGGGAACTTTCGTTCCCTCATTCACCTTTGCGACAGTGGTTTTGACACCATTGATGAAATGGTGAAATATTTTACCTGCTCTATCTTGCTTGCAGCGGATTCCAGCATTCCTTGAGGTTCATCGACCCCACGACACGTTCCTGTGCCTTGGTGGTCCGAGGAATGTCGTTTAGCCATTAAAGCACGCAAACGTGCTCTGCGTGTGTTTGCTGTACTCCCAAAAGAAGAAAATTTTATTGCGTTAGAGCACGATATGTACTTCCCAATGCAAAACGTCGATCTTGGGAAACCTGCACCTTTTCACTTTTCTGTCGTACTTCGGCACAACAGGTCTGGGTTGCTGTTCGGCGTATGTGCGGCAAGTATCGCCGAACGGTCATTCCCGGCCTTGTCGTCAACGGCTCGCATTACACCAGCGAGAAGGGTATAGCCGACGCCCTTGCCGACTGTTTTGCTGCTACTAGCCAGACGATTAGCTACGATAGAGGCTTCATACGTGTCAAGGAATCTGCGGAGCGGATAGTCCTCGATTTTAGCAGTGAAGCGTACAATGTACCTTTTACCGTTGCAGAGCTGGAGCATTCTTTATCTCTCGTCCACGACTCTTCTCCTGGTCCTGATGATATCCGCCGACAAATGCTGCTTAGTCTTCCGCCTGCGGCTTTCTCCTTCTGAGCGTTTATAACCACATCTGGCGTGAGTAGGTTTTTCCGTCTTCCTGGCGCTAGAGTATTGTGATCCCCATCCCTCGGTCCGGAAAAGACCGTACACTTCCCTCTAGCTAGCGCCCTATTTGCTTAACGAGTGTTGCCTGTAAGACCTTAGAACGTATGATCAACATTCGCTTAGTGTGGTGGCTAGAGAAGAATAACCTGCTGAACAATGCAGAGTGGGGTTTTCGCCGCCATCGTTCCAGTGTAGACAATCTTACACGCCTGGAAGGTTACATCCTTTCTGATGAAGCAGCATGTCGTGGGTGTCTTTGATCTGGAGAAGGCCTACGACACTACATGGCGTTATGGCATCCTTCGTACTCTGCACGGTTATGGTTTGCGCGGCCACTTAGCCGTTTTTCTTTTTAACTTTTTATTTCGCCTTTTTCGTATCCACATAGGCAACACGCTCTCCCAAGAGAAGATCCAGGAGAATGGTGTGCCCGGGGTCGATCCTGAGGTCACCCTTTTCGCCGTTGCGATTAATGGCATCACGAATGTTGTTCGTAGCGGAATCCCGATGTCCCTGTATGCTGACGATTTTGCGGTATACTATCGCTCGTATAATTTTGAGCATATTGAACGTCAACTGCAGCTGATCATAATATCCATCGCCGAGTGGGCGTTTCGCACGGGCTTTAAGTTCTTCCCTACGAAAACTGTCCACTTCCATCGGCTTCGTGGTGTACTCCCTCCCCCTAATCTTTATTTGCGTGGCACACGTCTACCGTTTGTTCCGCATCTGAAGTTCTTGGGCCTACACCTCGACAGCAAACTCACGTGGGAGCACCATATTCGTCCTCTTGGTGTTTCCTGCGATCGTTCGCTACGGATACTCAGAGTTTTATCTGGGGCGGCGATCGCACGGTAATGTTGAGGTTGTACCGCTCATTGGTCCGGTCCGAACTAGACTATGGCTGTTTTATATATGGCGCGGCGTCCGCCGTTTAACAGAGAGAAACACCTAATTCAGTTCACCTCACAGTTAGTGACTGACGACCAAAACCCTGGTGGGGATTAGCGCACCACCTGATTGGCTGAAAGTGGTCAACCAGAAAGCGGGCACTACCCGCTCGTGGACCAATCCCTGACAACCATCCTTCCCGCCCCTTTAAATACAAATGTTACCTCAAAAAGTTTCCCATTATTCATCATTCGCTCAGCGACTCGCGACCCGTGCACATCGTGTTCATGCTGATTGGAGTGGACGAGTTCCAGTACTTCACACCAGGGGGCAACAGGAGAGCGACCGCTGCGACCGTGGTGGAGCAAATAGCAACTACCAAGCCAGGCGAAAAGCACAATTCCGCGCACACGCTACAAGAGGCTTGATAGCAAGCTGTAGTATGTCGCAAAGCATCAGACATCGATACTACTTCGACATCGATCCTTCTCTCGTAGGGGTGCGAGCTGGTGCATCGAGAACAGGTAATATATGACATAAACCTGACTGACCGACGCGACTGCGACAGGGGGTCCGCAAGGCCACAGCCAAGAGGTAGGACTTCTAGTCCGTTCCTCGGAGCCGATATGGCTCACTCAGGCGTCTCCTCTAAGGAGGGGATCCGATCCTCTGCGGACAGCCGGATGGCGACCGCAATGACACCCGACTTTGACGGGCAAATACCAGGTACTAGTTCCCAATCATCCCCACCTGAAGTGGCAGAACCTGCGGTCAAGAGGCTTAAGGGGTCTAAGCGTAAGGGTACGGCCCCTCAACGGGTACTTCAAGCAACATTACCCGTACCCAGCAATCCACACCTCCCGCTGTCTGAGACAGAGTCCGAGGAGGACGACGACATCGCGCAAGACGACGGCTTTACCGTCGTTGAGCGGAGGAGGAAAAGAAAATCCTCCAATTCCAGTCTGCATCCCCCACAAGGAGCCGAAGAACCACCCCTAACCAAGAGGGGCCCTAAGATTCCGTCCATAATAGCGGATTCTTTTAATAATCACATAAGAATCATGAAACTACTTGCGGCCAAATTGGTCAAGGGTTTCGAGGCTCAAAGGAAGCCAAGAAAGGTACATATCCGTACCTACACGCCTGAGGACTTTGAAAGGGAGGAGCAGATTCATTTCTACTCCTACTCACTCCAGCGTCCCAACGTCGAAAGACGCATAATTAGGGGACTCTCCTCTGAGTGTACACCAGAGGAAATAACAGAGGCACTCCTAGAGGAACACGGCATTAAAATCTCAGCTGCTGCGCAGTTGAGAAAGACTATTTGGACCGAGGAAGGGTCCAAAAATGTGCCAATGCCACTATATTTGGTAGTGGTGGACAAAGTCCCGGGCCAACAAATTCAACTAATAGACGCTATGCGCACCTTGTTCCACACTGTGGTTAAGGTGGAGCGTTTTTATGGGCAAGATGGCCCAGCCTAATGCCGCAGATGTATGGGTTTTCACCATTCCAGCCAAACAGGTGAACGAAAGCTCGAATGCTTACGCTGTGCAGGGGAGCACCTTGTCGCAAATTGCGACAAAGGCACAGAAGAAAAAGAGAGTGCCAATTGCCACAAACCCCATGTAAGCGTTTACAAGGGGTGTGAAGTGCGGCAGAAAATTATTGATAACCGCCGCCGCGGTCCTAAAAATGTGGCACCGTTCCGCACAGGGGTGACCTTCGCCGCCCTTAGCGAGGCTGAGAAAATTGTGCAGCAGACTGAAGCTGCACAAACCAGACCTGCACAGGCACAAACTGTGCAAACTGCACCAGCCACAAGCGTGGAGGAGACAGCAGCTCCACCTCCACGACCCTCTCGCGAAAAGCGAGAGAGGAAAGAAAGAAAGGCTCAATGACAGCGGTCAGCTCTACTTGAGCAAATGACTGCGTCTGATGCAGTCACTATAACTGCCGAGGTACCCACCCCGGCCCCAACCCAACATGCCCAATCGGCACGCACCACTCCGACGGCCTCATTGGCCCCAATCGGAGGTGCTATATCCTCGGAGGCGGCGCCGTGGCCGAGCGGTTAGCGCGCTCGCCTACCACCTAGGCGGCCCGTGTTCGATCCCAGGGACCCGCATGTGGTATTAGTGGTGGACGAAGCGGCATCAGGGCGGGTTTTCTCCGGGTGCTCCGGTTTCCCCCGCCATCTCATTCCACCGGTGCTCCATCTTCATTCCATGTATCATCAGTGTCACCGCCTGCGGTGCCGTAGTAGTAAAAGCGGGCGTTAAACACTACAACAACAATATATCCGCGGCAGACCTCGAGGAATTCAGGACCCTGTCCAACTGGTTCGGGGACATGATCATTCGGACACTTCCCATTTTGAGGAGGTGTATGCAGACCATAATTGACGATAATGTTGACGTCCTACATAAACACCAAATCCTGCTGCAAACATTAGAGCAGCTGTTCCCTAAATCCTCCCAGTAATAACCTACCGTGTTGTGCGTAGACCATTACGCGCCGCTTTCTGGAATGCCAATAGCGTAAGGGAACAACGTCCAGGCATTCTAGAGTTTGTACAATCCTACGGGATCGACATCCTCTTGGTGACCGAGACACACCTGCATGCTGGTATAAACTTCTCGCTGCCTAGTTACGTCGCCCATCGGTCTGATCGGGTCGGCCGACAGGGCGGTGGTACAGATATCTTCATCAAAAGCATAATCACCCATACACCTTTTCCTCTTCCTGCCCTTCAACATTTGGATGGTACTGCCATAAGGCTTGCCATTGGCGGTGTGGACACATTGTTGATTGCGGCTTATGACCCTCCAGATCATTGCTTCTATGAAGCAGATCATACCACTCTCCTCAACATACACCCAGTAGTCTGCATCGCTGGAGATCTCAACGCGAAGCATGGGCTCTGGTACAGTCGCACTGGCAACCAGAGGGGGCGCGGGCTCTACCGCCTCATCAGCGGAGACCCAAACCTTATCGCGCACGGGCCGAGAGGTCCTACATTCCATCCGGCCCGCGGCAGGCCTGACGTCTTAGACATCATGATCACCAAGAACATGCCATTACACTTTGACCTCTCGGCAGTAAACGAGCTGGACTCTGACCACGACCCTGTCGTGATAGATTCTACAGTAGCCATGCCAGCTCTGTTAAACTCAGACTGGACATTTGAGACCGACTGGGATGCAGCAGTCCTAGAACTTAACCGTTCCGTCGACCCTCGACCACGATTCTATGATACCGAGGCGTTGGAAGAGGCAGCGTCGGATTTTTCCCACCAGATCCTAAATGCGGTACGCGCACACACCCACCGCATTGCCACCAACACCCCAGATCCTAGAACCTTACCTATAGAACTCCGACAGTTGATAAAAGCCAAGGCAACTGTTCGGAAGCTATGGCAGCGTTTCCGCCATCCCAGGAGAGGAGCAGTTTATCAGAGGTTCAAATCCCTGGTAAGGCGACTGCTCCGTGCGCACAGAACATCAGCCTGGGAAAACACATTACAAACCGTAAACCTTCAGGAAAAGAAACCCTGGCGGATTATAAGGGTCTTGAGGAAGGACAAGACCCAATACCAGTATCCCTTGCACGGCACTCGTGGGCGGCTCGTCTTTGAGCCAGACGAGAAAGCCACTATGTTTGCGGACCACCTTGAGGTACAGTTCAAACCCCGGGAGGACCCGCAAGACGAAGACTTTACTGAACTTGTGGAAGCAACCGTGGATTACCTCTATGAGGAACCGCGGCGGCTACACGAGGTGATCCAACTTCCTATGATCACCCCGAAAGCGGTGATTTCCGAAATCCAAAGTCTGAATCCCAACAAATCCCCTGGACATGACGGCATCACGGCGCTCATGCTCCAGCACGTACCCAAAAAGGCTGCTGTCCGCCTGACCCGGATCTTCAATGCATGCCTCCGTCTTCGTTACTTTCCGGTTTTCTGTCAGGAGGCGAGGGTGGTGTGTATATTGAAACCGAGCAAGAACCCAGTCTTTCCTAACAACTACCGCTCCATCAGCATTCTCCCAATCGTCTCAAAAGTTTTTGAGCGGTTGCTCCTTACCCGGCTAATACCTCTTTTTAAGGAGAGGCAACTTCTACCGGATCACCAGTTTGGTTTTCTTCGGGGTCATTCCACGACCATGCAGTTGCTGCGTGTGGCCGAGATGGTTTCCCTGGGTTTCCAGGGAAACATCAAGACTATAGCGGTGCTGCTGGACGTGGAAAAGGCTTTCGCCACAACTTGGCAACAAGGCCTACTGTACAAACTAAAGCAGGCAAATACCCCTCCCCCATATCTCACTATAATTAGCAGTTTCCTTCAGGACCGCACTTTCAGAGTGAAAGTGGAGGGAAAACTGTCTACAATAAGAGAAATAGCGGCAGGAGTCCCAGAGTGCAGTGTATTCTCCCCGCTTCTCTTCGCAGCTTACATGTCCGATTTCCCCACGGAACAACACACTGCGACATGCCAGTATGCGGACGACGTCCTCATCATGGCACAAAACAAAAAATGTGAGATATTACTTCCCTCCCCTTCAACGACAACTCGACGCCGTCGACCGTTGGAGTGAGAAGTGGAGAATGGCTATTAGTCCGGGGAAAAGCTCCGCTCTCCTTCTTGGTAAGGTTTGCCATTGGCGGCCAGAAGGGTCACTTCGGCTTAGGCGGAGAAATATCCCATGAGTAATCTCCGCCAAATATTTAGGCGTTGTCCTTGATCGCGGGCTAACATACGCCCCACACGTCCGCGCAAAGACCAAAGTTGGTCACGCTGCGCTCAGACAGCTCTACCCCATCCTCAGATCTACCATGCCCAACCACCTAAAATTGAGAATTTACCGGGCAATCATTCCGCAATTGATCCTATACGGCTGCGATCCCTGGGGATCAGCAGCACCCTCTACCATACGCAAACTGCAGTCAGTGCAGAACAGGGCGTTAAGAATGATTTATGATATCGGGCGTAGATTCTGTATCCTAAATTAGGTACACAGAAAGAAACCATTGCCCAGGATACAAAAGCATGACAACACAATGACAACCTTAAATACCGCACAGATAAAGTCGCATTAGCGGCTAGGTGCTGTGCAAACACGACATACCGTACAGGAGAACCTGTACGACCTGTTCTCGAATGCTGGAATGCTGGAATTTTTCCCAGTATACATAATCTATTCTAGTTGCCTTGATACATCATATCCAGACATCACTCTCATACTGGTATCCGTCTGGCCACTGGGGCTTACCGAACTAGTCGAATTGCGTGTCTGTATGCCGATTCTGGCGAACCTACACTGTCCGATGCTCGTTTTTACTTATAGGGAGCACGAAATAAGAAGGCACATGAGTAGCTCCAATCCCTACTCAGCTATAGAGCGCTGTTGCCGGCTCATATCGCTATGTGAAAGAAAGAGAGGGGAGATATGCACGTGAGCGTTACCGGTAGACAGCAGTGAGGACGGTGAAGGATTGCAAGGTGCACATTTAAAACCTGTCATAACAATTTCAATCTCTTTAAAATGAGACAATAGGCTCTAATCGTGTAATTTGCTTCAAATATAAATTCCTCATCTAGGCAGATAATTTTCATTTGCAATCTAATGTTTCAGCGGAGTTCATATCTTTCAATAAATAGGTGATAAAACATTACAATGTTGAGTTTTTAAATTGTTTATTATATCCGATTCTGTAGGAACGTTTTCGTGTAAATATGTATGTTATCGGAGTGAAAATGAGAGAGTTACGTGACGATTTAAATAAGTCTAAACGGATGTCGTAGTTGCGCAATTTGAGGCATTTTCTGATAGGTATTTCTCATATTTTTCTCAATTTTTCTAAGTGTCTATACAGAGTTTCTGCACATATGTTAATCAGTTTCTATATTAGGTATTCTAAGTGAAAATCTTCATAACTAAGCAACAAATGCCTAAGCACAATTTCAAGCCACATTTTATGAGTAATATTCCAATGTGGCCTTCTCGGTTGTGTATTTTAGACATTTCAGCACATAAAATGTTCCTTGCGATGCAATTTGTAAGTTAACAGAGCGAAGCTCCGGAAATAGCTTCCCCAATATCTACCAACCAGAATTTGCAATGCGGTTATTAATATAAGGCAAGTATGTTAGGCTAACATCTCATCAAAGTTTATATTATATTACATACAGCAAAAGCGGAAACTCGCCATTGAACATAACATTTTTTTAAACCAGCTGTGTGAAGACTATTTTTAGCAAACTTATTTTATAGCTCAGTAAGAAACATCAATATGCAGTGTTGATTAACAATTGTGAACATTGTATCGCAAAGAGAATTTGCCATAAAATTGCTTACATTTTTGGTTTAAAATACGTAATACAGGAATGACTAAACATACCGTATTTTATCGCATAAGCATCCCCCCCCCCTCGCATATTTCTCACCCTGTGATTTTTCATCACTAAAAATATTTACCCATTAAACATCGCATAATTCCCTCTCCTGGGTCGTTCTTATTGGAGCGGCCTTCAAATGACTTGATAATGGACAACAATCGACGCAGTGCTTGCCACAAAAATACTTGTATTATATTGTCATAACGTATCGTAAAATTCAAATGTGAAGTTACACACGTGCTTGTTTCTAGGTCAATTTCTTACAAGTCGTCATATTTTTAAAAAGAGTTTTTAAAAAAACTGGTATTTCTGGTGCCAGTAATGGTTCTGACGACATGTTGTGGAATAGTGAAAATGATGTGTTATCTGAGCCAGATATAAATAAAAAAAAGTGATCATAGTGACGGAAGTGAGACCGCAGAATAGTCGGAGAAAAGAAACAATGAAACAATACATTGTAGGCCCAATGAAACCGTGGTATATATACAGTTCATTCACAAATCACTGTATACCTATATAACTTTTACATAATACTACATGGTTTCCCTTCCTTTCTGAATTCCTAGAAGCACTACTCGCACAATTCCCTCCCCAGTGTTTTCAAGCAAATTATTCGAGAAAAAAAAAGGAGGGGGGGGGGGGAATTACGCGATAAAATACGGTATATACGCCAAGGTTTGAAACGCACTTCTTTATACAGATTCAGCACTACATCTTTCTGAAAGTCGTCCAGATTCGAAATCCGTTTTTCTGTCTTACGGTGTTTTCTGTGGGATTTAAACAAGGGCCACCCAGATTCAGAAGTGGTTATTTTACCTTGTTACACTACGCGCGACAATGAGTGTTCACTTACATTGTATGCTTTAGCTGTTAGCGCCCGGCTATTTTAAATACAATGTTCGGACGCACTTCTTCTGAAGACAATTCTTTTAAAAAAGTGTAAACACTGAAAATAACAGCCCGCGCATCTGAATGCAATACTTTTCCTTTCGATTTACTTGTCTGTAAGCCGCTGGTACCAGGTTTTGGTAATGCCATATTTCTTAGCAACAAAACGAGTTACGGTAATTATAAGACACAGGTAACACTGTGACACTATGTCAGACTTGGAACACGCATAAGAATAAACTAACTATAGATTCCTTTTCCTTTCCTGCATACATCTTACTCCTTGAGAAGGAGGATAGTTTAGACGATAAATAAACAATCATGATGCAAGGCAAGTGTCGTTTGCTATCGCTGAGCGCAGCGTTTCTTCAATCACTCATATCTTGGGCTACAGGTCACCTAAAATTTTGCTTCTTGGACAGTCAGCTTCGACATTTCTAGCCCTTTGCAATGGAACTCTTTGTAATAATGAGCCGTTGCTGGATTTGATGAGCGCAAAGAGAAAAGTGAAAAGCAAATATTGCACTATACAGCGCGTTACCGAACTGGGCAACGTCGCCTCTCTAGGATTGGCTACTTGCTCTCACACACCTTCTAGCTCTGCCTCATGTGCCTTCTTATTCCGTACGGCCTTTAGTTCCTACGTGGCATGGTTGGCCGGTCACCCCGGTCATCCTTCGTTCGAATGCGTGTTACGTCCCGACCTCGCCCACCGTTATGTACTTAATACCATTATCTCGCGTCCAAGTGGTATACGATTTCGTGAACTGCTCACTGCACGTGCTCTTCGCATGACTCATGTAGAACGATCTTCTACAGGCCGTTACCCTCCTTGGCAACTGGGCGCGCGGTTCGACCTGGAGCTTTCGGGCTATGCGAAGGTAGCTACTCGGTGTTTCGCTAACTATTCACCGAGCTCCTGGGACGTTACCGGACTTGCACACCGGTATTTACCGACGGGTCCCAGGTGGGGGTGGTACAGGATGTAGTTTCATGTACAACGGCGAGGCTCATAATTACTGACTTCCGGACAACAGTTCCGTTTTTACTGCCGAGCTATTTGCCATCTTTTATTTCTTACTCTTTATCTCTAGTTCGGTTCCTGACAGCTTCATCATATGCTGCGACTTCATGAGCGCTGTTCAGGCGTTGCAACAGTTTCTCGGCACATTAGCATTTTTAATTAAAATCCAGACGCTCATTTCACAGTTAGTCTCTCGCGGATACCAGTTTGTTTTTACATGGATCCCAGGCCATGTGGGTATTACCGGCAACGAGGAGGCAGATGCGACTGCTAAGGCTATATGTGGTTTGCCGGTGTTTTCTACATATGCTCTTTCTTTTAGAGATGTGCAGCGGTACTTCCGTTGCCACCTTTATTCGTTTTGGCAGAAATCTTGGGAAGAGATGACAGGCACCCAATTACGGACAATCAAATACTCGGTAAAACCCTGGCTGACTTCTTGCAGGGATTCCCGTCGGTCAGAGGTTATTTTAACGCGATTACGTATAGGTCACACATATGCCACTCATGGCCACCATTTGCGCAATGACCCGGCCCCTGTCTGTCACGCTTGCGACGTCCAACAATGTTGCAGGTTTTGATTGATTGTCCACGATATGCCGCGGTGCGCCAGTCGCTTGACCTGGGTTTTAGTCTGCGGTCCATTCTAGGCGACGACCCAGTCTCCGTAGATACGGTGCTGCGGTTCGTCGCTGAAATTGGATTCGCCAAACAAGTATAAATTGTGTTTTTAATATTAGGCTTTTAATTTAGGATTTACAAATCTACAATCGGATTTGTCGGTTTTTTTCAGTTTTTATACCTTGACTATTTTACCATTCACTTTTTAACGTTTTAACTGTTTTAACATTAACGGTTTGGTCTTTTAACTGTTTTAGCGTTTTTTGGTTTTGTGTTTTAGCTTAGTTTTTAACCAGAGGTCTATGAGTGTTTTAACCTACTAATTTGACTTGGGGCCCAAATGACCTAGCTGTCAACGGACCCTTAAACGCCACTCACTCACACATCCACGTGGTATCTTGTGCCTTGTTTCTCACATAATATGCACATACCTGGCTCGTGGTGTCTTTTTTTCTTATATATCAAGTGGTAGAAACCATGTGCTGCAAACTTTGATACAAGATGCTTTAGTCATAGTTTGGGCCCTTCCAGTCTTCCTTGGTTATTACATCCGTGATGTAGAAATCCTCCCATATTTCGGCTTATTTCATTCAGTGTTCCTTCACTGTTTGCTCGTACGTCTCTATTGCCGTTAACAGTATTTGTAGTCAGAGGTCTTCTATCCACATTGTCTCTGTGCACATTTCACATGTCAATCTGGGCGGTGAAGTACTTTGATAGACACAGAATCTTCATGAATTTTGCCTTCACTTTCTCTATGCTCTCTAAACTTCTTTTCATCAGGTGCTCCCATATCAGTTGCAGTCCATAGGGTATTATCTGTGCTATTTTTGCTTTGAACAATTCATCGCTGTCCATCACCTTTATACAAAGCAGTTTCTTCAGCACTATCAACTTCTTGTAGTGAAGTTTTTTCCTGTATAAGGAAATGGATAGATACTTGTTTTTAAAACATATAATCATACCAATAATTAGTATGACTCAGAATCCAAAATATTATTTATAGTGTGAATCTAGAAACATAACTCACTTATAAGCTTTTT
Organism: Tenodera sinensis; assembly: GCA_030765045.1. Classification (NCBI taxonomy): domain Eukaryota; kingdom Metazoa; phylum Arthropoda; class Insecta; order Mantodea; family Mantidae; genus Tenodera; species Tenodera sinensis. The sequence continues at coordinate 81,767,206 of CM060966.1, forward strand.
CCAATTGTCTGGCGATTCAACTGAAGAATGATGTAATAGAGTCAGTGCACTAATTTTTTTCTATGACTTCACGTCACTGAAAGCAACACTTAGAATATGCACATAATCCTGCTGCTGATTTTGAATATCTCATTTAACCAATTGTTTTCCGCACATAGAAGGATAGAAACCAACAAGGATAGAGTAACTAATAGTGACAAAAAGGGTAGCAGGCACATCTAATTCTTTAGCCCTTCACATTATGTTCAGACCCACCACATCACACTCTACCGATTGTTGTTACAGTAATGTAATAGTGTGCTTTATTAGTGGGAAATGTGATGACATAAAGTGGTTCTGTGGCTTCATTGTGTCTAGGGATGAGTATGGGACTAATAAAGTGCCAATGGCATGGTCTGAGTGGATCACAACATGAAATGTTAAATGTTTGTGTTATATACGACTGGTCCAAAGAAATTAAACCACTCTAGGGTCCCGGATACTACCAATGCGACATTGCTTTCAGGAGATAGTGAAAATGCTTGGTAACAAAAGTATCGTAGCCCTTCATTTGCAGAACCTTCATTTGAGATTCACGCCGCTCAGCAATCATATCAGATCATCAAAATTTGTGAGTCAGAGCTTTCAGCATAATATATGAAATTTCAGGAAAGAAATTGTATTGGTTGATTTTACATGAATTTGAAAACACAATACACTCACACTGCTGTACAGGAAATTGAATCAGATTTCTAAGGTCGCTATTAGGTTATTGCTATTATATAAGGCCTATTGCCAATAGACCTGCATAAAGTATATATTTTGCGGTTGTGCATTAATATATTGTGTGCAATGCCTTTTCTTTCAGTATTAAAAACAGATATTGTGTTTACCCATGACATGCACCTGCCTTTTTCATTATGAGGTGTGATTAAAAAGTTTCTGGAATAAGGTCATAAAGACAACACCACATTTTGATTGGTCTATTTTGCACTGTCACCCTTGAAATGGTCTCCTTGAGAATTGATATTGCAATGGACCTCTCACAGGGAGAGACCCAAAGACAGGGGTGTAAGCTCTGAGGTGTAGAGGCACTCAGAAGAGGTTTAGAGAGGTTTTGGTAGCCATCTAGGATTAAGAAAGCATGCTAACCCTGAGTTGGTGGACTAGGCATTTTATTAACTAGCGAGTTCAGAAAAGGCTGAAGCCCGGGCCAAAGTTTTAAGAACACACAGACTTACCTTACATAGCGATGATTGACGTAATCGGTGTAACAGGCAGATGTGACAGCCCCAACAGACAGACAGATCCAACAGATCGTGGTGGCAGACAGACCATGGGGTGCGATTTCCCCGCGTTATTAAAGGTATTACCTGCTTTATCTGCATTCTGATGTTAGGGATACTTGATCTGGATTTGCTTTCAACACTTTAGTCTGATGTAACCCTTGCGTGGTGTTTGCAACCGATGTGATCATTACAATATACTTGTCCCAGCACTTTTATCACCTCTGGAAATCCTCTTCTTTAAATACATTGTGAGCCCTCAGTGATTCCTAATGGACAACATCAATGTCCTCAAAACGTGTCTTCGGAATCACATTTTAAGTTGTGGGATTTTTAAGAATGTCCACTGGAACCAAATTTGGCGAACAGGTGGGATGGGGAAGAGTATTACGACTGCATTACCATTTAAAAAGAGATGGTGCAAGAAGTTTGCAGCAATTCTTCTCATGTCCAAATCATCTTTCAACACGTTTTCAACACTTCCAAAGGAGCATCCTAATCAATCAGAAATTCCTCTTGTTGTAAAATGCCTATCATTTAGTACCATTTCCCACATCTGATTGATGTTTTTGTTAGTTTTGCTCGAAGAGAGTCGGTTTCAACGATCTGAATCCTGACATCTGATATCACACCACTTTTAAATTTCGAAAACCACATAAATGCTTTTGTTTTGCCCAACACTTCCTCCCCATATGTTGTTCTTAATATTTTATAGGTTTCTACTGCAGTTTTACTGAGTTGGAAGCAAAATTTAATATTTGTTCTTTGTAATCTATCATTTTTAATAGACAGAAAAATTGCAGCTGGTGCAAAACACTGGTTCACTTCAGAGCCTCCACCTCTGCATTGCAAAGTTGCAGAAATGCATGTGAGCTTTCATTTTATCAGAAGAAAGTGCTGCATGTAAAGTTTGAGTAAGAATTAAAGACAGCTCAATGGCAAAATAGTTGTGAAGCCATTGTGGGAACTTTTTGATCACATCTCATGTCAACTCTCAAAGATTAGAAGTAAATATTGTAATTTCAAACTTTGTTTCAGGTGAAAGAACTACAAGCAGTGAGAGGACATGAACAATCTTGTGGTAGAGATCTTTGATTACCCAATAACCACCTGGGAAGGTAGGTACTACATCAAAAGTATAAGTTATTTGTTTCTTGTCAGTGTATTTGAAGATGAATGTGATATTTCTAAACTTCCCTTTTATTAACACTTGATATATTGATTACACTAACTGGCTGTTATGTAAAAGGTTAGATATTTTAACACTGGACATAGAAGCAGGAACTTCCTCAGTATTTGTTATTTCCGCTGCTGATTGCTCACATTATCTGCAGTTCTCAGCTCAATGATAAGTTCTCTGGTGGGTTTCTCTGCTCAGCTGGGCTCGGCTCCAATTCCCTGCTGTAGAGATCTGCCCTCAGCTATCTATATTTTAGGAAGAATGAGACTTTTCCCCTCAGTAAAGGAGCCTTAGATCCAGGGTGTGGTAATGGGTCTGACAAGAATTAACAGCACTGTAGTATTCAGTTTTTAGATGAAACACACTGTATTTATTGACATTGTGGTAGTTCAGAACACTTGTCTTTTTTGTTCAGAAACTGTCATCTGAAAGTGGTTCTGAGGCGAGACACAATGTTATGTAAATAAGCCATATCACATGATTTATATTGTGATGTAGGTTCGTCGAACAATATACGGGTAAGAGGAGGCTGGGTGACCTTGGATACGAGCGGTTGTGTGTGTGCGTGACTAATAATGACAGGGAGACATGGAGGAGGTCCAGGGCTACAGGACAGCTAGTGACTGTGTGTATGTGATCGAACAGCGATAACACCAGAAACTTCTGGCTAATTCTTTGCTGAGTCATACACATATGCTGTGGAAAGAACTCGAAGGAGGTTATGTCATGCGGGCTCCAGTATAACTAAGACAGACAGTGAGCAGTTCAGTCAGTTTTTAGAGTTAGTCAGTTTTTGATGTCAGAGTAGTTTTAAGTTGTTGTGTACAGTTATATTTAGTTACAAGAGTGCATTGGCCAGCCTGTCGAGTGTGTATGCGTTGAGTGATAGTATCATAGTAGTAAAGATATAAGAAACAGTGGAACTGGAGAAAGACATTGAAAGACTGAGAAAGATTATCTGAAGAACACCTGTGAATTGTAATAGTAGAGAAGATTATAGACTGTGTTAGCAACGAGAAGGTAATTGTGCATTTGTAGTAAGAGTTGGAAGTAATAGTGTTAGTAAAAGAAACGGGCTTCACATTTTCGCTGTTTTTGTTACAATATATTGCAACATTTAACAACAATTTTTGCAGCAATTATTACTCTGCCCATTAGCAGGTTCGTCTATTGAATATTGTGGAGGAACTCCATAATTTTGGGCCTGCACCTGTATTTACAGTGGTACGATTCTATAGCTCAACAATTTCCTATAGGCTGAATTTTTAATGCTGCTACCTCATCTTGCCACCACACTTCTATGCTCTTATACCTTACTGATTTTTAGATGTCCCCAATTTACAGTATTCAACATGGAGCCGGGGCTTGGTTTATCTCACCCAGGGTAATCCTAAGGCTGTTTCAGAACATAAACGCTCTCTTCAGCCGCGGGATTAATTTTTATTTTATTTATTTCTAAACAAAATGAACTTGATCAGAAGATCTGGGTATGTTACTATTACTACATGTTGCTCCAGGATAACGGCATAAATCTTGACAGGATTTCCCATGAGTAACGTAGTATTTTGCTTGAGATAGCGTGTGTCATATTTTTCTTTGGTTCTCGGTCTCTTGTTGCTCTTCGTGTGGTGACTCCGTCTGTGCCTTTCGTAGTTTACTTTGTTGCTCAGTCTCTTGTTCTTCTTGTGGTGGCTCTGTCTGTGTCTCGGCGTGTTGTAGAAATGCTGTGTCTGTGGTGTGTGCTCTGTTGATTGCGCAGGCGAGGGCTGATTCCAATGTCGTGACTTGTCTGATGAGTTCTTGTATTGTCGTGTGAAGTTTCCGTAGAGCTTCCGTGTTGTGGTGTGGATCGTTCTGGGTGTTGTGTGTTTTGGCGGTCTCGAAGTTGTGCGGTTCGGCGAGTTGTTTGCTGTGGGCTGCGTGTGATCGGCTTGTGGATGTGTCGGTCCAAGAATTGAAGACTGGTGTTGTTGGTTGTGGTCGACCTGCGGTGGGCTTTCGGCGTGGGTTATTGGGACATGCCACTTGTCCCGTGAAGTGTCCGGTGCAGTCACACATGGCATAGTAGATGGGGCGACGTGTTAGGTCGTGGCTATTGCATATCGTTGTGAAAGTTCCTGCTACGCAGTAGTGGCATCGTGGGGCGTTTGTACAGTTTTCGGCGTTATGTCCATACTGGCAGCAGCGTCGGCATGGGACGGGTCGGACATCTCGACTGGCCTCGACCGGGAGTACCTGTCCAAGAGCAGGGAAACCGTCGACCAGGGGAGCTCGGTAGTCACTTTCGTCCCAAAATTCCAGTCGAATCAGCGGTGATGGTCCTTTGGTTGTGTAGATACGTGTTGCTGTTACTAGACCGGGGCTTTCCCTAAATGTGACACTTAAATGTGTTGTCTCTTTCTAACTCGTCACAGAGATTATAAAATAGGGGCAATAGAGTTCTACTCTCCTGGAATAACACATTAGCCCCTGCACCTTGCTAGCATCATAAAGTTGACTTTATTGCCTCGTTACCAGTTTTCAGCATTCTGAACTCTCAGCTTCGGAGAGTTTCTTAATATTGAGTTAAAATACATTTATACACATTCATTCCCTAAATCAACAAATCTTACTCTACATATGCAAATTGAGCATTTTCAAATAGCCCTTTTTAAATTACAGAAGATAAAAATAAAACATTTACATATGGACATGAGCTGGAAACTTTAGCTATTAATTATTTATTATAAAGTAGATAATTGGGCTGGTCAACATGGATTACACCCCAGAAAAGCTGTAACAGTTACTTGATAGCAAATCTTAATATCTTATTTGCATCTTAAGCATAACAGTTATTCTGTGACTTACTAAATTCTACACTGAGAATTTTAATATATTGTGAACGTAGGAAATCATATTACTAAGATAAGTGAAGCTTTTAGTTTCTAATTTGTTATTTTAGATTCTGTTGCTTCACTGTTAGTAGCTTCATTATTTCCTTATAAAATGTAATATTTATTTGTGCCTAAATTAAGGCAAATAAAACTGTATGCTTCAAAATAACATGCTTGTGCTTTATATAACTCTGACCCTCGTAATGTTAGATGTATTTTAAAATTGTATCCTTTGATAACATCATCTGTTGTGCCAGCCAGATTTGTATTCTGGTCTAGGTGAAAATAATGTGTATCAACTGAGGTTAAACATTTCCTGGATCTCACAAAGCAAAAGATTAGGAAACTATTTTAGATTGCAGAATAATAGGGAACATATTTTCTTTCAGATGCAGAGAACATAGTGCCTAACATCATGGACAACGAAGGACCACCTATTAGAAAATTGTTTGTGGGCAACATAAATACACGTGTAAGCATGTTCTTGTTAAGCCAGAGTTACTGTTCTTTATTGCATGTAACAAATTTTAATGTTCAAAATATTTTTGTATTCACAGACTTCATATCGAGATTTGGTGCATCTTTTCCGTCCTTATGGAAAAGTTAAAGACGCAAATGTGGCAAGAAACAGATATACTCATACCAAGAAAAACTTTGGTTTTGTTACATTTTTTAATCCTGAAGATGCAGCAAAGTAAGTATTTATGACAAAGTGAAGGGAAAAATAATTCTAGTTGTTCATGTAACCAAACATTCCAATTACTTTTTAGGGTTCTGAGTCTACCGAAGGGTCGATTGCATTTGTTCGGAAGAACATTATACATATCACCTGCAGATAGCTGGCACCAGCCAAAACAGCTGCCAGATGGCACCGTATTGTGGTTTCCAAACGATCCTATACATAATCCAGTGCACAGTGAAGATTCACAAGGTGGAAAGACATCTGCATCTGGTAATTCAGAAAATGGAGCAGCAGGCACTTCAGATTCTCCCTCAGACACTCCCGTGGTTAAACCTAAGCATAAGAAACCTCTGATTGACAAGAATGAAGATGATATAAGAGAAGAAGATTGCAAGATCCGAATGCTTAATGACGATTGTCTCATGCATGTGTTCTCATTCCTCTCAAAAAGAGAACGGATCAGAATTGAGAGAGGTAAATGTCTTATTTATTATTATTATTATTATTATTATTATTATTATTATTATTATTATTATTATTATTATTATTATTATTATTATTATTATTATTATTATTATTGTTATTATTATTATTGTTGTTGTTGTTGTTGTTGTTATTATTATCATTCTTGTTCTTGTTGTTTATTACCGTATTGTATCGCATAATTCCCCCTCTTTTTTTCTCGAAAAATTTGTTTCAAAACATTGGGGAGGGAATTATGCGAGTGGTGCTTCTAGGAATTGAGAAAGGAAGGGAAACCATGTAGTATTATGTAAAAGTTATATAGGTATACAGTAATTTGTGAATGAACTGGTTACATACCATGGTTTCATTGGGCCTACAATGTATTGTTTCATTGTTTTTTTCGTCTGACTATTCTGCGGTATCACTTTCGTCACTATCATCACCATTTTCATTTATATCTGGCTCAGATAACACATCTCATTTTCACTATTCCACAGCATGGCGTCAGAACCATTAATGGCACAGGAAATACCAGTTTTTTTTTTAACTTTTCTTAACAATAGGAAGACTTGTAACAAACTGACTTAGAAACACGTCTGCAACTTCACGTTTCAATTTTACGATATGTTGTGACAATGGCAATATGAGTATTTTTGTGGCAAGCACTGCGTCCATTGTTGTCCTTGACAGGCACCGCTGTGTTGATTGTTGTCCATTATCAAGTCATTTGAAGGCCGCTCCAAAAAGAACGAACCAGGAGAGGGAATTATGCAATATTTAATAGGTAAATAATTTTTAGTGAAGAAAAATCATAGGGGAGGAAAATATGCAAGGGGGGGACCTTATGCGATAAAATACGGTACCTGTTTCAGTTTATTTTTTTCTTTAATCTTTGCTTGAAGTTTAACATTCCTTAGCAAGATTTGGTTATATAGAATAGTAACTGAACAAAATGGTTTAAAGGATGCTCAAATGGGCTCAGGGTCTTGAGTACAGTAACCTAACCTGTGTCTTTTCGGCATAAGCTTGAACCATGGAAAATACCTTCAGGTATCTCAACCTAAATATAGTGTAACCTCTTGATTTGCCATTTGCGTTGGTTTTTATTTTAATTAGCTTTCTCCTGCATTTTTGCCCATTGCATTCTGAACCATATGTTACTTTCAAGCAACACATTTTTCTCTTATGTATAGTATATGTGATTTCATTACATGTTACTTGGCAAAGCATTGAGGTGCATTGACCTTCGCTGTTGAGCGCTACAATAATTTCTTATCTTTTTCATTAGAAGAGCAAAATAATGGTAACTTGGGGTGTAATCAGTGATAAAACACAAATAGATGATCTTTCGCGCTTGCCAATATGATTGCATCTGAACAGAGTGTATGCACACAGTCTAGCCATGTTTATGCGATAACCTCGTGTAAACATCTGCACAGTTTCACATACTTTCTGATATGCTTTATGGCTTTGCCGGGTAGTAATACAGTACGTATGCTACAAAACTTGGCCGGCAGGCGTGCAGCCATCAATACATCTATGGCATCTTCTGAGGAAATTTTTGTTAACACGCATTAGTTCAGCTTCGTTAATTTCTGCTCTGGCATTCGTCAATAATAGCTCATTGCACAACGCATCATTTCTTGCACAATACTGCCACAGAGAAGTGCAGAGAAGTTTGCTCACTTTCTATGCGTATTACTAAATACATAAATTTGTTGCGTTGATTTTGGCTTTGCTTTTGCTATACCAATGGCATGAGTTTAAGTTGAACGTTATGTTTTGTTTTTGGGCAGTGCTGGCACTTGGTGCATTCCGATAATACCTTGAAAGTATTGAATGCGTAATGGTAACACACTTCTTTGCACCCATATTTTTACTTTCTCTACTGGTAAATAGGGGAAGTATTGTATTCCACCCAAAAATTCGATGTCGAGATTTCACCAGAAATATGTTTTGAGGCCCCCTGAATCCAAAAAAAGCATTTTTAGAAAAAGGTCCGTGTGTGTGTCTGTGTGTCAGTCTGTCAGTCTGTGGACAGCATAACTCAAAAACGAAAACTTGGTTAGAAACCAAAGTTGGTATTTAAGTTTAATGTCTTTCAAGGATGCGACACAAAGATTTTGAAGAAAATAGCCCCACCCTAAACTACCCTTTACATGGAAAATTTTTCGAAAATTTTGATTTTCTTGAAAATGGCTCTAACGATTTTGATTAAAATATCATATGTTTGAGATATTTTGATGACAAATGAAATGTATATCTTGAATTTTCTGGCGATAGCCCCTGTAGTCGTATTTACTCTGGACGACTTTTGCATAACTGGTAAACCGTTAGAGATAGACCAAATCAAACTATACAAAAATGCAGATCTTGATAAAATACGCAATTTATGTCTCAATAAATTTTCTTATAGGGTGAACCATTTCGGAGATATTCCTTGTTATGTGTGTGAGTTTCGGAAATCTTCGAACTTTAGCAAAATGCAACAACGTTGTTAATTTTTTTATATTAATCGTGCAAAGAGAACGGAATCTCAAAGGTCAGTAATATTTGACTGTCGCACAAAGTCTTCTGTATTCTAATATTCACCTTGTACCCACAAGGACATAAGCAATAAGATAATTTACACGAATGTTTATCTTAACTAACATGGAGATATAGGAATAAGAGTTTGTTAGAATGGTTAGTACAAGAGTAGAGAAAGTCATGTGAGTGCAACACATCAGATTTTTTTAACACTACCCTTAACATAGTTCCTACATGAATATTTTTGATACATTTTGTGCTCAATTCACTGCACATGAAAGACAGCACTGCCTTTTTCAGTTACCAGGGTGATGTGCCAAATGTCCAATGTATTCCTGAACAAGTCCATGATGTCTTTGCTGCAGAATGAAATGCTAGCAAAAATTAGTGACCACGTTCCTGGGATATAACGATGTGTGATTTTGTTCCTTTGGGGATATTTGAAGAGAAATGTCTGTGAAACAAATCCAAACACAGTATAAGAACAGACAACATCAGCAATGAAGTAGCTGCCATTGATATTAGAGCTTTACATTGGTTTATCTAAATATGGTTAGATGCACACAGTTGTACATTGATGTTGTAGGAGGCTGCTTATAACATCTTTAATAAATTAAGAACCAATTAGAAACTAAGCTCCACTTAACTTATTAATATTGCAAGGTGGTATAATGCTGACTAGTTTCAAGCTGCATCCAATTTATTCTCAAAGTTATCCAAACAAGTTACCTTAGCTCCGATGCTCAACTTAAAATATCTATTTGTCACCAACCTCTGAAAACAAAAATTTATAAATACAGTCTGTTGGTGGTATTTCAAAATTCATTACATGGTTCTTGTTTTTTAAAATGAATATCTTTTCCCAAACCATTAAATCTATAGGTCCATTTAATTATTTTAATAATTTAACCTCTGGATTTATTTTGTGATTAAATATCCAAAAATGAGCCGCCACAACTGATTTGTCAATTTGTTTATATTTAATATTTCTAAAATGCTCTTTTATTCTGGTTTCTAAATGACTTTAGTTTTACCAATATAAACCCTATCACAATCCAAACAGCTAAATTGATAAAGGCCAGATTTTTTATACGAGGGCTGTTCAGAAAGTAACCTCCGGTTGATTGCAAAAAATTCACCAAGTTAAATAAAAATATTTTAATATATACGTCTTACAACTATATCTTTGCACTATTTTTCTACATAGTCTCCATAACGATTGAGGCACTTGTCATATCTGTTCACAAGCTTTGAAATTCCTTCTGCATAAAAATCACCCGCTTGTGCCTGGAGCCAGCCTGTGACTGCATCTTTGAGCTCTTTGTTGTCATCAAACCGCTGGGACCTGAGCCATTTCTTCATACGCATGAAGAGGTGATAATCGCTTGGCGCCAGATCTGGGCTGTAAGGTGGATGGTTGACAACGTCCCACTTGAAGGACTCAAGAAGGGCTGTTGTTCTGCGAGCAGAGTGAGGACGGGCATTATCGTGCAAAAAAACGATACCGGAAGTCAGCATACCACGGTGTTTGTTCTGTATAGCCCGTCGTAATTTTTTTAGTGTTTCACAGTACACGTCTTGATTAATGGTCGTCCCACGTTCCATGAATTCAACCAACAACACCCCTTTTGCATCCCAAAACACCATTGCCATCAATTTTCGGGCAGAAAAATCTTGCCGGGCTTTTATTGGTTTGGTAGGCGAATTTGAATGTGCCCACATCTTTGATTGTTCTTTTGTCTCAGGGTTCACGTACTTAATCCAGGTTTCGTCCCCGGTCACGATTCTGTTTAACAATGGTTCACCTTCGCCCTCATAACGTGACAGAAAGTCTAATGCAGAGGCCATTCTTTGAGTTTTGTGGTGGTCGGTAAGAATTTTGGGCACCCATCGTGCACAGAACTTACGGTAACCCAATCTTGCTGTCACTATCTCGTACAAGAGAGTCTTAGAAATCTGTGGAAAATCAGTAGACAACTCCGACATTGTGAAACGTCGGTTTTCACGAACTTTTGCATCAACTGTCTGAACGAGTTCGTCCGTCACCAATGATGGTCTACCACTCCTCTCTTCATCATGAACGTTTTCTCGTCCACTTTTAAATAAACGTACCCATTCATGGACCACTCCTTCACTCATAACTCTTGGTCCGTACACGGCACAAAGCTCACGATGAATAGCTGCTGCAGAATATCCTTTGGCTGTAAAAAACCTTATAACAGCACGCACTTCACATTTGGCGGGGTTTTCTATTGCAGCACACATTTCAAACGGCTGCAAACACTAAACTAGCGCAGGTACGACGTTCACTCGACCATGGCTTGATGCCGACTGACCTGCTGAGTGCGTGAATGCACAGATGGCGTCGCTACTCCCCCCACTACCCGCACTGTGACCGATCGGAGGTTACTTTCTGAACGGCCCTTGTAATTTGGAATTTTTTCCTTTAGAAACATTTAGCAAATTTTGTATATTAAATTTATTGTGAGGAACTCAAGTTGTTCCATATTCTTTAAAAGTTTTTATACATATTTTATTAGCCCACAAATGGTAAGTAAACTCCTTAAAAATACAATTATCTTTTATTTTCTTGAGGGTAGAAACCTCTTTTATAGCCTTTTGATATTTAAATTTGTCTACCTTTTTATGTATAAAATCTTGTGTTAAAACCATTAATTACTGCAGTGTTAATAATGTGTTTATATTCTGTGTTAAATTCTTCCTTATTAAGGGGTATATTTGCTAACCTATAGATTAACTATTTGAAACAGCAAAGTTGTGTGAAAAAGGATTAAAACTTTATATTTTTTATATAATTATCACTATGAGTAATTTTCTATAAATGGCAAAATTCAATTTATTGTTGTGGTTTTTAATTTTTTAATCTAGGAATGGAAGACATCCATTATTTTGTTTCCAAAGTGAATTGTATGGCTTTATCCTGTAAGTTTAAAAATTTTAAAGCTGCATTTATCTGTTTCTCAGTGACAACAGCAAAAATATCATCCACATACCATATTTTAAAAATACCATATTTTAAAAATTAGAGGAAATAATTTTGTAATTTGAACTTCAAAAAAACTCGTGAAAAGATTAGCAAGGAAAGGCGAAAGTGTACTACCCATTGCCAAGCCAGAAGTTTGCTGAAAGAGATTACCATTAAAACTGAAAAAAATTTGATGCAAACAAAGATTTGTAAGTTTTACAAAATAATCTGTTAATTCTTCGTGTAATTCTAAAGAATTTAACCATTTTTTAAAAAAATTTAAAAGCGTTTTCCTAGGAATACTAGGAAATAAAGCATTACATAAAATGAAATGATTTTATCATTATTAGACAATGTAATATTGCTAATCTTTTCTATAAATTCAAAAGAATTTGTAATACTTAAGCTTTCAAACTGATCAAAGGTATTAAATTTTTAATTTAACCATTTTGCTAAATTATATGTAGGTGAATTTATACAATTTATGTTGTTGTTGTTAGCTAATGCTGGATTTCTGACAATGAAGTCAGTAATCCTCTTGCTCTCCAATATTTTTCACAGATATTGAAGAGACTTAGCAGTAAATGCAACCACTTTTTAGAGAGCACCATATTTTTATGTTTTGGCGGTCACATCACTCTCTCACAACCCCCAGAATGTCTAGAGGACCACACCTGTCGTTGGTTTACGGGTCTTACCGACCTGACCGGGAGAATTATCAAAATAAATTCACCGACCATATCCTCTGGTTACCAATCAGAGGACGTATTACATGCCATGACAGGTCAGCATGTTAAGGATTAAGGTTTTATAGAGAAATTAGAGAAATGGAGAGGTTGGAAAAATAAAAGACTCCCTAGCCCTCGGGAACCCTAATAGTATTGGGGTCGGAAGAGAACAAGAGATGACCAAGGTAAGGTCAGATAGAAAAGTTACAGTGAGGAGCAAAACACCAGTAAGTGGAAGTAATGTTCTCCTCAGCTTGGGTACCTTGTGGTTGCCATTCACATATCCCCTAGACGGAGACCCCTGAGTACTAATAGTTTAATTTATAGGCTAATAAATATACCCCTTAATAAGGATGAATTTAACACAGAATATAAACACATCAACACTGCAGTAATTAATGGTTTTAATACAAATTTTATGCATAAAAAAATAGAGAAATTTCAATGTCAGAAAGCTGTTAAAGAAGTTTCTACCCTCATGAAAGATGATTGTAATTTTGCTGTTGATCTAATGTGCAGGATTTTGATCCATCAATTTTTCCCTTGCCAGCTAATATAAATTATCTTCCCATCTGGTGCAGCTTTCCTCAATTCTGGACAATCCAGTTGCTGTTCTCCATTTAAAATCTTGCCAGCATTGCAGATCTTACATGCGTTGTCACTTATAAAGCCAAACCTATGCAGATGTTCCACCAAACAGTCATGTCCAGTGACTAATCTGAAGTGAGCAACTGCTTCTTTCCTTGGGAAAGATTGTAATTTTAAAAGGTTTATTTACCATCCTTGGGCTAATAAAAGATTTACAGAATTGTATAACAGGCTATAACTTTGGTTCCTCAAAATAAATATAATGCTGCGGTTTCAAATACTTATTACTTCTTTATAATCTCAGGCCATGGTACAGGTGAAATAATTGTGGACTCGAGTTAAGTTTTTATGAGATATTTTATCCACACCTTGTACACAGTATTTTAAATACGTATCAGAATAGTAAGTCCTTTTTGTTAGTGGATCGATTTTCTTAACATCGAAGCAATCTAATATATGAGTTATTTAGCAATATTTTGCTAAATGCATTTTCTATCATTTTGCACTTGGCCATAATATTATGTCCTTTTATTCAATTGCGCACTTGATGTTGATTAACGTATTATGGTTAATCATTTCACTTTTACTATCTTATAACACGCACGTATCAAAATGCGTCTATCTTCAATCAACGCTACTGATAAAGAGAAGGACTGATCTTGCCGTATCATTTTAGTTATGTGCATGTATCCATCCGCATGTGTATTTTAGTAGCAACCCATTATGACATCATTTTCTATATATTTCCCCAATCCCGAAAATGCTAAGAAGGTGATCTCAATCTGACTTCCTAACATTTTTGACATTATATTTAAAATAACCCTTAAAATTTTATACATTAAATCAAAATATGATAGTTAACAATTATGATACTGATAAACAATATTCCCAACAATTGAAGAATGATGCAACATAAAGTTAACTACAAGCAGAAAATAAGTCAAATTCATATTGTACTTAATATATTTTGGGGACAACCCATATATTCTGTTTCAATAATACAAAAACTTTTCTGAATTTTTCCAAAAAGGATATAATTCCAAATTATAAAAAACTGGCAATTTATAATTATATTTACAATTAATAATTGGTCTCATTTTATTTCCTGGCTTATGAATTTTGAGAAGTGCATACAACTGGATTATTAACTTTTAAAATATGTTTTTCTTTACAGGGTATCATTTTCACTTTATTAAGAATTTCATTAAAAGTTGAAATGTATGATTTTGATGGATTATTATTAATTTTTAAGAAATCCACACTGTGAAGTAAAAGTTCTACTTGATTAATATAATCAAATATAATCAGATTCATCCAAAATTATGATTTTATTGCCTTTATCAGCCTTTTCATTCCATAATTTAATAACCTGATTATTATGATTACTTTTAGGGTGATTTTTACCCATATCTTTAAAAATTTTAGTGCATTTTGTTTTTATCAATTTCATTTAAATCTTGACTGGTAATTTCAATATCTGTGACAAAATCATCTATGTTTTTTGAAAATTAGCGCAAGTTTTCATACCTTTATTGAGGAAATTAAGTTTTCTCTCGTTAAAATTACAATTTGAAAGATTAATTAAATTATTCATTGGATTATTTGGTTTCCTTATATTCAATTTCTGTTGTTTTAGGCATAATCTACTTGAGAGGTAGAACTAAAAATTCATTGAATTTTTAAGTTCCAGTTCTACCTTTCAAACATTGCCAACACATGGCTTGTGTGTTTAAAAACACCAACAGTAAGTTTGTTGGCATAAATAAATAATAATTATCATCTGAAGGTTATTTAATCCCGGGACATAAAGTACTTACAGTAGTAAGTCACCATTGGGGTAATTGTTTCTGATGTGAGACTGCCTTTGCGGTTTACTGGGAGAAATACAAACTGGTTTGAGAATTTAATGTCATTCTGGAGGTTGTCACAGTGGCTTAATGGTTAGAGCACCTGCCTAGTAAGTGGAGGGTGTGTGATTCAAATTCCAGGTGTGGCATTGAATTTTTGAGTTCTAGTTCTACCTCTCAAACATTGCCCTCACACGGCTTGTGTGTTTAAAAACACCAACGGTAAGTTTGTTGGCATAAATAAATAATAATAATAATCTATTTAGTTTGTTTTTCAACCTCTTTGTTTTTCTTTTCATATTAAAATTTAGATTTCAAATTAACCCCAAATAAGTTGCCTAAAATATGTATTAATTTTAAATGTAAGTCATATAACCTAAGTTCAATATTATTTAAATTTTTAAAATTTAAACTTCTTTCAGTTTCAATAACTTTCTTTTTTGCTCCCTTCTGGTGAATACTATTACCACATTTAACTGTTCTTCTAACAAAAACTGGGGTTACTTTTCATTTTAAACAAATATTAAGAAATCTAATATCTGCATCGGTAACTACGGTAACTTGTTTGGGTGGCTTTGAGAATAAGTTGGATGCAACTTGAAACTAGTCAGCACTATACCACCTTGCAATATTAATAAGATAAGTGGAGATTTTAGTTCCTAATTTGTTCTTAATTTAGGTTCTGTTGCTTCACTGTTAACAGCTTCAATTTTTCCTTAATTAATTTATCATTTGTTTATTTATAGTAAGTCTCTACTCACACAGGCCTTTTTTATCTGCACCAGCCGATATCACCATTTTAAAAGTAATACTTATTTTTAGTAGTAAGGCCGATGTGTCTTTAAACTTTTAGAAATATTATTTTACTTGATCCTATTTGTGGTTTTGTGCTTCTTTTTTATTACGAAGAGAGGTTTTCTCCTATTTAGGTTATTGTAAGAATGAGTAGAAAAATCTCTCTTTAGGGAAATCAAGTGAAAGTGTTTTCCATACAAAAAGAGTTGTGCCAAACTTGCTTTTGTCAATTAAATGTTTGTTACATAAATAATTTTAGCTTAGGAGGGGCTTGTAAAATTGTAATGACAATTTGTGTTTCTGTAAGTGTTGCAATACCGCATTATTTATACCAGTGAAGAAATTAATGAAGTTTTTGCCCATGAACCTTTCACTTCTTTAAGTTGAGGCATCTGTGAAAATGACAAAAATTCACAATTTTTGTCACAATGATGTGAAAACTTGTATGTATGTGTGCCAAAGCATAACTAGAAGGTTTCCCAAATTTCATTTTTCTATGTAAGATAGATTTTGCAAACACACACAAAAAAAAAAAAAAAGTATTGGTTTTTTTGCTGCAATTTTAGGGTAGTATAGCAAACGCTTCTTATAAAATATTATTTGTTCTAAGTAAACTAAACTCTGGCCATATGTTTCCTCAGATTATGTCTACAAAACCTGTTATTTTTATTTGGCTATGTCAAACGGTTTTGGAGAAAAAAAATATTGAATACCTCAATGTCCATTTTTTTTCAAATTATTAATAATTTTCAAAATAAAAATTCAATAACGATTAAACTACTCCATCTAGAGCATTTAAAATACCAAGTTTTATGAAGCAAGTATCTAAGAACATGTGTGCAAAATTTAAAAGAAATCTACTGAACTGTATTAGAAGATGCGTTTTGAAGACTGAAAAATGTGGAAAAATAGAAAGCAGAGAAAAATGACTTTAAAGTTTTAAGTGTGTGACAACATACATTTACTGCTTTAGAATTCCCCTGGAGCACATGAGGGTCCTTCAGCTAACTGTTTAGCTTCCTCTTATTTAAGTTTTGCTACTCTTAACTGTTTTTTTTTTTTTTCTGATTTAAATGTACTTAATGTACTCAGTGCACTCTGCTTTAATCTTCTGTTATCCCTAACATTACTAATTCTTCTTTTGCTGACTGGACTTATTTTTCTAGCTGTGACTCCTTTACATAGAGAGTAGCCTCACAACTCATTAAATTCACTGATAACTGAAGTCACTGCAATTTTTTACTACTTGAACCGGCTTCTTCATGATCTACTGTAGATCAAGTTATGCTTGTTTCCTCTTGAGATATGTCAGTTTGCCATCTAGGTATTATATTTTTTCTTGCTGCAAGAGATTTCTTTGTTTGCTTTTGCTTACCCATTTTAGAATAATTTTATACCAATTAATAATAATTTAATGAAAATCTGGTCCACCTAATGTACAATCTTTACAACTACAATAAATTATAATAGTGAGAAGAGAGTTAGCTGGTTGTGTGTTTACAAACAGCTAAATAAAGAATTTAGATTTTCACTTACAGCAAAAAGATACTTATTTAATATTCCCTGCCCTATATTATACTTATTCTTATTCTAAACTCTACTTATCTAAATGTACACCACAATAAAGATGACTTCTCTCTTCTTCAGGCTGTGTAATCTTGAATAAAATTCAGAAAAATACAACCACGTGGTTGATGTAAAACAGGAAACAGTGGTCCGTTTCATGGCCATGAATGTTTGCAGAAAAGCCCACAAAATGTCTCTGCTTACATCCACCAGAACTGAATCAGACTGCCCAATTTAAACTTCAAAATTGTACACGATTTTGCTGCAATGGGGTAATGAGTGCATTTCAGCAGCCACACCCACTCGCACATGGGCATTTAAATCATGGTGTAACAGCCTTTTAAATGGGGATGAGGAGTAAACGATGGTAGATTCTGAAAGTACAAGGTACAGGCATAATTTTAAGGCAAAAAACGAAAAATCACATTTTTCGTCATTTTTGTCCAAATTTCAGAGATGCCTCCCCTTATGGTTTCACATTGCAGATCAATTGGAAGATTACTTTAATTACATAGTTAGCATATTGTTTGGATTACAAATCTTTTCATCAAGTGTTGTTATTTTTGATTATGTAATGGAATATTTATTTTCATTTATTTGCTCAAGACTCTTGGTACAGAGCCATTCTTCTTCTAACGGTATTTATTTACATTCATTTTATATTAACTAAATACATACTTCTTTCATTTTAGTGTGCAAGCGATGGCAACAAGTTAGCTGGAAAATGTGGATGAGTCAGAAGCATCTGGATTTCACATCAGTCTTTCATTCAACATCCCAGTCATACCTCACCACCTCTATCCTTATCTCATTTCTTCAGCGCTGTGGACATAACCTTAAAAGTTTAGACCTTTCTCACAAACCTAATGATTTCAATCCCTCCATAACCAAATTCATAGGTAAGAATGTGCACATTGAATTTACCAGAGTTTATATGCATATTAACTGGTCTTTATAACATGGTTCTAATAACTAGATTACAGATTTTAATGATAAGTTATGTTTTTCCTGAACTTCAGGGCAAAGTTTATAACAGTTTACACACAAGTATAGTTGTTGTAGTGTAGAAGTATGTCTTTTTATTGTGCATATAAAGTAATATTTATCTTTTTTAATAAAGGTTATATTTTGGCCAAATTTGCCAAAAATGTGTATATTTGCCTTATCAACAAATTGGAAGGTGTTCTCCAGCAGAATTTTGGATATTCTATAATGTGCAAAATTAATGAATATCTAAGCATTTATGTTTGTCATGTATCACATCATATGTGTATTTGAACATGTAGGGAAGGCTTTGATATATTTAAACGAGCAATTCTTGTATATAAATATATATGTTTATTCCGTGCAACTTGGAAATGGCTCTAACGATTTAGATCAAATTTTGTATTCAGATAGAGTTTTGCTTTTTAAGTTCATCTATGTAGGTGTAATTCCCAAAAAAATGCAATTTTACATAAAAAATAACATTTTTTTATTCCCGCTTCTACAGTGCAATTCTTGTATATATATTCCCCGTATTTCAGAAACGGCTCTAAAGATTTGGTTAAATTTTTGTATACATGCATATTACATTCAGTGTTTTCTCTACTCACTTTTAGGTAACACATTCACATTTCTTTCTCTACTCAGTCTTCTATAAACAATTTTCCATAAAAAACGTGATTTTGCACCAAAAAACACTTTTACCCCACTTTTAAAATAAGTCAAACCATGTTCTGTATGTTTCAAACAGAAGTGTTATTACATTCACACTGTTTTCTCCTCTCACTTTTAGGTAACACATTCACATCTCTTTCACTACTCACTTTTCTGTAAACAATTTTTCATAAAAAGCGTGATTTTGCACAGAAAAACACTTTTATCCCCACTTTTAAAACAAGTCGAACCATGTTCTGTATGTTTGAAACAGAAGTGCTATTACATTCACGCTGTTTTCTCCTCTCACTATTAGGTGATACATTCACATCTCTTTCTGTACTCATTCTTCTACAAATAAGTAATGCAATTTTCTATATGTTTGAAATAGAGATGTTGCATATTACTTTCACAGTGGTTTCTCTACTCACTTTTAGGTGGCACATTCACATCTCAGTCTTCTATAAACAATTTTCCATAAAAAGCGTGATTTTGCACCAAAAAACACTTTTATTCCCACTTTTAAAATAAGTCATACCATGTTCTGTATGTTTGAAACAGAAGTGCTATTACATTCACACTATTTTCTCCTTTCACTCTTAGGTAACACATTCACATCACTCTCTACTCACTCTTCTACAAATAAGTCATACAATTTCATGCATGTTTGAAATAGAAGTGCTATGTATTACATTCATACTGTTTTCTCTACTTGCTTTTGGGTAACACACTCATAACTGTTTCTCACTGTGTTGACTCACTTTTAGGTAACACCTTCACATGTCTTTCTCCACTCACTCTTCTACAAACAATTCATATCATCTATACAATTTGAGTGTTTGTATATATCTGTTAATCTGGAAAACTGCTTAACCGATCACCGCGAAATTCGGCACGTATATGTATTTTTTTCATGGAGAGTTTTTATGGTAACAATTTTACTACACAATATATTACTTTCTACTCGCTTTTCTTTTACGTAGCGCATTCATGTATCCTCTGTTTGCCCTTCAACATATAATTCATATAATATTCTAGGATTGAAATATAAATGCAGCGTATTACATCCAAACGATTTCCTCTACTAATTCTTCCTTTACGAGACACAATCAGTCCTTTCGCTATTCACCCTTCACATATAATTCATACAATTTGCTATATTTTGAAACAAATACAACATATTACATTCATACTACTTTCTCTACTCACTTTTGTTTTACGTAACAATTCACATGTTATTGCCTATGGTTTATCAACTTCATACATACCAAGGCCTATACATATCCTATGTTGAAGGGTGATTAAATTCCAAAACAGGTGGACCGATCGCCATGAAAAGTGACATATCTAATTTTTTTCATGGCGAAGCTTTTTATGCAATCTATTTTACCACCCAGCGTATTACGTTCACATGACTTTCTCTACTCCGTTTTCTTTTACCTAACATACTACTCCCTCTTCTGCAAACAATCCATACATGTTTCCATACACTTGAAGTACAAGTGCAACGTATAACATTCACATGGTTTTTCTACTCATTTTTCTTTAGTAAAACACAATCACATTTCTTTCACTACTCCCGCTTCGACGAACAATTACGAACAATTCATACAATTTTCTATATGTTTGAAACATAAATGCGTAGTGTAGCTTTTCTTTCTGTAGTATTTGTTATTCTTCAACATTGCTTTTGCTTAGTGTTGCTCCGGTGTTTTAATAAAAAATAAAGAAGTAGTTACAAAAGTAAAGTAATCACAATTGGTGCCCGGAGTGCGACGAAAAGCACGATATGGAACAGTTGATGAAACAAATGTTAGTCAAGATGGACATAATGGGAAATGAAATGAATTCTGGAATGCGGCAGAGGAAACAAATATGAAAACCGAATTGGAAAAATGTAAACTACGGAATAGAAAATATGGGAACAAAAATGGAAGGCAAATTGAAAATGTAAACTCCAAAACGGAAAAGATGAAGACGGGAATTCCAATATGAAGACAGCTCTATCGAAGAATACTAACGAGCGACTGGCTGGGTTAA
Source organism: Tenodera sinensis (assembly GCA_030765045.1). Taxonomy (NCBI): domain Eukaryota; kingdom Metazoa; phylum Arthropoda; class Insecta; order Mantodea; family Mantidae; genus Tenodera; species Tenodera sinensis. Next base: position 81,788,388 of record CM060966.1, read on the forward strand.
GGAAGCCATGGAAGAACTCAACGGAAGTATGAAGGACCTTGGCCAACGTGTTAACGTCCTGGAGTCAATCGCAGCAGCAAAGAACTGAACTCCATAATGGAGCAAATGCTCGACGAAAACCTCAAACTGGGTGGTGGGGGAGGCCCTCTTTCAGCAGTACACGTTTTACAGCTGAAATGATGGTGTTTATGAAATATTTTTATGTATTTCTATATCTTTTGTATCTTGGACATTACTCTTAACAATTGTGACAAGTAGTTTCATTTAGTTAATGTTTTGCCTTTCAGGTTTATCTAAATAAGTATCTTCTCCCACAAAAAAACAAGAGTTCACAAAAACAGAGGCGAAAAACGCCGAGCAAAGCTCGGTCGCCCAGGTACTGTGTTTTAAGTTGACTTGTAAATAAATTTGCCAGGAAAGGTGAAAGCTTCCCATAGTCAATCCTGGACACCCAGGATGCACTCATTTCATTTGATGTAAAAAATCATTTTCCAAGTAAAACATTGGGGCCGCAATATCAGAAAGGATTCTTGTAGCAAGAAATGTAACAAAGCCTTCAACATCTACAGCTACATCTCACTCACCTACAAGACATCTAATATAAAGAACATCTCTAACAAGTCACCCTCAAAATTACCAATCTCCAGCAATAGCGCTAGTAAGCACACAATGTTCCTACAATGGAACATCTATGGTGTTAGAACACGACGACCAGAGCCTGAGCTTTTACTCAATAAGAAGGAACCTTTGGTCACATGTTTGCAAGAGACTAAGCTGTGTCCACAAGATGCTTTCCAACTAATGCGATGCACCCCAGTACGGTGTGATGTTACACCAGAAGAGGGGGCTCTACCACATGGCAGCACTATGATGCTTGTCAGAAATGATGTATATATGGATTCTGTACCCTTATTTTTGGATATATCCCCCCAGGGGGACCTACTATGGTAGGTCTGGGTTTGGCCCCGAGCCAACTGACTCCCTCGATGTGGGCTCCTCTTTGTGGTGAGGAGTCAGTCGCCCACCCATATGTAGGCCATGCGTGGAGATCCGTGTCGGTGGAAAGGTTTATCCTGGTGGTTGAGGGATGCGTATCTGAGGTTGGTCCAGTTTCTTTCTGAATTGGGGGGGTGGGGGTACACATTTCCAACACACTGCTTTGGTTTCTGCTTCAGCTAAACAGGAGGCTAGGGGCTAACCCACCCCTAGTCAATCGGCCAGGACTAGGTAATGCACCAAACTCCAGGGTGAATGGGACGGTGCACACGCTATATCCCCTGTGTAGCCCTGTCATCCCAGTGGGATGGCTCCTTGTTGGGCTCTGTGGTGGGTGGGGAGCACTGGGTGATGAATTTTCATAGCCTTCTCTTATGGCACAAAATACACTGAAACCAGACATCAAGTAAATGATGGAAAAGAGGTATACTCAGCATCCTCTGCTCGTACCTTGTCATTCAAAGAGGTGAAGAGGGTCAGTCAGTTCTAAAGTCAACCCTTTTGTTAACCAACTGGGTCTTGATAAACTAGCCGGCCCTGTTAAATCGTGTACGCGTTTGAGATCTGGATCCCTGCTTGTTGAGACCTACACAGCCACACAATTCGACAAGTTGTTAAAGGCCAAACTCCTGCACGGATACCTTATCCGTGTGGAGAAACACTGGAGTTTAAACTCCTCCAAGGGCGTCATCACCACCTGGCTGTTGGATGGTATGCCGGAGGAGGAGATCCAAGGTTACTTGTTGGAGTAGGGTGTCACGGAGGTATACCGTGTGCGAGCGTAGCGTGATGGCCCGCAGGTGGATACTCGCACATTATTTCTCACTTTCGACCGACTAGAACTGCCTGAGAAGATCAAGGCAGGCTATGATGTTATCCCTGTCCGTCCGTATATCCCGCGTCCCATGCGTTGCTTCCAATGCCAACGCTATGGGCACACTAAGACATCCTGCAAGGCCTCCACTGCCGTGTGTGTTAACTGTGGTAAGGATTCTCATGACGGAGCTTGTCCATCTGCTCCGAGCTGTGTCAATTGTCGAGGTGCACATCCAGCGACCTCCCGCGACTGTCCTCGTTACCAGGATGAGAAGGCGATACAAGAGCTGCGAGTGAAGGAGAGGTTATCTTTCTCTGAAGCCCGCAAACGTCACCTTGCTCGCCAGCCTTCTCTCTTGAGGTTTGGCACCTTTAGTTCCGTGGTTTCAGCTCCAGTGCCAAAGCGGGACATGGGCACTCAAACTTGCCCTGTTGCCACTACAACTGTTGCTCCGCCTCGCATTACATTACCAGCTTCTAATCCAGCTGGATCCAAGACTCTAATTCTTACTAGCGACACTCGAAAATTTAAAAGTCAACCCAAGCGTACAGATTTTCTTAAGGAATCTACGACCTCTTCCAGCACAAAGTGTGCCTTCACGGCCACTTCTCCGTCACCTCCAAGGCGATCCCTCTCTCAAGATGGTAGAGGGCGCAATCGCGTGAAGCGGGATTCTCCTTTACCTGTGTCGCTAGGGAACCGCTATGTCGCTGTCTCCAGTAGCCGATGACATTGACCCCCTTCCCCTTGGGGAGCCTATGGGGCAGGAATTAGCTGCTCCAAAAAGTCTAAGCCCTCCGCAACTCAAAGGGCAAGTTGAAGTGAAAGCCGCCGGTCAAGTGAACCTAAACGATAGCTTATCCCCTTTGTCCCAGAATGTCCATCATTCAGTGGAATACACGTGGCATTCGCGTCCATAGGGCGGACTTGCAAGTACTTACTAATTCACTTTCTCCTAGTATTATGTGCTTGCAGGAGACCAAGCTTCGCCAGCAGGACTGTTTTAAATTTCCAAGGTATAGTCTGGTGCGGTTTGACCTCCCACCGGAACCTGGTATCCCAGCACATGGAAGTGTTATGCTCCTCATTCGAGACGACGTTTTTTACCAGTCTATCCCTCTTACCACTCCATTGCAAGCTGTTGCTGTAACCCTGAGTTTACCCGGTTTTTCTTTTAGTCTCTGTTCCGTCTATCTACCTCCTTGTTCTCCCTTCGCAATTGCGGATCTCTCCCATCTAGTGTCCCAGCTCCCAACGCCGTACCTTCTGTAGGGAGACTTCAATGCCCACCACCCTCTTTGGGGTTCACCAAGGGTTTGCGCAAGGGGAACACACTTAGCCGCTTTCTTCACAGAGAACTCCCTTTCACTACTGAACATTGGTGAACCTACTTTTGTTTCCGACTTCACTGGCACCCTTTCTCACCTGGATTTATCCGTCTGTTCAGCTCAGGTTGCACCTCGTTTGGAGTGGAACGTCGTCTCCGACACCTTCTCCAGCGACCACTTTCCGTGTGCTTGCTCTCTCACTACGCGCCCTCGCCACGTATACCTCACTGGCGTCTAAACAGCGCGGATTGGAACTTATATACTCGCTTAGCTGTTTTTGACGACCGCTTGGTCGACGATGTAGATCAGATGGTGGCTCACTTCACATCCGTCGTTCTTCGCGCTGCTGAACGTGCAATACCTCGATCGTTTGCCCATCCACGACGTGTACTGGTCCCCTGGTGGACCGATGAATGCCGAACGGCCGTCCGTGCGTGGCGGACGGCGCTACGCTGTTTCGGCATCACCCTACTCTTGACAATCTGGTCGCATTTAAGTAATCGCGCGCCAGGGCTCGTCGCGTCATACAGGCCAGTAAAAGGACATCCTGGCTCCGTTTCGCGGAGTCCTTTAATAAAATTACACCTTCATCTGTCGTTTGGGATAAGCTCCTTCGCGTGGCCGGCAAAGCTGCGCCGTTTGCTGTCCCCGATCTCCGGCTCAATACCTCCATTGTTTGCCCTAGAGCTGTTGCTGACACTCTGGGCAACGCTTTTGCTGGTGTATCAGGCTCATCGCATTACCACCCGAATTTTATACGCATCAAACATGACACTGAGTCGCACAACCTGTCTTTTAACTCATCGAACGCGGAGTGTTACAACGCCTTTTTCACCATGCAGGAGTTGGAGCGGGCCTTGGCTTTCTCCAAACCGTCCGCTCCTGGGCCGGATGGTGTCCATGTCTTAATGCTACAGCACCTGTCTTTGGCTGATAAACTCTTTCTCTTACACGTGTATAACCGTATCTGGCGCACAGCAACATTTCCATCTGCTTGGCACGAGGCCACCACTGTCCCGATTTTGAAGACTGGAAAGGATCGCCAACTACCTTCCTTGCATCTGCAAGGTGATGGAGCGCACGATCAACGGGCGATTGACATGGTGGCTTGAATCTCATAATTTGTTGTCAAATGTTCAGTGCGGTTTCCGCTGATTCCGTTCAACGGACGACCACTTAGTGTCTTTATCCACATACATTATGAACGGTTTCTGAGGAAGAGCCAAACGGTTGCTGTCTTTTTTGACTTGGAGAAGGCGTATGGGACGTGCTGGAGGTGCGAAATTCTTCGTACCCTTCATCAATGGGGCATTCGCGGTCGAATGCCGCTTTTTATTCGGGAGTTTATGCGCGATAGAGTCTTTCGGGTACGTGTAGGGTCGGTTTTATCTCGTGTTTTTACTCAAGAGAACGGGGTACCGCAGGGCTTGGTACTCAGTGTCACATTGTTTGCCGTTGCAATCAATCCCATTGTGGAGTGCGTCCCATCGGGCGTTTCCTCATCGTTATTCGTGGACGACTTCGCCATTTATTGGAGCACTCGGTGGACTTCTCTCTTACAACGCCGCCTCCAATTGTGTCTTGACCGCGTGTACACTTGGAGTGTCGAAAACGGCCTCAAGTTCTCCGCCGAAAAGACCATCTGCGTTAACTTCTGGCGCCGGAAGGCGTTTCTTGCGCCTTCTCTACGTCTCGGCCCAGATGCACTTCCTTTCGCAGACGAGACGAAATTTTTGGGACTGATTTTTGATAGAAAACTTAGTTGGTCTTCCCATATCTCGTATTTAAAGGCACGATGTGAACGTTCTCTTAATGTTTTACGGGTTTTAAGTGGCACATCCTGGGGAGCTGATGGGACCATTCTTTTACGACTATACCGTTCACTGGTCCGATCGAAACTTGACTACGGCTTTGTGGTGTATTCCTCGACCGTGGCATCCGATTGAATATTGGCGCATATCCTGCGAGCCCGGTTCTTAGCTTGTGTGCGGAAGCTGCTGAACCTCCGCTTAGTTATCGGCACGACGTTCTTCTCTGCAGCTACGCTTGCAGACGTTCTAGTCTGTCTGTTTGAACACCCATCCTTTCGTTTATTTTATGATGATAGCTTGGTTCGGCAATACTTAAGGAGCTCCCTAGCCCTACTTCCCCTTGGCGTTCGATTTCGTTCACTGCTTCAGTTATTGGGCATCGATTTACCCGCGGCGTTGACGCAGGGCGAAACAAGATTTCCCCCATGGCTCCGTCGAGAGACCAATGTCAACCTGGATTTGTTGTCCATGCCGAAGCCATCCACTCCAGATTTCGTCCTTCATTCTGCCGTTTTAGATATTCAGGCGCAGTCTGGATCCTGTAGTTTTATATACACTGACGGCTCGAAGGACGATCGAGGTGTAGGTTGTGCTTTTATTCACGGTCGCCAGAGTTTTAGCTTTCATCTTTTATTGCAGTGCTCGATTTTTACAGCAGAGCTTTTTAGTATATACCAAGTGCTTTTATATATTCATTGGCAAGCCTTACAGAACTGGGTTATTTGCTCAGATACTTTGAGTGCCCTTGAGAGCCTACGGATGCTGTACCATTACCATCCCCTGGTTTAGCGTATCCAGGACTGCCTTCACACCCTCGCCACTTATGTTTCATTTGTGTAGGTACCTGGACACGTGGGCCTGCAAAGTAACGAGGCTGCCGATGCTGCTGCTAAGGCAGCAGTTTTAGCTCCCAGACATTTTAGCTCTTGTATTCCCTCGGTTGATTTTAGCATAGTTTTACATCATGCCATTCTCTCCCGTTGGAGAGATGCTTGGCATGGCCTTGAGGGTAACAAACTTCGGGAGGTGAAACCCCTCCCTGTTGCCTGGAGGACTTCTTCGCGTGCCTCTTACCGCGAGGAAGTGTTTTTAGTCAGAATGTGTATCAGGCACTGCCGTTTTAGCCATGGTCACCTTTTATCATCTGACGCTGCACCGCTCTGTGCTCACTGTAATGAACCTCTGACGGTGCGGCATATTTTAGTTCAGTGCCAGCTTTTAACATATCTCCACGATTCATTAGGCCTGCCAGGCACCCTGGCTGAGGTGCTGGCAGACAATTCCTGTGCAGTAGAGTGTGTTTTACGTTTTATTCGTTTAAGTGGAATTTACACACGAATCTTACTCGTTCATTGATCTTTTATCCAGCCTATTACGTTCGGTCGTTGATGCGAATCGTTTTTATCAATGCATGTAACTGTTTCCATGCTTTGCTCTACTCTGCAGTTGCTGGCACTTATTGGTGACTTTTTAAGGTTTTATTGGTTTAGTTTTTAGCCTTGTTAGTTTAAGTTTCTTTTTAACTTACATTTTTAAGCTTTTAGTTTTACTTGGGCGCTAATAACCTTAGCAGTTGAGCGCCCTAAAACCACACTACTACTACTACTACTACTACTACTACTACTACTACTACTACTACTACTACTACTACTACTACTACTACTACTACTACTACTACTACTACTACTACTACTACTACTACTACTACTACTACTACTACTACTACTACTACTACTACTACTACTACTACTACTACTACTACTACTACTACTACTACTACTACTACTACTACTACTACTACTACTACTACTACTACTACTACTACTACTACTACTACTACTACTACTACTACTACTACTACTACTACTACTACTACTACTACTACTACTACTACTACTACTACTACTACTACTACTACTACTACTACTACTACTACTACTACTACTACTACTACTACTACTACTACTACTACTACTACTACTACTACTACTACTACTACTACTACTACTACTACTACTACTACTACTACTACTACTACTACTACTACTACTACTACTACTACTACTACTACTACTACTACTACTACTACTACTACTACTACTACTACTACTACTACTACTACTACTACTACTACTACTACTACTACTACTACTACTACTACTACTACTACTACTACTACTACTACTACTACTACTACTACTACTACTACTACTACTACTACTACTACTACTACTACTACTACTACTACTACTACTACTACTACTACTACTACTACTACTACTACTACTACTACTACTACTACTACTACTACTACTACTACTACTACTACTACTACTACTACTACTACTACTACTACTACTACTACTACTACTACTACTACTACTACTACTACTACTACTACTACTACTACTACTACTACTACTACTACTACTACTACTACTACTACTACTACTACTACTACTACTACTACTACTACTACTACTACTACTACTACTACTACTACTACTACTACTACTACTACTACTACTACTACTACTACTACTACTACTACTACTACTACTACTACTACTACTACTACTACTACTACTACTACTACTACTACTACTACTACTACTACTACTACTACTACTACTACTACTACTACTACTACTACTACTACTACTACTACTACTACTACTACTACTACTACTACTACTACTACTACTACTACTACTACTACTACTACTACTACTACTACTACTACTACTACTACTACTACTACTACTACTACTACTACTACTACTACTACTACTACTACTACTACTACTACTACTACTACTACTACTACTACTACTACTACTACTACTACTACTACTACTACTACTACTACTACTACTACTACTACTACTACTACTACTACTACTACTACTACTACTACTACTACTACTACTACTACTACTACTACTACTACTACTACTACTACTACTACTACTACTACTACTACTACTACTACTACTACTACTACTACTACTACTACTACTACTACTACTACTACTACTACTACTACTACTACTACTACTACTACTACTACTACTACTACTACTACTACTACTACTACTACTACTACTACTACTACTACTACTACTACTACTACTACTACTACTACTACTACTACTACTACTACTACTACTACTACTACTACTACTACTACTACTACTACTACTACTACTACTACTACTACTACTACTACTACTACTACTACTACTACTACTACTACTACTACTACTACTACTACTACTACTACTACTACTACTACTACTACTACTACTACTACTACTACTACTACTACTACTACTACTACTACTACTACTACTACTACTACTACTACTACTACTACTACTACTACTACTACTACTACTACTACTACTACTACTACTACTACTACTACTACTACTACTACTACTACTACTACTACTACTACTACTACTACTACTACTACTACTACTACTACTACTACTACTACTACTACTACTACTACTACTACTACTACTACTACTACTACTACTACTACTACTACTACTACTACTACTACTACTACTACTACTACTACTACTACTACTACTACTACTACTACTACTACTACTACTACTACTACTACTACTACTACTACTACTACTACTACTACTACTACTACTACTACTACTACTACTACTACTACTACTACTACTACTACTACTACTACTACTACTACTACTACTACTACTACTACTACTACTACTACTACTACTACTACTACTACTACTACTACTACTACTACTACTACTACTACTACTACTACTACTACTACTACTACTACTACTACTACTACTACTACTACTACTACTACTACTACTACTACTACTACTACTACTACTACTACTACTACTACTACTACTACTACTACTACTACTACTACTACTACTACTACTACTACTACTACTACTACTACTACTACTACTACTACTACTACTACTACTACTACTACTACTACTACTACTACTACTACTACTACTACTACTACTACTACTACTACTACTACTACTACTACTACTACTACTACTACTACTACTACTACTACTACTACTACTACTACTACTACTACTACTACTACTACTACTACTACTACTACTACTACTACTACTACTACTACTACTACTACTACTACTACTACTACTACTACTACTACTACTACTACTACTACTACTACTACTACTACTACTACTACTACTACTACTACTACTACTACTACTACTACTACTACTACTACTACTACTACTACTACTACTACTACTACTACTACTACTACTACTACTACTACTACTACTACTACTACTACTACTACTACTACTACTACTACTACTACTACTACTACTACTACTACTACTACTACTACTACTACTACTACTACTACTACTACTACTACTACTACTACTACTACTACTACTACTACTACTACTACTACTACTACTACTACTACTACTACTACTACTACTACTACTACTACTACTACTACTACTACTACTACTACTACTACTACTACTACTACTACTACTACTACTACTACTACTACTACTACTACTACTACTACTACTACTACTACTACTACTACTACTACTACTACTACTACTACTACTACTACTACTACTACTACTACTACTACTACTACTACTACTACTACTACTACTACTACTACTACTACTACTACTACTACTACTACTACTACTACTACTACTACTACTACTACTACTACTACTACTACTACTACTACTACTACTACTACTACTACTACTACTACTACTACTACTACTACTACTACTACTACTACTACTACTACTACTACTACTACTACTACTACTACTACTACTACTACTACTACTACTACTACTACTACTACTACTACTACTACTACTACTACTACTACTACTACTACTACTACTACTACTACTACTACTACTACTACTACTACTACTACTACTACTACTACTACTACTACTACTACTACTACTACTACTACTACTACTACTACTACTACTACTACTACTACTACTACTACTACTACTACTACTACTACTACTACTACTACTACTACTACTACTACTACTACTACTACTACTACTACTACTACTACTACTACTACTACTACTACTACTACTACTACTACTACTACTACTACTACTACTACTACTACTACTACTACTACTACTACTACTACTACTACTACTACTACTACTACTACTACTACTACTACTACTACTACTACTACTACTACTACTACTACTACTACTACTACTACTACTACTACTACTACTACTACTACTACTACTACTACTACTACTACTACTACTACTACTACTACTACTACTACTACTACTACTACTACTACTACTACTACTACTACTACTACTACTACTACTACTACTACTACTACTACTACTACTACTACTACTACTACTACTACTACTACTACTACTACTACTACTACTACTACTACTACTACTACTACTACTACTACTACTACTACTACTACTACTACTACTACTACTACTACTACTACTACTACTACTACTACTACTACTACTACTACTACTACTACTACTACTACTACTACTACTACTACTACTACTACTACTACTACTACTACTACTACTACTACTACTACTACTACTACTACTACTACTACTACTACTACTACTACTACTACTACTACTACTACTACTACTACTACTACTACTACTACTACTACTACTACTACTACTACTACTACTACTACTACTACTACTACTACTACTACTACTACTACTACTACTACTACTACTACTACTACTACTACTACTACTACTACTACTACTACTACTACTACTACTACTACTACTACTACTACTACTACTACTACTACTACTACTACTACTACTACTACTACTACTACTACTACTACTACTACTACTACTACTACTACTACTACTACTACTACTACTACTACTACTACTACTACTACTACTACTACTACTACTACTACTACTACTACTACTACTACTACTACTACTACTACTACTACTACTACTACTACTACTACTACTACTACTACTACTACTACTACTACTACTACTACTACTACTACTACTACTACTACTACTACTACTACTACTACTACTACTACTACTACTACTACTACTACTACTACTACTACTACTACTACTACTACTACTACTACTACTACTACTACTACTACTACTACTACTACTACTACTACTACTACTACTACTACTACTACTACTACTACTACTACTACTACTACTACTACTACTACTACTACTACTACTACTACTACTACTACTACTACTACTACTACTACTACTACTACTACTACTACTACTACTACTACTACTACTACTACTACTACTACTACTACTACTACTACTACTACTACTACTACTACTACTACTACTACTACTACTACTACTACTACTACTACTACTACTACTACTACTACTACTACTACTACTACTACTACTACTACTACTACTACTACTACTACTACTACTACTACTACTACTACTACTACTACTACTACTACTACTACTACTACTACTACTACTACTACTACTACTACTACTACTACTACTACTACTACTACTACTACTACTACTACTACTACTACTACTACTACTACTACTACTACTACTACTACTACTACTACTACTACTACTACTACTACTACTACTACTACTACTACTACTACTACTACTACTACTACTACTACTACTACTACTACTACTACTACTACTACTACTACTACTACTACTACTACTACTACTACTACTACTACTACTACTACTACTACTACTACTACTACTACTACTACTACTACTACTACTACTACTACTACTACTACTACTACTACTACTACTACTACTACTACTACTACTACTACTACTACTACTACTACTACTACTACTACTACTACTACTACTACTACTACTACTACTACTACTACTACTACTACTACTACTACTACTACTACTACTACTACTACTACTACTACTACTACTACTACTACTACTACTACTACTACTACTACTACTACTACTACTACTACTACTACTACTACTACTACTACTACTACTACTACTACTACTACTACTACTACTACTACTACTACTACTACTACTACTACTACTACTACTACTACTACTACTACTACTACTACTACTACTACTACTACTACTACTACTACTACTACTACTACTACTACTACTACTACTACTACTACTACTACTACTACTACTACTACTACTACTACTACTACTACTACTACTACTACTACTACTACTACTACTACTACTACTACTACTACTACTACTACTACTACTACTACTACTACTACTACTACTACTACTACTACTACTACTACTACTACTACTACTACTACTACTACTACTACTACTACTACTACTACTACTACTACTACTACTACTACTACTACTACTACTACTACTACTACTACTACTACTACTACTACTACTACTACTACTACTACTACTACTACTACTACTACTACTACTACTACTACTACTACTACTACTACTACTACTACTACTACTACTACTACTACTACTACTACTACTACTACTACTACTACTACTACTACTACTACTACTACTACTACTACTACTACTACTACTACTACTACTACTACTACTACTACTACTACTACTACTACTACTACTACTACTACTACTACTACTACTACTACTACTACTACTACTACTACTACTACTACTACTACTACTACTACTACTACTACTACTACTACTACTACTACTACTACTACTACTACTACTACTACTACTACTACTACTACTACTACTACTACTACTACTACTACTACTACTACTACTACTACTACTACTACTACTACTACTACTACTACTACTACTACTACTACTACTACTACTACTACTACTACTACTACTACTACTACTACTACTACTACTACTACTACTACTACTACTACTACTACTACTACTACTACTACTACTACTACTACTACTACTACTACTACTACTACTACTACTACTACTACTACTACTACTACTACTACTACTACTACTACTACTACTACTACTACTACTACTACTACTACTACTACTACTACTACTACTACTACTACTACTACTACTACTACTACTACTACTACTACTACTACTACTACTACTACTACTACTACTACTACTACTACTACTACTACTACTACTACTACTACTACTACTACTACTACTACTACTACTACTACTACTACTACTACTACTACTACTACTACTACTACTACTACTACTACTACTACTACTACTACTACTACTACTACTACTACTACTACTACTACTACTACTACTACTACTACTACTACTACTACTACTACTACTACTACTACTACTACTACTACTACTACTACTACTACTACTACTACTACTACTACTACTACTACTACTACTACTACTACTACTACTACTACTACTACTACTACTACTACTACTACTACTACTACTACTACTACTACTACTACTACTACTACTACTACTACTACTACTACTACTACTACTACTACTACTACTACTACTACTACTACTACTACTACTACTACTACTACTACTACTACTACTACTACTACTACTACTACTACTACTACTACTACTACTACTACTACTACTACTACTACTACTACTACTACTACTACTACTACTACTACTACTACTACTACTACTACTACTACTACTACTACTACTACTACTACTACTACTACTACTACTACTACTACTACTACTACTACTACTACTACTACTACTACTACTACTACTACTACTACTACTACTACTACTACTACTACTACTACTACTACTACTACTACTACTACTACTACTACTACTACTACTACTACTACTACCTACTACTACTACTACTACTACTACTACTACTACTACTACTACTAC
>CM060966.1:82504844-82959844 GCA_030765045.1 Tenodera sinensis
AGTTGTGAGTTTTAATATCATAAAGGACTGAAGACTGTGCAAGTCTGTATAAGAGCACTGTGTTGTTGTGAATTCATATAGAAGAATATAAAGAGTAAGAAAAAAGTAATTGGACTAAAGTTTTGTCATTTTGTCACACTGGTGTCAGAAGTGGGGTTTGTCCAATTGTCATTTTGTCACAAAATTATTTTTTTCACTCGTGCTTGTTTGTCTCAGACGATCAGAAGATGCGAGTCTTGTATTAGAAACCGTATACTAATTTTGACACACGCAGACATTGTCACTTCTTGCAGACCAGCACCACAGCACAAACAAGTACTGAAGCATACAGAACACACGAATAGATTTCGATTTTGGGAGGCTGTATGTTTTTTATACCTACTCTATATTCTTAGATACTCTATACTCTATATTCGGCCTTAAAGTGTGTACAGATGTCAACATTACGCCGCAGCACAACTTTTAGCGTGAGTGAAATGGTGAAGCGTGATTGGAAATAGTTCCTTACTACATCATATTATCGCTTATTTGATACATTCAAGTAATGAACGGTGTAAATAAATACCATAATCCAACTTACAAAACATTTAAACGTGCGCATAAATATCTTACTTCCATTTATTATCACGTGGTACTCGGTTATTCTCTGATTTCGTTGTTACTGCAGTGAAGTGATGCTCTGACACCTGTGTTACTAGTAATGCACGTGCAGGCCGTGTGACAGTGTTTAGCTCCTCAGAGTATGGAAACAAAAGCGGAAAGCCTCGTGGTGAAAACATTATTGTATTAAATGAGTTTAACTTTTTCTTTCAAAGTTATGGCACTCTAACTGTGAAAGACAACCTGAAGAAACCGTTATTTCTACGTACACTGTTTCAAATGTGAGAACGGAAATGAAACAAACAGGAACTGTAAAAGCCGCTAAAAAGAAAAGGAAAGGGTCATATAGTGTTTTAGGCCTAGTGGACGACTGCTAAAAGTGTTATTAGCTTTAAAATGGATAGTTCATTTTTAAACAACGAGCCTCCTAAAATAGATAAAGAACAGTGAGACAGATCATCTAAATTTTAGGAAAACCACGTTCCACACTTTCCTGAAACACATTAGGTTTCAGTTTACAAAAAGAAAGCAAATTAATGTGATAACTAATCAGGAAGGTGTGGTGGTGTGGTTACCTGAGATCTCTTGGTGCCGCGCCTCAATCTGATGACTCAGGTTAACGTAGTTTTTACTCACAAAATTATGTATCATAACCTTTCTTAACCAATTTCTTTAATTAGTGTACCTTATATAATAAATACAAACCGAGTGCAACTCTAACCTCGCACTGCTACAGTGAAAGATATGACGGTTGCGACAACAGATGTGCGCAAAGAACGTCAACACTTGCTTGGCGCAGTGATACAGTCGCAATGTTTATGTGGGTACCCACTTAAAGCTCGGGGGGACTATAAAATCCTGTGCTGGCTAAGAATCTTCTACTTATGTCAAATAAATACTCTGTGCCTAAGTGTTTTATGGGGGCGAATTTACCATTTTGGACTGGCCCTTGTGTACCGGGCATTGATTCTAGGATCACACCTCACAGGCATTCCCTCCATCATCACAAGGTTGGGCTTACATTTTATTACTACTGCTTTATTAATGCACTCTAATTATAGATTTAAAACAGGGAATTTGACCTTGGTAATTTATACTTAAATGACATTTCTCTAGTGAATTTTCCTATACTGTAGTTTTAAATGTAGAATATTATTGACTTCAAATGTCAAGTAGTTCCAAGCTTGTAGTTTACTGTAACGTGTCTTGAAGTAAGTAAATTATAGATCCAGTAATATAATGACGACCCATAACATCCAGAATGATTAAACGATATACCTAAAGAGTTTGTGTGACCCTTAGAAACTCAGTACACATTTAGTTTTCCAGTTAAACTGCAACATTATTGAATAAACTACCCCATAAAGATTATTTAAATCTTGCTGCAACGTCAACGCTGTGCTTACTGCGAATAAAAAATGACGCATGCTTTATTGTGAAACTCTGTGCTTTTCAGCCAGTGGAGAGGACATTAAGGGTGTAGGAGAAACGAAACTTGTCGTGGAAAGCCGAAAGAGTCGTCTTTTATTCGATGCCGTGTATGCTTGCCAGGGGCTGTAAAACAGGGAATGAAAGAAGGATGTATTGATATCTGATGCAGACTCGAAAGTGACGTGGGTAGTTTCGTCCTTTTCTTCGCATTATTTCGTACTTGTCGATCTCTTCTACTGAAGTTTCTGCATGCAAACTGCTAAACTCGTATAGATTCTACGCCCACCAGAAATGTTCTCTGCATATATATTTGCCTATTGTTTTTAATGGAATATGGTATGCATCACGCATTGCCTTACATATACCAGGAGTTCATTATTTTGATTGCTGCTTATCAGTAAGAAAGCCCATTATCATATCATGCCTTCGCCAGGTAGAATAAATACATGCATTGCTTTAAGAAATTAGTGGTTGATATCGAAATTTATAAATACATACTTTAAAAACTATGAATTATTTAAACACTGTTAAGCATTTGAAAATAATAAGGATAATAACAACTAGTGTAATAACTTAAATAAATACTAAATATAGATAGGAAAGAACAAAAAGCTGGCTTCTCCACGGATAGCAACAGACATTGATTAACAGTGTGTCGAAGGGTACAAACGAACATTGTTTTCACATCAAATTACTCAAAAACCAACGAACATAAAGTAAGCATGTTATTGTTTATTTGTGTTGTGTTGGATTGTTTGGTTAATTATACGAAAATACATATATTGGTCGGCAATACCTCCAGTGAAAAGAGTAAAAAATCGATTCTTCGTTACAAGTCGTTACATTAAAAAATGTGTGCCGTCCTTTCGAAGCCACTCATGCAAACCCAAAGAGGGAATCCTCATCACTTCTATCAATGGCAAAAGGGCAGATTAAAAGGAGCTTCTAGACAGTTAAGCAGCGGAGAGAATTATCGATTCAAATACTTCGACCGAGAACAGTGTGTGATCCTGTTTTGGGGTTCACATCGACGAGAAGTAATATTCCTTCGACCTGTTGTATTAATGCAAGTAAAGATTTCTGCTTCACGGTATATGAAAGCCTCGATTTTAAATAAAATGTTTTCTTTGTATTTTTTCCATTGTCTTACTTTTATACTGTTTCCCTGGTTATTCTTCCGCATTTATTTACACGTATAACAGGCATTTACAAACACACAAACATCCATGCATCGAATGCACCATTGCCTGCTCCAGGAAGCACCGAAGCAAGGCACCTTAGCAAGCGCGGTTATGGGGACTGGCACTCAAGATAATCATTTGATGTGAACTGCCGATTAAAGAACCGGAACATATACAACAAATCAATAAATAAGAAATGTTAACAGTTTAGGTGGATTTACGATTTAGATATTACTTTCTCTGTCACTATGTTAAGGAAGTAAGAGGAAGTATTATTTGTCATCTAAAACGTTTGTGTCAATATTTTACCACAAATACACATTTTGAGGCTACCTGGATCCAAAAAAGTTTAAGAAACGTTTCATCGTTTGTGCACGTGCATGTGTGTACGTGTGAGTGTGTCTGCTTTATCTGTGAACAATATACCCAAAACTGATAAATATCAAATTGGTATTGACCCTATTTAAGTTCAACGCCGACAGCATGCAATGCAAGATACCCTCCCCTCCCCCCTCCTGACATGGAAGACTTATCCATATTGTAATAATGGATTTAACGATTATGATTAAAATACAGTGATTGTGAGATATCTGCAAGACAAATGAAATATATCCATTGAATTTTCTGGGAACAGCATATGAAGCTCTATTCCTTCGGGGGGAATTTTGTATAATGTTTTACAACTGATAAATTAAAAGGGATAGAAATAAACACAAGAGTGGATTCTTTCATTATTTCAAATAAATTTTTTGGCATTAACCACTTCCGAGATGTTTGTTATTGCTTTGAGTTTTTTATACTTTGTTATTTTTCTAGTGCTGTTGCTTTACAAGTGTTTCTCATGATATCGTGGACAGAATATGGAAATTCTAGGTCAGTATATAGTGATCCGATCTTTATTTGTATCTTTTTTTTTCTATACTAAAGTTATTCTGTGGTGACACAATTTATTTTGAACATGAGGTCCGGTACCGATGGAGCAAACCGGATGACTGTGGGTGCATGTTATGATAATGATGAGTGAGGGCAGGTCTAATATCATGGCGGATGCCCTGACATTGACCTGCCACTTGCGTTTGTGTGTGGCATTGTGGGACCAATGGGAAATCTGGGGAGTGTGATGATGTCGAATATCTGGTTGACTCTAGTCTCTATTGCTGTGGTGTCCTTGATCTTCTGTGTGTTGCGGTAGATGATCTCTATGTGTTGGCGTAGTCGGGCGAGTTCTTCGCTTGTTTTGGTGAGAATCTGTATGAGCTCCGTGAGGTGTGTCTGGATTGCTGCAAGGGCGTTGGTTGTGGCGTGGTCATGGCGCTGTAGCAGCTCAGTGACGTTGGTGTTTGCCGGCATGTTGTTGTGTTTTGTGATAGCTTCCAGCCGAGAGCCAATGTTCAGAACCTCTGAATGGAGGTCTTGAACCGCGTCTCATTGGATGCTATCGGCGACGACGGGTGCTGGGACTACTACGGTCTGTGGCGATCTGACTGTGACTGCGGCGACTGGTGCTGTTCCTGTAGTGGTTGGGGCCGCTCGTGTGTACGGCCGTGGAGCTGCGGTGTAAGGTGCTGTCATTTGTGCAGGCCGTGAAGCTGCGTTGAGAGGTGGCTGATGTGTGTGTGTGTGTGTGTGTGTATGTGTGTGTGTGTGCCGGGGATATAGTGGGCACTGTGCTTGTCCTGTGAAGTGGCCAAAGCCACTGTAGTAGGCACAGTACCGGTGACCTCCGCGTAAATCGTATGATGTGCAGTCGCTAGTAAGGTTCTGGGCGCCACAGAAGTGGCACCGAGGAGGGGCGGTGCAGTGGGTGTCTTCATGTCCGTAGGCACAGCAGTGGCGGCAGGGTACTTGGCGTTCCGCTCGGCTCGCCTCAGCGCGCAAGCACCGCCATAACAGGGGCAGGCCCGTGCGTAAGGCAGCTTCACGGTCGCATGAATTGGCAAAGACTAGTCGCATGAGGCTTGATGGTCCTCTGCGAGGGATGATACGCGTGGCCCTCATTGCTGAGGTCCACTCGTGCTGTGCGGCGGCGAGAATGTAACGCGCTGGGAGATCTCTGGTAACTCCGTGGATAACCACACTGAGGCCCGATTGGGCCACAGGGGGCGCTGACTGCGATGGTAGGTTAGTCGAAGCATTGCTACTGTAAGCAGGCGAGATGCCGGAGTTGTCCGGTAGCCTGGAGGTGATCGGCGGTGGATCCGTAGCACAGACCGGGAGCGGCGCTGCCATCACCGCTTCCACAGTACTGCTGCTAGATGCGTCGGGAGTTGCTGCTGAGATCTCTGTTGGTTGGCCGGTCTGTGTGCTTGAGGCGCTGGTATCAGCTGTGGATGATGGAACCGGTGCTGTGCTGCGAGGCTCATTCCGGATCATCAGTTCGGATTCCGTCAAGGCCATTCCACTACCTTACAGCTCCTGCGTCTTGTTGAGAGGGCTGCCCTGGGTTTCCAGGAAAACTTCAAAACTGTCGCAGTACTTCTGGATGTGGATAAGGCCTTTGCAACAACATGGCACCAGGGCCTACTGTACAAACTTAGAGATGCAAATCTCCCCTCCCCCTACCTGACCCTCATAGCCAGTTACCTTCGTGACCGCACTTTCAGGGTGCGAGTGGAGGGCAGGTTATCAACTATCAGACCAATAGCGGCCGGAGTACCGGAAGGTAGTGTTCTATCGCCACTGCTCTTTGCCGCATACATGTCTGACTTCCCCGTTGAACTCAGCACTGTTACGTGCCAATATGCCGATGACGTCCTCATACTGGCCCGTAACAAAAATCTACGTTACTGCCTTCCCCCATTGCAAAGACACCTAGATGCCATTGAGAGTTGGAGTGAAAAGTGGAGAATGGGAATCAGTCCACAGAAAAGCTCTGCTTTTGTGTTAGGCAAAATTCATTCCTGGAGACCAGAAAGGGACCTGACACTTGGTCAGAGGAGAATCCCTTGGGTCAACACAGCCAAGTACCTTGGTGTACAACTAGACCGAGGACTTACCTTCACCAAACATGTCACAGCTAAAGCTGCCCAAGGTCACGGAGCTCTGGGAAAGCTCTATCCCATCTTTAGGTCAACTATGCCTACACGACTTAAACTACGCATTTATCGTGCGATCATCCCTCCCCTGATCCTGTATGGATGCGAGGCATGGGGATTCGTGGCTCAAACCACCATCCGCAGACTGCAAGTCGTGCAGAACAGGGCTCTTAGGATGATCTACGATACTGACCGTAGATTTTCTTCCCATATTCTCCATACTCATTCTGGCATTCCATATATTGTGGATGTTGTGCGAGATAGAGCCCGCTCTATGTATGCGAAACTTACACCACACCCTAACCAGCTGGTGAATACCCTGCGACAATATGATCCCCATCTTCCCAGGAGGCGCAAAAGCTATCGTTTACCCAAGGATGTCTTGGGCTAATTGGCTTCGCTGCTTCCTCATTTCACCAAACATTCCAATGCATTCGGTTTCTCGCTAAATTGACACTGCTTGACTTGCTGGTTAGACAAGCTGACCTTTGCTAAGTGAGCAGAGGAGCATGGGTGCCCCAGGATGGGTAGACATTCTAACTGGCACTCATATCCCTAGTCTATAGCAAGAGAGAGTAACCAATCACCACCATTGGCTGACACTGACAAAAATAGCTTGTATAATGACTACATCTTTCATACCTCACGGGTAAATCCATACTAAATGGATAGGTACCGTGGGCATATATCCCGCTCGGGTAAACCCGAGCGACCTGATTTGGCTCTTGACTCTTGGCTCTTGGCTGCGAGGTTTCTTCTTGGGCATGGCGAGGAACCGGTTCTGACGATCTCTCAGGTACTGTATGCCCACGACAAGAAGGCTAGAGGGGAATGAAGAGCAGAGGGGGCTTCAATTGTTTATCTGCTCCGGTAGCGTATCTGTTTACTAGGAAATGAGTGCATGAGAATGCGCGTGAGTCACCCACGTTGCCAGATCTAATGCGCTTTGCAGTATTACAGGTGCAGAGATTTTTTAGTATTATGCATTATTTGGCTCTCGCTGCTAACACGCGCTACGGCGCTACAGTTATATGCTCGTATTTTGTTAGTTTTATTCTTGGCTTAATATTTACACATGGCTGCAGTTCGAAAGAAGGGACGAAGTATTCACAGTGAAGCAAGGGAGGTAATTAGAAAAGTGATAGAAGTATGTGACGAAGAAGCGAAATCAGGACAATTGAAATGTTTATTATCACAAAGAAATTTACGTATGGCAAATTATTGTGGGATATTGTAACATAGTGTAACAAGAATGAGAAGAGACGGTGTTAAAGCTGGTGAAAAATCTCTTCATACTCCGGGGAAAAAGAGACCAAAGGCCGAGGAATGCAAATGTCATTGTGATGACTTTGATAGAACAGTATTAAAAACGTAATTCGAGACTTCTATCTGGTTAAAAAACAAGTGCCCACTGTACCGAAGCTACTTGCAGCGATTAGGGAAAAAATAAATTTTCCTTGGGGAAGAGAAACTCTGCGGAAGATATTGCACGATATGGGTTTCAAATGGAAGCGATGTGGAAGTAAGAGAAAATTACTTATTGAACGTCCAGATATAGTTAACTGGAGAGCTAAATACCTAAGAGCTATAAATGGATACAGAAATACTGGGAGAAATATCATTTACATTGAAGAGTCCTGGGTGGACAATAATTCGACATTTGGGAAGTGCTGGCAGAGTGATGATATCTACGGGATTACGCCAAACACTAGCTCTTCAAACCACCTGATTCTTGTAAATGCAGGCAGCAACGAAAATTTCCAGAACTGGTTGGAGGAGAAACTATTACCTAATATACCCTGTAATAGTGTCATCGTGCTTGATAATGCTCCATACCACAGTGTAAAAGAAAATAAGCCTCCGTCGAAATATGCTGTAAAGCAAGAAATGGTACAATGGTTGGAGAACAACAATATTTCATATTCTGCTGCAATGTGAAAGACCGAATTGTTTGATTTAATTCAAATACATAAACCAAAGGAAAAAATATACCATATCGACAGAATAATAGGAATGCATGGGCATACGGTTCTTAGATTACCTCCTTATATGTGCGAGTTAAACGCTATAGAATTGGCATGGGCAGCAATAAAACGACATGTAAGAGAGAGAGCATAATGTAACCGGTGATCTACATTTAAGAAATCTACAGCAGGCGTGTGAAAGTGCAGTGAACTCTGTTACAACAGCTGATTGGGAGGGCTATGTTAGGCACGTTAAGAAACTTGAGGATGAGTTCAGGCAAAAGGATGGGCTACTGGAAGATGCAATAGACAATTTTAATATATCACTAGTAGGTCTGGAGTCTAGTGACGAAGATGCAGAAAGCGGTAGTGACAGCAGCGAAGGTGACGACTTCTCCGACTCGGATCTTGCACAACAACTGGACTTCTAGGTGAGTTATGTGACAACACTGTGTATTTTAAACGAACCTAGCATCCTTATCATACTCGGAAACTAGACATAAACACCGTGCGGGAAGCAAAACATGATTACGTTACACATTCCTAAGCCTTTCCTTCTTGTGCTGGGCATGCAGTACGTCCTACCTGCTCCGCTGCCAAGTGCAGACTCCCCCCTTGTACCTAAGTGTCGACTGTCTCTTCTATCCCCCTTGTCACGTTAACGAAATGTGTAGTGAATCTATTTATGTAAAGATTGACGTGATACACTTAGAAAAATAAGGAAAGCAGCCCGGAAGATATTTCATTTTATAATTTCGACACTGGCCGTATTTTAATTTCTTAAGAATGGTTTGTGTGAGTTACATAAAAGTAAATTATATTAGGTAGAGAAAGTAATACAATGGAAGTGCGCACACATACTACTCTTTGAAAAACAAGGAAAAGACAAAACGGACCTTAGGAATTACCGACCGATATCCCTTATCTCCACCCTTTCCAAGGCTTTCGAAAAGATTGTAGCGTACAGACTGACAAACATAACCACACAGATAAAACTAATACCTTCGACACAAGCTGGCTATAGAAGCGACATTACTGTACAGGACCAACTCGTACGTGTACTTTCGAACTTACAAGACTCATACAACAGAGGATTCGTCACAGTAGCGACCTTCCTCGACGTACAATCCGCTTTTGATAAATGTTGGACAAACGGACTACTTTACAAACTTACGGACTTCAAAATTCCACCACGGATTGTACGTTGGATAGCCAGCTTCTTAACAGACAGGACAGGACAAATACGGATCAACCAACAACTTTCTAATGCCGTACACATGAACGCAGGAACACCACAAGGGAGTGCTATCTCGGGCCTCCTATACATATTGTACACAGCCGACACACCACAACCCATACACAAAAACATACACCTAGCCCAATATGCAGATGATTCTGCATATTGGAGCACACACGCCATACTACTAGGAGCCAGAGGCAGACTAGAAAAACAGTTAAACACATTTCTACAATAGACACGAAAATGGCGAATAACCATAAACATACAAAAAACACAAGCTATTGTAATCAGGAAAATAAGAAAACACATACCGAACAGCCACACTTACTTTTAACAAACAAACAATCCTATGTAAAAAAACAGCAAAATACTTAGGAGTACACATACATAACAAACTCAGAATTAAACCACACTACACACAACTACTCAATAAAGCACGCCCCATACACGCAACACTAAACTATCTGGCCAGACTCAACAAAAGAGGACTCACACCACAAATATTACACAAACTCTACATCACACTAGTCCGGCCACAACTCACATATGCAGCCGTAGCCACAATGCCCCTAATCACAACAACTATGATGAACAAAATAAAAGCATATGAAAGGAAGTGTCTACGGACTGCTCACAAACTTTCACCATCATTTAAATCCAACACTGTACATCAATACACAAACACAATACCCATAGACACACACATAGCAAAACAATTCATAAAATACATACACAATGCACACACAAGAAGCTACAGAAGAACACTCATAAACACAGCACAAAAGATGAAGACTATACAAGAAATACCAACAGACAAAAACCCTCCCCTTATCACACTCATACATGTATACGATAAATATCCAGAACAAGAAGAACAGAAAATAAGAGACCATCTACAACACTTTCAAAACATTTAGACGCACAATAAACACAAACACACACTAAAACCCCTAACATACAAAAACACACTAAACATACAAAAAATACCTATGAGCCAAGCAGCAACATTAAAA
The DNA here is from genome assembly GCA_030765045.1 of Tenodera sinensis. NCBI lineage: Eukaryota > Metazoa > Arthropoda > Insecta > Mantodea > Mantidae > Tenodera > Tenodera sinensis. The sequence goes on from CM060966.1 coordinate 82,515,309, forward strand.
TAAAAATAAAAACAAAAACAAGCAACAAAACCTAGGATCTTCTTTGGGCAGAAGCACATTCATGGAGTCATGGATATGGAACACGGGAACTGACACAGATATACAAATCACAACACACTACACTACACAATGTCAACAAAAACACAAATAACACAAATATGCACCTAAGCCGAGGGAAATCCCAACACGTAAACGTAACAAATACCACACTAGGCTGAAGAGGGATTTCCCTAAACAGCCCGGGCATGTTGTAAGCATGCCCAAATAAACATTTTTCATTCATTCATTCATTGGAGAAAGTTATACGAATGCAGCGAAATCCATGTTTCTTTATTTTAAATATCCAGACTGACATGCGTGTAGCTTCTATGATATTTTCCAAAGAAGGAATAAATGTCGCAAGGGGAATGCGGTTAGAAGTTTATTCTGTTATGTTTTAATAGCTCCCTAAGTAACATTTTATTCTTAATAAAATAATGATTAACATTTAAAACTGTGCCACACAAGAGATTTGATAGAGCATTTGAAATTGTTGCATTGTTTCAATATTATGACATCTGGACCGGCTGCTACCGGGATGACTATGTTAGCATGCTATTACTATTAACTATTTAACCTCAAGTTTTGTTGTAACATTTCAACAAATAAGGTGAGAACGTGGGTAGGATGGCTATGATGCAGCTAATTATGAAGATACATGGACTTTCTATTTCGTACAAAAGCATATTATGTTTTTATTGAATGGTACAAATGGTATTTTTTTTTCCCACACGGTAACATTATGTAATAGTGTAGATCATAACCAGAAATAAGAACATTAGAAATTAGCAATTGCAAGAACGTCAGAGCTTCTGTAACTGTACACAGAAATTAGGATCTATTCATATTTCTTTGTTATAAGGACAAAGAAACTTTAACACACTTAAAAGAAATATTCCAACAATTTCATTAGAAATGCATCCTAAGTCTAAATTGCCTTAGGAACATATGATCATGACATTCATGATGTCCTTTAAATATTAAGAAAATAAATATTTATATTAATGGTAGGTGGTTTCGTGTTGGTTATATTTGTTACATTAAAAGTTGATCCTTTATTAAAGTAAGGCCTTCGTGAAGTAGCCAAGCTTTAATAAATATTTTCTTCTTGGTATTATTCAATTAATCGGTAGACCACGGATTCGATTCCCGTTGATTGCCCATGCTGACCTGGGGTTTCTCGTGGTTTTAGCTAGCCAGTCGACTGATCCTAGATGGTTACCCATCTATCATGATTTCCTTTCCATCATTCCCGTTCATTTCATTTCCTTCTGAACTTACAGGTCTGCTTCTAGGTTTCATGGTGTTTGACGGTGTCGGATAGATGGCACTGATGCTTGCTCAAAGGAAAGTGTATTATACGTGAACATTAGAGGGGTACCTGGCAGATCGAGCAGTGGCACGTTCCTCGATGCCGGAATGTTCTGCAACTTCCGCCCGTCTCTGTGGTCTATACGCCTGAGGTTTATAGTCTCCTGTGGTTCCTTCACTTCATCACCCCAACGGATCTAATTAGGTCTAAGTGTACGAGGTATTGACCTACTATGTAAGTGTTAAAAAGTTTACGTTATTTTGCGAGCAACATATATGCGAAAAGAGGCCACGAGATACAGCTTTGTTGTGCTACGGGAAAAAAAAAAAAAAAAAAAAAAAAAAAAAAAAAAAAAAACACCTTAAATGCATGCATAGTGCAAAATAAGTAATATGTATATATGAACAATATTTGAAGAAATTTGTGTTACACGAAACTCTTCTTTATTAATAATGCTTGCGGATTCTTAATTCCAGGTAATTGATTCGAACTAGTATAGGATGGTTTGTGGCTGGTCGAAACCAATTGAAAGTTATTTGTCGTGTCCATTCAAGTGATACTCAGCAAATGCGTATAAATTAACAAGTGATACTTCAAGGTCATAATTGCAAAACGTCATATTAACGTCACAAATAAGTAAATAGAAATAAAGAGGATTTAACTAAATGGGCCCTAATGGCTGACCCAGTTTTCGTCAGCTGCTGTGTTAAGGGAGAACGTGTTAGAAGTGAAGAAATTACTTTTAACCAGCAGAAAGGTTGGAAGTAATTCAGCTTTACACAGCATTTGCTATATCCATATTCTAGCACTATTATTAACAGTTCAAAAGGATTATCAAGGAATTGAAATATGCGTTATATATATTTTTACAAACCACCTCGTAGCGCAGTTGATAGGGCACTTGCCTCTGGCATGGAGGACCCGGATTCGATCCCCGGTACCAGCATGGGGATTTTATACCCTCTGGGAGGTCTGGCACGGGGTGCACTCAGCCTCATTAGTCCCGGGGGGACCAATTGAGGAGCTACTTGATGGAAAAGTAGCGGCTCCAGGTCGCGAAGACCGCATACCTGGCCGGGAGGAATCGGGACGCTAAACACGTACCACCCTCCAGTACTGCACCCCACCAATGACGCCGAGATGGGGGACGCAGCGGCTGGGTGGTAAGGTTTGGCTCTTCAGGGGCTGTTGTGCCGGGGCTTATATTTGTACACACAAAATTATTGACAAAATAATGAAGGGATCTCTGTAACATGTATAATCCTGCCATCTGTTGATTATATGAGTAATTTTTTTTTTTTTTTTTTATTTATTTATTTAGAGTCGCTTTAACAATTAAGTCATATCGCGACTATTCTATGGAATACAGCGGTATACAATAAATTTAGTACAATTATTTTACCAAAAACATGAGAATACAATCAAATCAGTACAACAAGTATCTTTCATATTATATTTTCGCATGCAAGCCCGTACCTTTGAGAAATGATAACACCCTTCTGCAGTTGGATGGCGTGTTCAGAGTGATGGATAAGTCTCCAGTGATGTGATGAAGCTGTCGTTGTGTAGCGTATTGCTTACATTCTGTGAGGAGATGTTTTACTGTGAGGCGGGTGTTGCAGACTTCACATTGTGGTGGCTGGCCTTTGCTGAGGAGGTATGAGTGGGTTAACCTTGTATGACCAATGCGGAGACGTGAGATAATCACCTGCTCTTTCCTGCTAAGAGAATAGACAGGGGAAGAATTGGTGTCTCCTTTCCTTACCATGTGTAGTTTTTCTGGAGGCGATTGATTCCAGGCCTGTTTCCATCTTGTTTTTATTAGTTTGGAGAAGTACTTTGTAATATCACGGTAAGGTACTGCTTGCTGTTCATGTGTGTCTGTTAACCGACTTGCTTCTTTAGCAGCTTTGTCCGCTTCTTCATTGCCCTTAATGCCGCAGTGTGAAGGGACCCAAATGAAAGTAACTATTTTCTTTTTATTTAGAGCAATGGAATAAAGACTGTGGATATCTTGAAGCAGTTGGAGGTCAGTTGAACGATCTCTGAGACTTTGGAGAGAGCTTAATGAATCAGAAATTATAAGAAATTTACTCTCATTAGATTGGATGATGTATGTTAAAGCTTGCTTAAGTGCACAAAGTTCGCAGGAGAATATGGAATAATATTTAGGGAGTTTCAGCTGAAGTTTCTTATCTGGGGTAATTATGGCACATCCATTGTCGCTGTCCGTTTTGGAACCATCAGTGTAGATAAATGTATGGTTAGGGTAGGCATTTGTTATTTCTTGAAACAGCTGTTTATAGCAAGATGCATCTGTATGGGATTTATGGTAAGCTGTAATATTCAAATTTAGTTGAGCAGTTGGTATTCTCCAAGGTGGTAGACAATGAAACTTTCTGGGCATTATGGCAGGAACTTCTATGTTATATTCTTCAATGCATTTGCTTATTTTAGATTTAAATGACATTTCTTTTTGTGAATTAGCCTGTAAACGTTGGTTGGACGTTTCTGGGAGGACGTACTGGTAGATCATTGATTCGGGTCTTGCTAAAGTTTTAAGGGCGAATTTTAGGCTCACATCTGTTCTGCGGACGTTCAATGGTGGTTCGTCGGTTTCCATTGTTAAGGCAGAAACAGGGCTGGTTCTGTAAGCTCCCAAGCATATTCTTAGAGCTGCTGTTTGAATTGTATCTAGTTTCTTTAAAACTGAAGATTTAGCTGTATTGTAGATCTGGGCTCCATAGTCGAGTTTACTTCTAATGAGAGCTTGATACGTTCGTTTGAGGGTACTGAGATCAAAACCCCAGTTTTTGCAGCTTAGGGTTTTTAGTACATTTAATCTTCTGAGGCATTCATTTCTCATATCATCAATGTGATGTTTCCAGCTTAGAGTTGCATCAAACGTTAAACCTAAAATTTTGATAGTTTTCACTGAGTCGATTAGCTTGTTATCCACGCAGATTGTGGGGTTTGGGACTTTACATGGTGATTTGGAGAAGCATATGCATTTCGATTTATGATATGACAAGTTAAGACCAGCATGATTAGTCCAAGTGTGCAGATTTTCCAGTGTTTCTTGAAGAAGTGTTGCAGTAGTAGAGGGGTTTTTCCCCTTACAAAAGATAGTTAGGTCATCTGCAAATAGTATACCTTTTACAGGTGGTGTAATACTGCTTACTATACTGTTGATAGCTATGAGAAATAGTGTGACACTGATTACTGATCCCTGTGGAACACCTCTATTAATGGATTCTTCTTTTGACATGGTTCCTTTGTAGCGAACTTTAATTTTCCATTCCTGAAGGAAGTTGTCAATAAAGTGATACAAATTACCACGGATACCGATGTTACGTATTGTTTTGAGTATGTAAGCTCGTGAAATTTTATCATACGCTTTTTCTATATCTAGGCTTATTGCCATGAGATGTTGTTTCTGTGTAAATGCAGCTTTTATTTCAGAATCAAGTATTAAAAGATGGTCAGTGGTGGATCGAAACTGGCGGAAACCATTTTGAAGTTCGGTGAAGAACTGCATTTTCTCTAGTTTCCAACGCAATCGGTTATTTATAATTTTTTCAAGTATTTTACACATAGAGCAGGTGAGGGCTATAGGTCTGAAACTTTCAGGTGAAGTAAGATCTTTGTTTGGTTTGGGGATGGGTACTATAGTTGCTGTGCGCCACTGTTTAGGAAAAGTTCTTGAGTTCCATATATAATTAAGGATTTCGTGAAAGTAAACCAGTCCATCTTGCGGTAAGGATTTTAACATTATGTAAGGAATGTTATCCGGCCCAGGGCTGGAGCATTTACTCTTTTCAAGTGCCTCCATGAATTCTGTGAAAGTAATGTTATCATTGTAGTTTTCTTGGTTATTTTCGTCAGGTTGGTAGCAGTGGGTCACCTTGTTTTCGCAAGCTTCTTCTCTTGAGGCCTCTGCAAAAGTATGCGCCAGTATGTTTGCTATGGTTTGGGGGTCAGTACTTGTAGTGTTTGTTGTATAATTGTGGAAAACTATATTATGTGTTCCATCGTAAGATCCCCGTATTTTGCGAATTTTTTGCCATACCACTCGTGACGGGGTTTTTCTGTTTACAGTGGACACGAATGTTAGCCAGGACTCTTTCTTGCTGTGCTTTACTACTTGACGTGCTTTAGCTCTGGCTTTTTGAAACTCGATTTTGTGTGTGGGGGTAGGTTGCCTTTTGTATTTATAATAGGCTTTATTTTTTAATGCTATCGCTGTTTTACATTCTTCGTTCCACCAACATACAGTCTTCCTAGAAACAGGGTATATCCTAGGAATAGTGACCTCGGCGGAATTGAAAATCACTTCTGCAAACGAGTTTACTAGTTTGTCAGTATCTGACTGACTGAAATTCATGGGGGATGTTAGATAGGATAAATTGTCAGAGACGTGTGCTCTGAACTTGTTCCAGTTTGCGCATTTTAAATTCCATCGTGGCTGACAGTTAAAAGTTAAAGGAATGTTATTTGCATTAGTTAATAAAATTGGGAAATGGTCACTGCCATGTAATTGCTTGGCGACTGTCCATTCAAATTTATCTTGGATATCAGGAGTGATTAATGTTAAGTCGATTGCACTGGAAGTACCGTTGGCTGTACTGAAGTGAGTTTGTGAGGTATCGTTAAGCATATTGAGATTTTCGTTGTGCAAGAGCTGCTCCACTATTTTACCTCTTGCGTTGGTATGCTTACAACCCCATATAGTACTATGGCTATTAAAATCGCCCAGTATAATAAATGGTTTAGGAAGTTGTTGTGTTAACTCCTGCAGTGCATGTAAATCAAGTGGGCTTTTATTTGGTAGATATATGTTGCAAATGGAAATAGGTGTAGGAAGGTTTACTCTAGTGGCAATTGCTTCAAGTTCAGTTGTAAGCGGTATTGCCTGATGTTTAATGCTGTCTTTAACGTAGGTTACTACGCCGCCACTAGCATGGAGGCAGTCCTTGCGGTTTTTGTGATATTGAGTATAACCTCGTAATGATGCAACATAGTTTCCTTTGAAGTTAGTTTCTTGAATGCACATAATTGCAGGGTTATGTTTATTGATCAAGAGTTTAAGAAACTCGAAATTGCCATGGAAACCATTAATATTCCATTGAAGTATGTTATTCATATGTTAATTTTGTTTATGGGATAAGGTGTTATATCTATGGCGATTAGTTTTCGGGACACATCGGTTTTGTTCGCTCAGAGGCATTGTTGGCCTGATTAATGTATTCCAGCAGCTTTTTTTGAATTTTACTACTTCTGGTCTTTATACTACGCTCTGTATAATAGGGATAGACTTTTTGCATTGTGTTCACTAGAGATTCTAGATCTGAAGTGTATTCCAAAGCTATGGGGACAATGTTTGTTACTCCAACACTGTTTTCCATAAAGCTTTGGAACTGGCTGAAGTTTAGTGCATAATTGTGGGTGTCGGCGTCGATAATATGTTTAATTGGTCTGAGAGATTCAGCTATTGACGAAATAAGGTTTGCTTTCTTAACCTTCTTAGCCTGCTGTGAAGCGAGGAGGTGCCGCGCTTCTTTTCCATAAGCATTATCCTCTGAATCAGTTGTGCTGTTTGATATTGGTCGTTTAGGTCTTGTTTGTGTTTCCATTAGCATAGGTTCTGGGGAATTGTTGCGTTCGTCTTGAAATGGCAGGATGGGCTCAGGGGTAGAAGTGAGGTTAGGTGATTGCTGCTGTTCAGTATCTTTTCCTTTAGGAGGGGAAGGGGAACGGTCCTGGAGGTTTTTGGTAGCGGTAGGCAATTCAGGAAACATGTCTTTGTTTAAGACCTGAGGAGTAGTTTCTTGTATACCGTCAGCTTCACGGCAATTTTTTGCAAAGTGGCCTTCCTGCTTGCAGATGAAGCAGGTAGGGGTATCCGCTGTTAGGTATATCCAATATTTAGTGCCTTCATATAGGATCTGTATGCTTGGAGGTAATTTCTCCACATCATTGGGTGGAATATAAAACTGACGTCTGAAACTAAGGATATGGGAAAGTCCTGGCTCTGAAATGCCAGCTCTTAAGTAGGTAATGTTTGACATTAGTTTAATTCCATATGCATTTAGCTGAGTTTCTATGAGTGAGTTTGGTATAACTGGACACACATTTGAAAGAACGATTCTTTTGTTTGGAGTAATTAGAGGACGGATCTGAAGAGTAACATTGTTTATATTTATTTTAGGATGTTTGGTAACCAGTGATTCTGCTACTTTAGATGACGTTAGGTATATACATATTCTGGAGTTCGAGATCCGTGAGATAAATTTTATGTTACTTGGTTCAGTTAATTTACTTACTGCGAGAGCGTAGTCTCTGATGGTAAGTCCGTCATGGGAGTCAATGATGATAGCTTCTTCTTTCTTGGGAGAAGTCTGAGTAACTGTAGCATAGCTGGAGTTTCTTGTAGCACTGTTGTTCATGGTGGTTGTGTCGACGTTGTGAGACGGTAGACTGCTGTACTCAGCAGCTGCCATTGCTTCTGATGGTGTACACTAGTTTGCTGTGTGAGGATTTTTAATAATGTCTTACTAACCCGCTTGTTATACTCGTTTAATTGTTAACATACGAGAAAGCATATTTAGTAGACTCGTTCTACTTATCCGTTATGTACGGTGAGCGTCTTTTGGATTCAGATTATTGATGTGTATCGGAGAACGTTTAAAAGTTGATTTCTTTGCTGTCACGGCCTCCTGTGTATATGAGTAATTGTTATTGATATTTTTAAGCTATAGGATTTAATTACATAGAGATAGTGAATGAGATTTACAGTAGTTCAATTGTAAACATAACAAAACTTCGTGAAAAGCAATCAGAAGGGCCAATAATAATTTTGGTATTTGTACATATGGCATAACTGCAAGTCATTGCTATCGTGCAGTGAAATCATTCACTTGTTTGCAAGGTTTCGACGGGGAATTACGTGGGAAACAGGTGAGGAAGCCAAGAAAAGGTATGATTACTGATATTCACTCAGCAAAAAAATATATATAACTAAACCCCGGCGCGACAGCCCACGAAGGGCCAAGGCCTAGCGCCCAGCCGCTGCGTCCCCCACCTCTACCCTCTACATGCGTCATTGGTGAGGTGCAGTACTGGAGAGTGCGACGTGGTCAGCGCCCCGAGCCCTCCTGGCCAGTTATGCGGTCTTCTAGACCTGGGGCCGCTACTTCTCCATCAAGTAGCTCCTCAATTGGTCCCCCCGGGACCTAACGAGGCTGAGTGCACCCCGTGCCAAACCTCCGAGAGGGGATAAAATCTCCATGCTGGTACCGGAGATCGAACCCGGGTCCTCCGCACCAGAGGCAATCGTGCTACCAACTGCGGTCAAAAATATATATCCTAATCAGATTTTAACTGCGTATAGGATTATAAGTCTTAGTAATTGAGGCAGAACAGAAAATAGGTGAGATATTCTCTAGGTCTAATTTATTTATGATGAATACATTCATCGAAGCGAATAATTTCAAGGATGGCGTAGTATATCAAAAATACTGGTTCAAAATTTCTTTTCTAGGGGAAAGTTTAAGTCAGGGCCTATCAGAGTTTAAAATCGCACCAGGTGCAGAGGTTCACTGCACCGTGCATCGTGATAACTTGGCAACGTTCTGCTCAACTCGCGCGCTCCAGAGCAAAGAAGTGTGTGTTGATTAACGGCTTGTTTATCTCTAATATAGAAACATAAATCTGCCAAATAATGTAGCCTCTTTTTCTATCAAAAGTAAGAAAGTCAATTTAAATATAAATGGCAAGTTTATTGTTTTGAAAATATGGCGATTGAGTCAAGTGCCTCATGTATGCTACAATAATTAAGCGTATAAGATCATCTGTTTAAAGATGGTATAACATACTACACAAAGTAAAATATGGTGAAATCATAGCATAGGGAGGAAGAGTTAAAGACCATTCAGGTACCAGTACTTTCTAAGACCATTGAAACAAAATTTGATCATTAACAAAAACAAATTAACAGTTTAGCACTGCACACCGCTGGAAGGAAGAAACAATGGTGAAAGTGAGGAGGTCAGAGACGGTGAAGCCAGCGAAGCAGCGAACAAGTGGGTCTTTGCATCCAGGTCAACTATTCGTAGCTGCATTTTGCACCTTGTAGCGTGCATTGCACTGGTGCATGCACCCTGAGATGCTCTGGTTTAAATTCATCGAAACTCACCCAAGAAGCGTTTTAAAAGTAAAACTGAATTTGAAAACACTGCATATTGGTCTTCAAGGCCAGAAATTTAACATGCCTTACTTGATATCTTTCCTTCTTCCTATCATAAAATCTAAGATTGTAACTTCAAGAGTAGGGATAGGTAGAAGAGAACACAGAACCTCTCGTTGGTTCTGATGCATGAAACATTTAGCAATAATTTTGTACGCAACTTGCATGAGGCATAAAATGTCTTAGCTTTTATGTCATATCTAAGTGTTAAAGAGCTCTCAATCGGCGTATTCCTTTCATGACTAAATATACTAGGCCTTTAAGTTCATTTGTTGGAAACAGTTTTCATGAGTCACCTTCAATTGTACCGTCCTAAAACGCCTATGTAGCTGGAAGAATTGCTACATACCTAGTGGCGCTCTTCTCCTTTATTAGCAGTAATAACACGTAGAGTTGTGTGTACTAGAATGCTGCATCATAAACACAAAACACGTCACATTTTACTGCTCTGCAAATCACCTGCTCCCCTCCATTGTGTTGCCTTAGCAACATCGCCTTTTACTGGAAATATATTCTCTTCACTCTCATGCAAGGATATCGTTCTCGTTGATAACGACGTTGTTATGCACAGTAATATCGAATGACTGGAACAAAGTAATGAAGGGAGACGAAAAGAAGAATCAGACCATTTTTGTCTTCTCTCAAAATATATGTCCCCTTAAAATAATGTATTACTAACCTCGCTGATTTCTACATTTGATAAAGTCAATCGTCACACAAATTTTAATTCAAATAAACAAATAACAAAAACTGGCCAAGTGTGCACACTTAGATTTAATTTTATCCCTAAACTTAATCTTTGTAAGCAGAACACCTTTAATTGCTTAAATATATTTTTAAAAATGGTAACTACATTTGCCATTTTACTGAGAATTCTGGAACGTTTCACATAAAAGTTATCATACTGCTGGTAAATTTAGTCCACCAGTTACATAAGTTTTTCCATAAAAGTTGAATTCTTGTTAAGCATGACATTCTGGGCGCTCAAACAATTATTTTCTGCATTTTTCCTTTGTACTACTTTTTTCGTGAAGGATTGAAAAATTCAATGTCACAATGATGTGAGACTGCCTTTGTGGTTTACCGGGAGAAATGCGAATTGGTTGGAGAATTCAAGGCTGTTCTGGCAGGTTGTCACAGTACCTTAATGGTTAGAGTACCCTTGGTAAGCGGAGGGTCTGTGGTTCAAATCCCAGCTGTGGCATTGAATTTTTCAGTTCCAATTCTACCTCTCAAACACTGCCCACACACAGCTTGTGTGTTTAAAAATACCAATAGTAAGTTTGTTAGCATAAATAAATAATAATCTGCATCAGTCATTTTCTCTATTTAGATTTTTATGCACATTTCTTTGTTAGAAACTACTTTTCTCCCTAGAGCTTAGCCTAGGCATCTGAAATTTGAAACACATTTTTTACTGTGTTAAGCATGCTTCTAGTCATTTGTTTTGAAGTAGGAAGCTTAGAATTCATTTTATAAATTTTGCACAAATGGGAAATGAGAACGTGGAACCTGACATCACTTTTATTTCACTGACTTGAACATGTTTAGGGAAATGTTTTTCTCCATCTTGAATATGCAAAGGTGATTTGATGCTGGCCCATAAAAGTTCAACAGTTGATTTTTGTGCTTAATTATGATTTTCTCCTAAGCGTCCATTTACGGTAGGCTTTAGTTTGGCGAAATGTCTCCGTCTAGGGGATATGTGAATAGCGACCACAAGGTACCCAAGCTGAGCAGAACATTAGTTCCACTTACTGGTGTTTTGCTCCTCACTGTAGCTTTTCTATCTGACCTTACCTTGGTCATCTCTTGTTCTCTTCCGACCCCGATGCTATTAGGGTTCCCCAGGGCTAGGGAGTCTTTTATTTTCGCAACCTCTCCATTTCTCTAATTTCTCTATAAAATCTTAACCCCTAACATGGTGACCTGTCATGGTATGTAATACGTCCTCTGATTGGTAATCAGAGGATATGATCGGTGAATTTATTTTGATAACTCTCCCGGTCAGACATTCTGGGGGCTGTGAGAGAGTGATGTGACCGCCAAAACATAAAAATATGGTGCTCTCTAAAAAGCGGTTACTATTACTGCTATTGCTCTCTTTATATTGGAGAGCAAGAGGATTAATGACTTCATTGTCAGAAATCCAGCATTAGCTAACAACAACTTTTTTCGTGAATGATATTACCTTTTCCCTCCAAATTAAATTTATATATGATAAAAACATTTAAAGTTGTTGAGAAAACACTTTGCTGTTGACTAATGAGGAGTTTTAATCAAAAGATGCTTTCCCTTGGTAAACAAATCTATTGTACCAAAGTAGATTAGTGTGAACTTATGAGACATCTATATTCATGCTGTAAGCCTTTAATCTGCTATATTATACAGCTTCTCGAAAAATGAGTTATGAATTTAGCATATTTAGCGTTGTCGAATTATGGTGTGTCTTCCATTCTAATCCCAATGCAATATACCTGTTCACTCATCAAAAACAAAAGCTGAGATCAAGGCTCTAAATACTGTTCAAATATTAAATCTGTTTAACTAGTTTTTGTGTTACTGGGTATCGTATTAAAATGTGTTGCTTGAAGTAAAAACAAATTTTCGAAGAAAAAAAAGATGGGATCAAAGCTTGTATGAATTGTTAGGTCTGTGATTTGAAACAATGTCCTTAGACATTTGAATTGGTTGAATACTTTGACAATATAAACATGAGAGTAAATTAGGCAATGCATTAATTGGTAAAGTTTTGAAAGCAGCAAGTGTATTTAGTGCCTACTATGAACTAGTCTTCCTCAGAGAAAACGTTTTAGTGCTGTAACCAAATTCTGAAAAGACTTGTATAAAATGCATAATAGAAGCCAGTAACGAAGCTAAAATTATAGTAAGTTCATGATGTTATAGCAATTGTAGATTGACAGCTGGATGAAAAGCGAGAATTCAACACTTTCCGGTATCTTTAATAAACTGTTCTTTTTGTAGTAAGTACTGCCATGGTTGAGAGCTAAAGAAGGTCACAGGCAAGAAAAATACTGAGTACTTTAGTTGGAACGGAATTTCAATAGACAAGTTTACCTTTTCTCGTATAAAATTGCATTTTCTGCAAGGCCTCTCCTCTACTGCTAAGGTTCTCAGTATTTCATTCGTTATTTGGGGGTGAAAGAGCGCTTAATTTTGCCCAGAGGCCTCCTTACCACCTTGAGTTTCCTTTACAGGTCCTAAATTTACAATGTGGGACAATCGGCTTTACTTCCCTTTCTAAGGAAGCCGTACCAAGAATTCTTATGCCCGAAAGAAACTAACGCCTTCCGCCAGGTTTGAACCCACGACCTCGGGAATTAAGGACTAGCATGTTTTAACCGTAGACCATAGAGGACAACACAATACGTATATAATGCATTTACGAAGAAAGAATAATTTCGCGAATAGTATGGCAAAAGTGGATGTAGAATAAAAATAAAAATTGAATAAAACTCAAAGCAAAAGGGAATCCAGGACGAATTGTTTGCATTTGCAGTACAATTACGGATACTTGCATAGCGTTTACTAGCCCGTTTTACATATACCAGATCTAAATTCATTCATTATATCATAAAGGTTATTAAAAGCAAAGGTGAGACAGCTGTAGCGCTTGCAATTCCTAGGAATGGAATAATTAATTATTGCAGATAGTCACAACACATGCTTTGGTAACCTCCTACCTCAGACTGCCATCCATTTAATCCCAAATATTTGCCGTGGGAGTTAGCTCTCCAGTTCAAGCAGGTGACACGTGGTGTGCAATCTAACACATATCTCACAAATTAGATAATGTAAACATGGAAAGCCATAACTAGTGACATTCCATTGGGAACAAAATGCAGCGCAATCTGAGGATTTCATTCAGTGAGGTAGCGTTAACACAAATAGTAGGCAACATGCAACAAAAACTGATCTATACCCTGAAAACAGCTATGCTTTCAAAACATCGCTCTCGTAAATTTCTTGCTGAAAGAGTCACTGGCATTACAAGTTGTGAGTGCTAGCGCTTTAATTTTCTTTTATGTTGTTTACTTCAAGTATATTTATCACCAGTAGTACAAATTGAATCCAGTTGAGTCTGAATATTATATTTTATCCATATTAGTGTCTATGTAGTTTTCTACTACTAAGTTCTTTACGAAGCACATTGCATATTCCCGTCTAGTAGCTACGAGAAGCTTGTTGACCGATTTATTCTCTGTACCCATTCACCAGCTGTAGCGATCGCAATTGCTAACAAGTTATGGTTTGCATGTAAAAGTTGTACATGTGAATTACAAATTTGCATACAATATTTACCACTGGCAATTACATTGCATTTTAGAATACTGCGCAAGTTCAGTCACCGAGTTCAAAAATGGGTTGTTGGTAGCTCTTGGCGAAAGATTACGTGAACATGTCCACAGAGCATAATGTGCCGAAAACAGAGCTTTTATCAGGAGCACTTCATGATGCCCGTATTAAGCAGTCTTCGGAGTCACACTGCCCCTGAACATAAAAACTACGTTCGCAAGGTGTTTGGAAGCTCTGTGGTCTGAAGTCGTCTTTTCCAGCTACAGTCCAGGAGTAACGAACAAAGCCTGCGAAAACTGGAGAGCGGAACTGATTGTGTAGAATACACATCAGCAATGAAATTGAATCCCTCAATGATAATATGAACTGATAGTCGTTTAGGATACTGTGATCTTCAATCCACTTCAGCTACGCCTTCAACCGTCGGAGGAATAGCACATTCAGCAGCTGAATGAAAGATAGGAGGGGTGGTCTTGACTGTATACACCATATTTTGAGGTCGGATAGTATCAATATTAGTAACTATCATGGAAAAAATTGGAACTAATTATTTTTGGGGACATAATTCGCAAGGAAGTTGCTCTTACTGTCATTTCGACCATAACACACACCGCAAACAACTATATTAGCGATGATGAAAGTTACTGCTGTGATGGTATCATGTTAAGTATGGTTCACTGTGAGGGGAATATTGAATCTTCGTAGCTTACAGTGTTATAGGCGATGGCACTTACTTTATACATGTTTGTAATCAGCACCGCAAACATATTCATACAAACCAAGCCACATTAGCAATTGCGATCGCAACTTGCGCTAACTCCCTTGTAAGGTTTGGAAGGTGGAGGTGATACTGCATCTGCTCATGTGCGCAGATTTCAAGGGCAGGAGCCACCACACTTGCATCCTTTGAATATTTGAAAATATTACAGAAATAAATATTTTGGGTACGGAATATTTTATAATTAAGTATAGGTCCATCAAATGGTTTGAAATGAACATTGAAGCATATGAAACACTAAAATGGTAAAGACACGGCAAGATAACACAAATTTATCAACACTTCATTATTTAAACATCTCAACCCAAATGATAACCAACACGATGTGACAAACGCCTCTCCTACAAGATGTTGCTAAGTGAGACTAATGCACTACTCTTGAAAATGTGATGATGATTTGTCCTGAATTAGGAAGCACGTGAGATTAAGGATATAAGCGCTGCAAGATGTCGTTTCTACTTTCATTTACAAGACTGCGGTTGACAGAGAATTGGTACGTCCCACGAGATGACGTCGCGGCATGTCAACATGGACTAAATCGTCGGCAGTTCTCCATCTTCTTTCTCTTCGCATGATATGGCGTTCATTAGAATTTAATCGAGTTTTCACAGTGGCTGTGGGGGGAGGGGGTTATATGGTTTGCTCCGCCCTTCTTTGCGGAGGAGCTAAGTGGCGATGAAATTTGCTACCCTCCCTTCCGTGATGATCTTCAGGGTTGCAACTTTTTACTGCAGAAGAGGAAGAGGGGTTGGTGAAATAACACAACGACAAGAGCTGCCAACGTCTCTAAGATGATGTTTTTGCCAACTAGAGAAAAACAACGCTTTGAGGGGGATGAGGCATCTTTTCTACATCATGTGTCAAGCAACAAAGGCTGTCGAGGAATTATTATAATTCTATTACCTTAATGATTACTTTTCGCAGCTTATACCACCATTAAATAACATATCCATCCTTTCAGCTTATTACAGGCATATGCTAATTCAGTATCAAATATCTAAGACACTCTTGCTACTGTGTAGTTCATAATATGTCTAAATGGAAACCGATATTCCCTAGACTTAACCTGATCATCTTTTAAAAAAGAGCTCTTCTAGATAAATAAACCCATTTAGTGTTGTATTTGTTCTATTTATGGCGTGTGATCAATCTTCCACTGTTTTTCAAATGACAAAGAAATTTACAAAGTATTAATAATAAGTTATTATTTTAATAATAAATGCTATCACTCTTTACAGCCGGATGTGGCTGATGGCGCGCTCTCTTTGGTGACCTGGAACTACGTCGGGCTGAAGAACTTACTGCACCTGTTAGAGACCCGCCGTTGTTGCAGTTTGGCCTGTGATGCGTTCTGGCCACCTATAGGCTATCTTTATATCATTCTTCCTCCTAGGGTCTGACGCACAATAAGCCATCGGCTGACGTGCCGCAATCCCCACCGTGACAGACAAGGTATAACCAAAGGACAACTTAGTGTACTCTGAGGCTTAGAGTAGATTCAGAATATATTGTCTGTGTTGCGTTGATTTTGGATGTTTCAAGTTAAGTGCAACGTACAGAACACTTTGTCAGCTTTGTCAGCTCTCTAGACGAACTTACAAATTCATAACTCATTAATAGAAGTAGAACTAGTAGTCCTTTGAGGCCAATTAGCTCGTGGTGATCCCATTATGGATTTACAAGGTTGTTCAGGGATAGTTTGCCTCTGCTTTCTCTGCACTCATTATATTAAGCCCCAAGTACTAGTTTAACTTCCTCTTAAGGATTGTGAGAGTAACTTCAGAAGATGAAACACAAACGCTATTTCAATGTATTAGAAATAAAGGCATAAAGTTTAGGTTTTCCATTTTCTATTTTATTTCAAAATGATGTAATTTTAAGAGGCTCAACTGCTTGGTTATCACCGCCCCTCAAAATGATCATGGCGAAAGCCAGAGATAAATTTCAGTATAAAATAAAAACACTAGTTTATGCGCAAATATAGATAAATATGGCAAATTTAGATAAATAAATAAGGCAATAGCCGGAATTTAAACACATTTTTAAAAAAGGCTCAAAAGTATGTCATTTTGATATCTAAAATTCTAAATTTTTAAGTTCGTGTTCACTATTGCTAAAAACTTCAAAACTCTTTCTACGTGTTTCAAGGTAAACATTTCTCCTACTCCGGCAGTATAACGATTATAATAATCATGACAGCAATGATAATTTCAAGATAATCAACACAATATTTTTCCATTGTAATCATTCCTCTGGCGCGGAGGACCCGGACTCGGTCCCCGGTACCAGCTTGGGGATTTTTTCCCCGCTAGGAGGTATGGCACGGGGTGCACTCAGCCTCGATAGGTCCCGGGGGGCCAATTGAGAAGCTACTTAAACAAAGAAGTAGCCACCCCAGGTCGTGAAGGCCGAAAAACTGGCCGGGATGGATCGGGACGCTGACCACCCTCAGTACTGCACTACACTCATGACGTCTGTAGTGGTTAGAGGTGGGGGACGCAGCGGCCGGGACGTGAACCCAAGAAGGGCTCTTGCGCTAGGGGTTATTATAATCACTACTGAGACAAGTAGACTGAGCTATTCTACTGAGACGAGTCGAAACTAAGACTATATTCTAGTATTCAATGCTAAATTATAGAACTCAATGTTACAATAGCAAATTTAATCCATAGTAATAATGCTAAGCTGCTTGATAAGTCCGAAGGTAACTTAACCTACGTAAGTCGATACAAGCTTTACATCTCAACCATATACATATTAACATATTTTACTGGCCTTACGTGGATGAATTCTGTAAGGAAATGTTGCTGCCTTGAACATCTAAGGTCATATTGGTGGCTTTTAATCTTGGAACAATTGCTCAACAGCAGTAGTGTTCACTCGTTAACGGAGTTTTTTTTTTTTTTTTTTTTTTTTTTTTTTTTGGGTCTGTATTACTATGGATTAACCTATTACATTAAGTTACACATTCACATACCCATTCATACTTCCAGACTCTGGGAAGGTTGCTTGATTCACGTCAACTGAATGGTTATAGCTAAAAAGAATTGTAACTAGGCACAGTATTAGTCTTTTGGAGTTATAGTCTTAATTTTCGCAAGGTCATATAGCTCAAATGGAAAAAAAAATTGTGATCCGATTACCCAAGCAGTAAGGTTTTGTCAATAAGGGGTTGGAAAAAAAAAAAAAAAAAAAAAGAAAAAAGAAAAAAAAGAAAAAAAAAGAAAAAAAAAAAGAAGAAAAAAAGAATAACATGTTTTCATTATGTAAACATTTGGATAGATTTTAAAGGTGAAAGGTAACCCACGCTTTTCATGCTACGCAAGGAGTAGAAAATAGGTAGGATTTTTTAAGGCAATAAGGTGGCTTGCAATCTCCGTTGGATCTGTACCGTTCTGTACTATAAGTGTGAACCGTTTTGTCTAGGTAGTCCAAGGTGTATTAATTAGTATATACGGGTTTCTGAGGTAAGGGGATCAGAAATTTTATGAAGTTTAGGGCAGCTTGTCATATCTTTTATTAGTTCTAAAACCCAAACTTGCTAAGTTTAAACAAATTATACTAAAATACCCTGACAAAGTCCAGTGAAACAAGAGGGAATTTCGGTAGTATGAATTCAATACGCAGTCAGTTTTAAAATATGTTAAGTCTCTCCGTTTAACCTTTGTGCCTGTAGTCATAAAAGAATTCTACATTGGAATAACATGTCATAAATATTCTACAATGCTGATATTATACGAATTGTGTATGTACTTGCCTGGCTTGAATATAAACCCAATACTTCTCTAGCTTTAAGATCTAAAAACTAAATGATCACTAAATCAGTCCATAACAAAATTAAGATGTAATTATTAACAAACTGTAAACATTTATTTCTATATTATTACATGTTGAAAGAAAGCCGAAGATTAGACTTCCTAAGCAAATAATATAATATTATACAGCGGTAGGCAGACCCAGGGAACGGGAGGACTTTGAAGGTGGAAAAGCCACTTGATTGCCTATGCCATGAAGTGAAGAAGAAGAAGAAGAAGAGGAGGAAGAGGAAGAGGAGGAGGAGGAGGAAGAGGAGGAGGAGGACGAGGAAGTTGCAACAATAAGCAGGCGTTATCTTAGTTGAACTTTTTATATGCAAATCATTTGTCATTGATAGATAATGACAATCAATGCACCATTCTTGCTGATGAATGAAAAAATGACACGATTTATGACATGTAGGAAGTAGCAAATTATTTATTAAGAATTTATATTCAGAGGTTATTTAGTTCATAAATTAAGAGCTGGTTAAGAATTCCTTATGAAATGGAATTTGTGATTTAATGTTTGTTTCAGATAAACAAATTTCAGCTGTTAAACATCATATTTACCTCCATCTTTACATATATACGATTTTTATGAACTTTTAAGTGTGCGATAAAAATGGTTCGAGAATGGTTTAAATTCACAATGTGACCTAATAGAACATATGCTTTTGAATTAATTAATTAATTTGTGTTGTTCTTTGGATGGTTTAGCTTCATAACTGGTTACGTCAAGCAGCGCTGTGGTCGTGTTTTAGAATTTCTGGTATTTGGTGCTACGATCGGATTCTAGGAAAATTCTGTCACACCTGAGCATTAATATTACATTAAGAATGCACGCATATTGAGAATAAGTCATTAAATGTCTAATTTACAAATATACATTGTGCAAATGTGGGAAGTGCAGTCATGAAGTGAGTAGTTTACAAGCTTTTCCATGAATTTCAATTATGTATAAACATGCCTTCTGTAACAATCATATTAGCCTAAAAATGTAATATATATTTCTCTGTGATCACGTTTTAGAATTTCTTCGTGGTCGAGTTATAGGACCTTTTGTCGCAGCTTAGTGTTAATAGTACATTAAAAGTACGCGATTGTTTAAAGCTATAATTAAGTAATATACCGTACATTTTGCAAATGCGTAAGGTGCAGTATTGAAGTGAATATTTTACATGATTTGGCTTAAGTTCTAAAAATGTGTACACGTCATTTTATAGCAATCCGCTTAACCTGCAAATTTAATACATATTGCTATTTGTTGAAGCAGGCATTTAAATTGTAGTTAAACAATATACATTGCGCAAATTGTGCTAGAGAGCCAACAAACATTGCAACATTATACAACAAATGATAATAACCATTATAAAAGCAAAGGGGATGGTGAAAAGGGTAGATAAATAAGCGGTTGTTCTGCACAATGCAACATTTACCGTCCAAGTAATAAGGAGCCATCTTTGGACATGGACATTTGGTGGAGAGGCCCGAGTTTAATTACCACCTATTTAACATATCCAATCACTCGAGCCAAGCGAGCATGCGTTCTTAAGATGCTTATGATTCACTGTTTACAATATAAGTAAAGTGCGTTGTTCTGATTAAAGAGGATGGAGTAATTACTTAGGGGTGTTGTGATGTTGTCCATTGCAGATACAGCCTTCAGCCCACCCACCCTGTTTGGTACGTTGACTTATACAGCAGTATAATCAGTAACTATACAAACATGGCCATCTTTCTGTTGCAGAGAATGCGTAATGGCGACTTCTAACACATAGGAGAAACGAAATTCGTGGTGTTAGCGATGTTTTTTATTTTTGTTTCTTGCACAGTTACATGTTAGTTGATACATACAATTGTATAATTTTTGGACATACAACGTTTGAACAGGACAACGTCTGTCTGGTCCAATAGTTCTAGTATAATGTTGTAAAATAACCTGATACTTGCACAAGCCTGCCTGGCTCTAAGCGCTTTGTATAGACCATAAGTTGATAGATTACGTCTCTTGATTTCAAGGGTATCATGATTTGCTGGCCTTTCGGAGGAAAGCATCTGCAACGAGCCATTAATCTGTGTTGATATTGGAAATCCGAATAAAAAAATAATGTATTCGTTATGTACAGATATACATAGACATGGTGAACCATAGACAGGTACCTTGAGTAATTAACATGACACAAAATACTAGGGGCTGTGGAACCGAGGGCAGCTTGTTGATCAGAAAGTAGCACAAGAGATGTTGGAATCTCTTCATGTGCTGTTAATAATCACAACAAAACTGGTTAGCGTTTTCGCACTTTTACTTCAAGATTATTTTGAAAATCGTGTTAGTAGTAAACAATTTAACTGATGTAAAGAGTATAGTTGTTAGAAACAGTTCAGTTTCTACTTCCTTTTCTCTGCAAACCTTGTGAGGTATTTGTTAATGAGGTGCATATGAAAATGTAATTTCTAAAAGTAATATATTAATATTTGAATCCATAATTAATTCTGTGTAAAGGTTTCAGAGAATAGTACCACTTTAAGCCAAATTATTCAATGAAGAGATACTTGGATCAACTATTTCCAAATTCAGAGAGTTTGTCTTGTTTTATTGACGGATGATACATTTTTTCTAGATAACAGGAGATTTGATTTCGTAATTCATAATTACACTTGAATGAATCTTAAGATTCGTTCATTTTAAATTATATATTTTTATGACTAAAAATATAATACGAACAATACCACCACAATTATTATTATTATTATTATTATTATTATTATTATTATTATTATTATTATTATTATTATTATTATTATTATTATTATTAATAATAGTAATAATAATAGTAATAATAATAGTAATAGTAGTAATAATAATAGTAATAATAGTAATAATAGTAATAGTAATAATAGTAATAGTAATAATAGTAATAGTAATAATAGTAATAACAATAATAATAGTAATAGTAATAATAGTAATAATAATAACAATAATAATAGTAATAATAATAGTAGTAATAATAGTAGTAATAATAGTAATAATAATAGTAATAGTAATAATAGTAATAATAGTAATAATAATAATAGTAATAATAATAATTTATTTACTTCGGTTAAAGGTAAGACAAATATAAAAAAATGGGAAAATATACAAATAAATTTTGTTAAAATTAAGTGAAACCACGACTGAGCAAATTGAAAAGAAATAAATCAGGACGAGAGTGAAAAAATGTAAAATCTTGGAACATTAATTAAGCTTCCCTTTTTTTCTTCTTAATATCCTGCCCTAGGTTTTCTGAACGTAACCTTCTTTTCTTATATCATTGTCTCATAAAGGCATCATGCCCAAGTGTTCATCAACTCTTCTTCATTCATCACTTGATTCTCTTATTTGACTCTAACTACCGTGCCTTTACCTTCCCTTCTCGTATCTTGGCGATAATGATGTGCTCACTCGCTGCATTTCTTGTTATTCTGTGCATAAACAAACTTGTAAATGAAAGCAGTGAAAGGGAGAAGCAGTTTTGGGTTAGTAATTGCAAGATTTCATTGCGATGAACATGCTTTCATGTACCTAGTATATATAGATAAAATATAGAACAATTAACGCAACTATTCAAACTGAATAACATTCTTTTAATTCTACTTCAGGATCTTCAAAATTATTGATGATTAAATAATAGATCACGGCTAGCATTTAGGTTAAAGTAGAAGAGCAAAATTGTCCTGAATTCATATCTTTGAGCTACGAAAGGACAATTTCTTTCATCATATAACATTAAAATATAACTCAAAATCCAGTAGGTGTAGATTTCGGACCTGTAGGCCGTGGTCCAGTCGATGAATTTACTGACGTTTCGCCCAAGACTGCGTTGGGCATCTTCAGAGAATGACTCATAGATGGTTGTCAAAGTTGTCAACCTATGAAAACTAAGAATTAATACTTTAGAGCACGAAGTAACTCCACAAAAACGGATAAGTATCTAAATTTGAGTAAAACAATAACTCCAAAAATATTGTAACAGAATCTCAAGTTCGGTTACCGTTTATTACTCTTTAGTTTCTTTAATTACAAGGATAAAACTGGTCTCAATAAAAACAAGTATAACCAACAGAATTTTTATTCTACCACTGCGAGTACAATCATTTACACACAAGCAACACAACATGCTTAACTACGTAACAACTTGCGAACATTTTACTGCAAATTTTCATACGGACTGTCAGTATCGGTTCGCTTAACTTCGAGAATTCCGGGCACATTATCTGGAAGTTTCTAGATTATACTGCGTTGCACAGCATTTTACCAAGTCACCCTCAAATCCTGTTGCATAGTGGACTTTTACTCTTCTATGCTGACGGATAAATGCCTATATTATATGAAGGATGTTGGGAATATAAGTGCATATATTTTACTGTTATTTTAAAACAGTGCAATGAACAACAGTGTACAAATTTTTCTTCGTTTGCGAACTTATTTTACTTATTAAGAGTATTGTTTCCAGGTTAGTCAGTATCTCTAAGTAGGCGTGGTACAGAAGGCGTGACGCAGATGTGATAACGAATGCTGTACCGGAACCGAATTCCAACGCCTTCTGTAAAGTCAATGAATGCGCGCTATTTACACCAGTAGATCACGCATTGAGGTTGAAGCAAAACAAAGTACATACGGTAAGCGTTGTTCATTTTTGCGGTCTAGTTATGAACATGCAAAGACACATCAGGTAATAAACTTTGCGCTTGGTTTGTGGGAATAGCTATATACCAGGCTGGCGAGCAAACAAAGGCACAAGGTCAAGCTTCGTCACACCAAACACGCGAGAAAACAAGTGACTAACAACAATTAAGCGGCTATACAAAGGGTTACCGGAATCCCGCGTCCTCGGAGCTCGTTGCCGTCTGCCGCTATCGCGAATGAAACCATAAAACATTTTTAAAACTACTTTTAAAGTCTTTGCTTATCAGCTTTATGAAAGGAGATCGTTATTGGAGCTCTGAAGAAGCTAATGTTGAAAACAATTGGTGTATGGTGCACCATTAGCGGAGAACGAATTACAGGAACAAACTTTTGAGCCAACAATTGACGTCCGTACATAGGCATCTGAATCAATTTTTCATCCCATATTTTGGAGAATTAGCAGACAGGGAGTGTGATTTTGCCTTTTTCAGCAAGACTCTGCAAGAGCTCATAAGGCCAATCTTTCACTGAGAACAATTGTAAGTGCGTTTCAGGACGGAAATATTAGTAGAGATTTTGGCGCCCTCGGTCCACGACCTAACACCCTGTATATTCTCTGGGGTTACTTAAAACAGTAAGTGTAAAAGACAAACCCACACATCCTGGAGAAATTAAAACAAAGTATACGCCAGGAAACTGTCAACATTTCTCAATGTGAACTACGGCAAGTGATGGATAGTTTCCTAGGTTTCAAAAATGTATGAACAACGAAGGTGATCTGTTTCAGCATCTTCTTTCATAAAGTAATGCCTTCAAAATTAGCTTTAAAAATGTTGTATTGTTTCATGCGCACCTATCGGCAGATGACCAGGAGCACCTAGGGCGTGGACAGGCAAAACACCGCGCAGCCGGTTTGGAACTTTTTGACGTGTGCGTCTACATTAAATTCAAACTAACCAGAGATTGGTTCACCCAGGACTGATGTAGAACACAGAAAATCAGGTATTTACACTTGCATTAAATAAACAAAAACACTACAGGTAACCAATAGCATCGGCATAATTCATTGCACTTGACTGCACACATTTTCTGATATTTCGGCACTCAGTATTGCGCTTTATGTACTTCCATGGCTTAAAAAAGTAATTAAACCTGATTGTTACTGTAGATCGTGCTCCATAAACTGTTATCTTCATTGCATTGCAGTGATATTCATTACAACAGCAGAATTTAATCTCATATGTTTGGATTGGATGTAAAACGAAGGGGCTGCAACAGATTGGGTGTGTATATCTAGTAATCTCAACCTAACAACTTTAGGATATTGAAGTGATGTATACCTGAAGACTTAGTATAATGTTGCAATCACCTAGTACACAGGCCACGTGAAAATATTTGCTTACTCTAATTAGAACAGTTACTATATACACGTTTTTAAACACCAATTATAGCAAACATATTTGAATTACCTTTTGCAAATGGTACACATTGCAACCATTATGGTTGTATACCTATAATTAAGGTAGCAGAGTAGCTCTCACAGCTGATGCATTAAGTTTCCATATGCAGAGTCAGTACTAATTATAACACTAACATTTCGTTTCAATTAATTGTTCTCATTTTGTGTACACCGTAATTTGCAATTTCGGCTTTTCGATGTGACCATTTACCGACTGTGAGTTTATGTCAGGCAATTGCGTCCGGAACCGCCCATTGAGTTACATGACAAAGGGGATTTGTTCAGGTAGATAATGTTGGTTATCATGAGGAAACGGGAAATTTACCCTCTTTCCGGCAATTTGTGTTTAAATGGCTCTGCCATAAAATAAACTGAAAGACCTCGGCCAATGAAAATAAAACAGACAAGAGCGTAGGAGGTCGTTTGCAAACTTGATTACTAATTTAATGGTACACGTTAAACAAAACACTGTATAGAGATAAGTGTGCCTTTTACACCTAAGAACAGCAAACAATAATAAAAATAGTAATAATAATGATGATTATAATAGTGATAATAATGATGATAATAGTGATAATAATAGTAATAATAATCATCGTCATCATCATCTTGCTTTTAGAAAATCAGAGAGCTAACTTTTAGGTACAAACTAAAATATTAAGGCAGACTGATCCATTTTCTATCACTCCTGTTTTACTTTCCCTACCGGGTATTAACATCTTTATTGAGGTGTAAGACCAGTAGGTATTCATTCGGAAAACCATGGGTCACTTTTACTTTCTCTACTACGTGTAGAAAAGTAGAGCAAGTATTGTATTCAAAAACACCGAAAATTCGATGTCAAGATTTCACCGGAAATCATGTTTTGAGACCTCTGAATCCAAATAAGCATTTTTACGTTCTCTACTGGTATTCCACCAAAAAATTCGATGTCGAGATATGTTTGACCCTCCCTGAATAAAAAAAAGAAGCATTTTTATAAAAAGGTCCCTATGTGTGTCTGGACAGCATAACTCAAAAACGAAAAGTCGGTTAAAAACCAAAGTTCGTATTTATGTTTAATGTCTTTCAAGGATGCAACAAGGATGCGACAAGGATGCGACACGAAGATTTTGAAGAACACAGCCCTAAACTACCCTATACATGGAACATTTTTCTAAAATTTGGTTTTCTAAAACTAACCATTTTTATTAAAATGCCACATGTTTCACACATTTGCATGACAAATAAAATATATATTATGATTTTCTGGCCATACCCTATGTAGTCCTGTTTATTCTGGATTGCTTTTCAATAACTCGCAAACCGTAAGAGATGAACAAAATCTTAATGTACTAAAAATTTAGATTTTGCTAAAACACACAATTTATGTCTTAATACCTTTTTTGGTACAGTGAACCATTTAATAGATATTCCTTACTATTTGTGTCAGTTTCAGAAAACAACTTTCGTGAAATGGAATATCGTGGTTCATTTTTACTTTCTCTACTGGTAAGCCGAAGGAAGTATTTTATTCCACATAAAAATTCGATGTCGAGATTTCACCGGAAATGTATAGTTTGAGATCCCCTTGACCCCCCCCCCCAAACAAAAGAAAAGAATTTTTAGAAAAAGGTCCGTGTGTGTATGTGCGTGTCTGTCAGTCTGTGGACAGCAGAACTCAAAAACAGAAGTCGGTTAAAACCGAAGTTGGTATTTAAGTTTGTCTTTTAGGGATGCGACACGAAGCCCTACCCTAAACTACCCTTTACATGGAAAACTTTTCGAATATTTTGATTTTCTTGAAAATAGCTCTGCGATTTTGATTAAAGTGTCATGTGTTTAAGATATTCGTATGACAAATGAAATATATATTTTAAATTTTCTGGTTGTAGCCTATGTAGTCCTGCTAACTCTGGATGACTTTTGAATAACTCGTAAAGCGTAAGCGATAGATAAAATCTTAATATACAAAAAATGTAGATCACACTAAAACACACAGTTTATGTCAGAATACATGTTTTGTAGAGTGAACCATTTCGGAGATATTCCTTCTTATTTGTGTCAGTTTTGGAAAACAACTTTCGTGAAATGGAATATCGTTGTTCATTTTTGTATATGTTAAACGTGCAAAGAGAACGGGATATCAAAGCTTTAAAAGATTTGACTATCCCTCAAAGTCTATGTATTCTAATATTCCCCTTGCACCTACAAGGAAATAAGCAACAAGATAATTTGTACAAATGTTTATCTCAACTAACACGAAGAAGATATAGGAAGAAGAGTTTGTAAGAATGGTTAGTGCAATAGCTAAGAAAGTCATGTGAGTGCATTACATCAGGTACGGTAATTAGAGGAAGTATTATAATGGACCTAAAATTTGGTTATCGAGGTTTCCGAAGAAATGTATATTTTGAGGCTCCCTGAATTAAAAAAAACACATATTTCGGAAGAAGTCCACGTGCGCTAATCAACATGATTCAATGCGAAACTTGGTATACAAGTTCAGGTCCTTCCTTGTTCAGGACCCCAATATATGTGTGTGCGTGTGTAGCCTGGGGCCTTTTTTATTCGGACGTGTGCATTATCGGTAAACCGTAAGACACGCACAAAAATGTAGATTGGTATGTAATAACATTTTGCGTATCCTTGCAGATTTCGGGGATATTCTTTATTATTGGTTTGAGTTTTCAACTTCTATGTTCTTCTCAACTCTAAGTTTGCAATTTTCTGTTATTGTGTTGTCCTTAATTCCAGTATTCATGCAACGGGAACAGAATTTCAAATTCATCACATACCGACTGGCACAAAAACGATTTTACTATCTCTTAACTTAATATATTCTACTTATATGTACCTCATAGAAATGTTTAAATGAATAATGAAGGTTTATGTATGTGATCCAGAAGTGTGTAGAAGAATAATCTTTTAAAACAATACTTTGTAAAAGAATTAATAAAGAAAGTCACATGAATGGAGGACATATACCAGGTGGTCCATTTCATTCGGCATCGGGGTAATCAGACGACCCTTCGTGCGTTAAAACAGTTGAAGCACGCGTCGGTCTGGGTGGCTCAGTTGGTAAGACGCTGACTTATGATCCCAATGTCGCGGGTTCAAATCTGGCTCAGACCGATGGTTTTTAAGTGTGCTTAAAAGTGGCACCTCCATGTCAGCCCCTTAGAGAAGACGAAAGATGAGAGATAGTTCCGAGGTTGAACTATTGTGTGTAGTCTGTGTTAATAGACAAAAACGGTATAAAACAACCGAAAATGCTATGCTTTGCACTTTACTTACAGGGACTTTACTCTCCAGGGAATGAACTCAGACTCTTATCTAACACTACGGATTACAGATTGTAATGTGCCTTAGCAAAATACATGCAAGCATGAGGGCACGTAAAGTTTCATTGCAACAAATATGTACACACTCACAGGCACGCACACACGTACACACACACACACGCACACACACACAGACAAAAAAAAAAAAAAAAAAAAAAAAAACGCGCGCGCACCTGTTTCTGAAAATGCTTTTTTATTCAGGGAGCCTCAAAATACATGTTTCCAGTGAAACCTCGACATCAAAGTTTTGGGTCGAATATAATACTACTAATTACTTCACGTAGTAAAGAAAGTAAAAAAAGAGGGCTACCTTAATATTTCACTTTGTGTCTAAATGTTAGCTCTGTGCTGTTTGGCTACACAGGACTTAAAAACATATTTTTGGTGAAATGCGACATCAAAGTTTTGGGTTGAACCAAATACTTCCCCTAATTCCTGAAGTCCGTGGTACAGAAATTATTCTTACTTTTGTTTACTTATTAAATCTTTGTTTATAGTCGCTTTGACTACTGGGTCATATTTAAGGATTATATTACATTATATACATGAATATTAAGTGCTACATATAGCGTTATATGAACACAAAGGTTCAAATGAAATTTATGAAGGTAGTACATTCACAATAGACGTGTTGTATATGTAAATGTTACAACTGGTTAGAATTACAATGTTTTACTTTCTGAAATTGATTTAGGATAGATATTTTTTCTGCACATTTTATTGGGTTTGTGGCATTTATTGCCTCACTAAGGACTTCTGAAATGTCTGCTGTTATTTTGTATGCGGTCCTCCAGTTTACGTGCTGGGGACATTCAGTGAGGATATGTTTGATGGTAAGAGTAGTATTACAAGTATCTCGTAAATTCAGGAGCTGGTTTCTTGGAGAGTAGGAGGGAATGGGTGATGTTGCTATGGCCAATTCCCATTGTCGTGATAGCAGCTTGATGTCGGCGTTTTTAGTCTACGTATGGATATGCTTTAATTGATGTCTGGCAAATTTCATGTAATTTGATGTTTGGGTTATCAAATCATTGCATTTTCCAAACAGTTTTAATTTTTTGTTTGATGTAGTACAGAAATAATTACTAGGTATAATTTTAATTTGAAATTTTGGCTAGAGAAAAATGTCCACCCTCAGCCGGGAACCGTACCGGGATCTCCAGGCAGTTTACTCCATCAGCTTATTCTTTGTTATTTATTTTTAACTTTTGTCTTATTTGGCTATGGGTTTAGACCTGCCCCTTTTCCAGCTCTCTAACACATTGAGAGGTTCACCCGGTGTCCTGCGACAAACGTCTGAATAACTTTCGAGGTGACCTCTACAGTCCTGTTCTTCCTTTAACAACAACCGAGGGCAGCCTAGATGATTGATGTTTGCCTTTTCCACTCTTCAGAGATCCAGTTGTTTCTAATTTGTTTACCAGTTCCAGCATTGTTTCCTTGGAAGGATTGTGCTTCGAGTAGCTGTAATTGAATTCGTAATTCAGTATTGCTTCACAACGAAGAGCCGTTGATTTAATTTGTACTCCATTTTCAGTAACTAGAACAAATGTCGAAAACAGCTGCGAAGGATAATACAAAAGACAAGAACAAGGAATAAAGAATAAACATTTGCATTTTCTCGTTACAGAGAACATGCAAATAAAACTGCTCTTTAACTGCATTTCCAACCGAATAATAATTAAAGGAAGAACTGTGTCGGTTCTATATAAACCGCTCTATATTAATTCTGTATTATGCCTAGTCAACCTGTATTTAATAGCGCATTAACAGGACACTTACTTACTTACTATATGGCGACTTATACTGCCCTGAATGTGATTAGATGTAATTTTGTTCACAAAAGATGCAACATTAATGATAAACCGTGTGCTAATCTTTATATAACTATTGCCAAATGACCTGATTGGAAATTACTTCCACAAGGGTAGAGCGTGACGTCATTGTGCTGTTACAGTGCCAACTCAAAACACGATGCCTACAGTGCATAATGCCTTGAATGTGTTCATTAGTTTCAGACAGTAAAATGTCTGCAGCACAAAAATCGAAATATTCACGTACTGGTAAACTTGTACAAGAATTTGGCTGTGAATATTTTAATGCAAATGGCGGCAACATTGAATGTAAGTTATTCAAAAAAGTTATCTACAACGTTCATACGTCGTCTATACCTTGCCTCCTCTGGGTTGTGATCATGTGACGACTTACCCCACTCACATGCTATAGTCCAAACCCCGCAAATTTCTGTTTCCTGCTTGACGGTTCGGACCCTGGTGATGAACATGTGTATTCAGTAAGGTTCGTTTAAGGCTCCGTTGGCCTGAGAGACAACTATCATCGTCATCGTCATCGTCATCGTCATGGTCATGGTCATGGTCATGGTCATGGTCGTCGTCGTCATCATTATCGTTGTTGTTGTTATTATTGTTGCTATTGTTGTTGTTGCTATTGTTACTGTTGCTATTGTTATTGTTATTATTGTTATTGATATTATTACTATTATTAATATTATTGTTATTATTATTGTTACCTTTATTTAAACGTCATAATTTTCAAACAAACGCACCTATGAAATCGCCTGACTGATCTAATATGACATTCGATTGTTTGCTGGAGGGACAACCTTATCTATTTAATTATTTAGCTGCAGGAATGACTTATCGGCAGTGATGTGTCGTGCAGGTCAACCAAATGCTGTACGTATACTCTCATTACATATACCTGACATGTTTTCCTCGTCAGTTGTGCAATATTGCTTTGCCAGTTGCAAGTACTATGTGACAGCTTCTCACAATCAGGAATATGATCTACAAAATCCCAAGTATTTGGAAGGAGTGCGTCATGTACTTCGCGATGATGATGTCTTATTCATATGGATAACAAGTTGTATAAATCAAATGATTCTAATTCTGAAGATAAACT
This sequence comes from Tenodera sinensis, assembly GCA_030765045.1. Classification (NCBI taxonomy): domain Eukaryota; kingdom Metazoa; phylum Arthropoda; class Insecta; order Mantodea; family Mantidae; genus Tenodera; species Tenodera sinensis. The sequence continues at coordinate 82,546,167 of CM060966.1, forward strand.
GAAAAAGAGATATTCAGATCAGAAACTGATCATGTTGTCTATCTGTGATCTGTCTAGTAAGAAAAGGCTAATAAAGATCATGTATATCTAATCTAATGAAGCTAAACTTGGGAATGAAGGAAAAATAAAGTTTATAAAACAAATACAAGGATGTAAACACAAAACAATGATGTTCTACCAAGACGCGTGCCTCGCAGAAGGTTAAATTGTTTAAAAAAGTATTATTTAATTTGTTATTAGAATTTAACTAATAAAGATAATTCACATAACGATATGCTCACCAAAGGCAAGGGAAGCATGAGCATTTATGTTTGAAATGCCTTGTACTGCCTGAAACTCTATTACGTTTTAATGAAGTTTATGCCTTATTTGTTGAGCAGTTATCTATAACTATATTATCTATTCTACCCAACTTTTTCAGTTGTTTCAATAGACAATATTTCCCTTTCTCTCCGTTTCCTGAGTTTCTTCCTGGCGTTCTCTTAGGTAGAAGATATGGGTGGAATACAATTCATTAAGTACTTCAATATATTGCGCCTTCTGAATATCCAAGAAGAAGGGAAGATGTAAGGTGGTACACAGGGTGACCAAATATGAGAGTGGCAGGCACAGTGTATTATGTAACAACATCCCTATCCACAAAAACGGAACATGCTGGAGGTGTCGACGGCAGTGTTTCTCAACAGGGTGTCTTCTCCGCACTAAACCCATCTACAACAACAAGAAAGATTGTCGTCGCCATCGTCGTCGCCATCGTCGTCGTCGTCATCATCATCATCATCATCATCATCATCATCATCATCATCTTATTTCAGCCTCATCTTTCTCTCCATCTCCTCATGGGTCTTCCGAAGCTTCTTCGTCCAATCGGCTGATATTCACAACACGGTTTAGGGAACCGTTTTTCATCATTCCTTGTACATGTTGTGTCCATCGGCTTCTATTATTATTTAGTTTATAGGAAAAATAGTTATTTCATTTCTAATTTCTTCGTTTCTTAATGTCCATACTCTTCTTTGTCCATAGTTGTACATCTCTTAATTGCTCTTAGGTATTTCATTTCCTCTGCATTAATTTCCATTCTAACCCTTCTTTTTTATCACCCATACTTCACATCCGTATATCAACGACAGCTCCATGTTATTAGATTTACTGCCATGTAAAAGAACTCCTGAGGGACAAAATTCCGGCACACATGCTGATGTGATCCTAGCAATTGACAGCGTCGTTAAACAATGAAATAATTTTAACATCCGTATATCAATGTTGTCACAGCTAATACTTTGTACAGTTTTAAATGTGCGTTTTTTCCTTATATTTTTAATGTTCTTACTAATGTCCCACAAATACTGAAATGTATTCTTTATTGTTTAGACTGTAATTATTAGTGTTATTATTAATTATGCTGCATCCTAAGTAATTAAACTGATTGGAACGCGGTGGACGAAGGGGCGTCTGGGCGGATTTTCTCTAGTTTCCACCAATTACTTCATCACCTTTCCAATCATCCTCTTCCTCACTCTTACACCTGGAGTTTGGCTGACCATCTGCTCTCAGGTGTTCACTCTGTCCGGTTCATAGGTTCCTCTGCTCCCCTACAGGCGTCTGACCCTAGGCACTGGCTTGTAAGTTCTAGGAGGTGTAAGTTCTATATAAGAAGAGGGTAATCTGCAAAAGAAGTATTATTGTTTCAAATGATTCTTGCTCGGACTGGATGTTTACCACGGAATGGCATTATCTTTGTTTTATTTATTGAGATTCTAAGCGCATATTTTAAAATATTTTTCCTAGTTCATGAACATCTTTTTGTAAATCTTTTTGTTTGTGTAATTATTACCATATCTGTAAGGATGTGGTGGTGGTTGTATAGCTCTATGCCTTTTGGCATTTTTCCTTTTAGTTCTTGAAGAATATCGTACACATATAATATACATATCAAAAATAAGCGGGGACAAACTACAACTTTGTCTTACATCATTATTAATAACCTTTGTATTTGAAAATCGTCCATTTTCTAAGTTTATTTTTAGCTTACGTTTTTCAAATATCTTACAACACGTTTATTAAGTGTCTACGGTATCCCTTTTTGTTGAGAATTGTCAAAATTGAGTTCTATCTACTCAGTCAAAAGCAGCCATCCGTCTTTCCCGCCTGGCCTGGAAGAAGAATTAATCATAGGATTCACGAGGATCATCAGCAAACCTTAATCTGAATGATCTCTAACTTGAAGTTTGAACTCGAGACCTACGAATGCAACCTCAGATGCTACTGATTGAGCCTTCACACTCGGGGCTTGAATCTTCTTTTAGTTTTATCCTCTGTCTCCCCTGTTTATTAAACCGCTGTATTTACATTCTTCCTGCTTATTTGTGTCATGCATCCCTATATCTAAAGGAATTCCTTTCCTCATTCCATCTCTCCTTCCCTTACTTTTCCGTACGTTTAAGCAAGTGGTTGTCAGAAGCTCTTCTAGGAGCGTTATATGTTGTTTACTACAGGGGAAAATGTTGACGCTGCATGTTTTGACATGCGAAACTGATTTTCTTCTGCCCGAGGATATCCTCCGTCATTTCCTTGTTTGCTTTCCCACTTTCCTTCTGCTAAGTAGAATTTCCGTTCTGAGGCCACTGGGATTCCCTCAAATTTCCTTCAGTACTTATATCGCAATGTCACACTCTTGGATACCCGCTTTATCAGCAGCGATGTTTCATATTTTCTGCAGATGGGAAATTTGATACGGGACCGGCTTCGAATCTCACAGGGGTCGTCGGTGCCTCTCTTGCTAGAGCCTCCGGTTAGTGTCTTACCTTTAGTCCGCCGGGAGTATGCTGGGTTCTACATCTGTCCTCAACTATTAGGTTTTTGGAAGAACATGGACTTTCCTTTGGTAAAAAGACGATGATCTGCGATGTGGGAATGCAGCAAAATTAACTGCTCGTGGTTTAGTTTTAGGATCAATGTTCCTTTGTTTTATTTCAATGACTCACAACTCCTTCCACAGGTATTTAAACACTAGCGTAACCGTTAAATTATTGTAGTTCCTTTTGGCTCTGATATGCGCTATTCTTATAATTCAGCAACATTTCTCACTATTACTTTCAGTATAGCTGATTTTACCACGCGCACAACTGTCCTAATATGTGGCACACTTGTAAACCGTAACAGTTAAATTTAAGCAAGCTCTCGCCAGTTTACGCGTCGATGAAGTTTTACGCGGTGCTTCATTAGCACATCAGTATCTTCTCCTGCCGGTGGTATATGAGGAACTGTCTCGAAATTTCCGGTTGCGTACACATTTATGTAAACGGGTCCTGCAGTGTAATAAATTGTGATGAGTGTATTCTTTGCATGACTTTACGCGCCTTAACATTTCATGTTTCATGTCTATTTTATTTTCATTGGTTTTTCATCTCCTCTTTTGAAATGCCACCTTGAATTCGGGACTTCCCCTAGTTCAGGGGTTGGCCAATCGGTATCGGCTGATAATATGACGTAATGCTACCGTCAGGGGCAAAGCTATAGTAGCCCTCCTTCAACCCTCTCCTCTTCAATCAATACACGTTCAAACGTAAACAACCAGTGGGACACCCCTCATCGATACGATACAGCTCTTTCGAAATAACGAAAGCGCAAAGGAAGCTTTCCATTCCAAAGGGAGTGGAAAGAACAACATTCGCTGGACCAAAAGCTCCTTTAGTACAGCATCTGCCTACTGTGCAAATGGTTGTGGGTTTGATTTCCTGTTGGAATTTATACTCTATCCAGGGTTATTCTGACCTCCCTAGAGTGTGGACATAGGACTGATAGTGTGTGTGTGTGTGTGTGTGTGTGTGTGTGTGTGTGTGTGTGTGTGTGTGTGTGTGTGTGTGTGTGTTTTAATGTATAAAAAGTCCAAAGACTCAACTCCCACTGTACACCAGCTAACACTATTGCGACATGTTCCAAAGTAAAGGCCACCGATATGACCATGAGAGTTAAAGGGAGGTTATAGACGGAATAATTACAAAAAAACAAAAAAAGAAAAGGAAAAAAAAAATACTTTGGGTACGCTGTGGCAAAAATTTGAAATTTCTGTTGCGTTCGAAAATTTTGATTGGTGTTTATAAGTCAAACATTAAACGACATTATCAACGTTCTCATAAGAAAATCACAGTTAAGATATATTATGATATTTTAAAATAATACTACGAAACAAATATTTGTTCGTAATTATAATAATAACGTTTAAATATTCAATGAAGGTTCGTGGTCTAGTGAAGAAGTACTTTAGAGAATACATTTCTTTTATAAAATCTAAACCCTTAGAGGTCATTGTGTAAAACCACAATTACCAACTGAGATTGCACATTTAAATACCAACGTAATTCTGAAATTACTTTATTAGTGCTATGTTTTTCTAAACTGAAGATCACAAAGCAGATTTCGATTGACAGATGAAAACCTGCGTGCTTTCGTGTACGTCAGTACTTGTGAATTAACGTTAGGAGTATGCGAAACTGTAACGACCCGGACAAACTAGAGAATAAATTAATCAAAATGTATGTAGAAACCCTTTCAGTCTGTATATATGTATTAAGCACTGTAAATTTAAACTTGTGTTAGAAAAGTTCCTTTACACCGCCAGTGCCGCTTTCAAGCCCCGTCCTTCGAACCGTGTGTGCTGTGCATGGCAGGTTGCGTTTCATGACGTCACCATTCGTGGAATCGTGATGACAAAAATAAAAAAAAAAAAAAAAAAAAAAAAAATAAATAAATAAATAAAAAAAATAGAATAAAATAAAAAAATAAAATAGAGACATAATTATTACTTGGCAAAGCGTTGAGGCGTATTGACCTTGGCTGTCGAGCGCTACGATCGCTTCTTATCTTGTTTATTAGAAGAGCGAAATAATAGTAACTTGGTGTACAGTGAGTGATAAAACACAAATAGATGATCTCTCGCGCCTGCCGATTTATTAGACGTCGCTGTCCTGAATATATGATTGCATCTGAACAGAGTGTACGCACACCGTCTAGCCACGTTTATGCGATAACCTCCCATAAACATCCGGGCAGTTTCACATTCTTTCCGATACGCTTCATGGCTTTGCCAGGTACTACATACATAATATCACTAAATCACTCTTAAGTACACAGTAGCTGCAAATAATATTTACACTTCACCTTATTACATCCCATTTCAATTAATGTTGTGTATTACTGCATATATTAATAAGAATTGGTTACATTTAGGCTTCTGAGTATAATAGTAACGTCTCAAATTTAATAAATAGCATCTGCTTAAACAATTATGTACACAACTTCATGGGTAATAAAGAGCTTCCACATTAATATAATTAGGACATTCTGTATAACATTTCCACCTTCAATAAATTTATATAAATACATAGTATAATTGAGGCAAAGACAAAACAGAAACTGCTTACGAATGCTCATATTAAAAGTGGAGATTGAGCAATAAAGGAAAAAGTAGACTTTGAGGTTACTGTACAAAACGGAGCAGATTGAATTTGAAATACAAAAATAAGAATATAACTACAGCTAAGTAGTAGGAATGGAAATGTGCCAACATTATTGGTGAGATTGGATTAAAAGGTACTTCTAGGAGGCATTCAAAGCCAGATTAAGTTATAAACTGAGAGTAAGAAAATTTACTCAGCCTGCAAATCCAGCCGCAGTAACTCCACATCAGAAGTGGCCACATGAAGTTATAAGTCTAAATGTTCTGTCTTTCCAACCCTAAGCTATACATGAAACATGTTATATCTGATTTTATGATTAATTACGACTAATTCTAGGACTGAGTTTAGGGTACCTCCCAGGTATTTGCCGCCTTGTCACCTTGCTCTGATGGATACACTAATTTAATAAATTCAGATCTCGACAAGGACATAATTTACTCAAAATGGTTTTTTGGTGGCATCGGTCATTTTGGATATATCCGACTTTATTGTGAATTATGAGATTTTGTAACCATTTTGTGAAACCATGAATAGACTAACGAATGTCAAGGTAAGCATTTGGCACTCGCATTCTGAGTACCGAATCGATTTCCTCTACTTTCCTTGTATCTACAACGAAATGTGTAAGGAATGGATTATTTCCATTAACACGAAGCATGATTTCATAAAATACGTTTGTAGAGAATATATAAAGCTAAACGACAGTGTACGGATAAGATAATGTAACAGTAGAACATTAGATTTTTCTTTCATGCTGTGGCATTCTTCTGGCACAAATCCATTTTTAAACCACGGGGAAATTTTTATTTTCCTGGCTGTATCATTTAAACGCCAAGTGCTTCTTTTCCTCAGTCCCATAAAATTCTGTTGTGTTCGGAAAAAAGAAGCTGAGTTGACAAAAGCAGGGAAGAAGAACTGCTGAAAAAGTCACTAACAGAGAGAAGCTCTCATGTAGACATAAGTACACAAAATGTTGCATTTTTCACGTCCTGTTTGTTTGTGTACCATTAGTGATCCAAAATGCTCTTTGAAACACATTTGTGATACATTTTACGTAAATCACAAAATATTTTAGGTGTCATGAGGTAAACGGCTTAAGTTTTTTCTTGTCAATGCCAGTATACAAACAAAAAGAGCAAATATTTCTGGAGATATAAACTGCCAGTATAAACTGCCAGTACATTGGGATACAAACATCAGTCATGAATTTCATGAAGTTTTTTGTACAAGCTTGACAAAGGAAATTAGTACAATGATTACATGATGTTAAAATATTGGTGAGAAATGTTGGTAAGGTTAATCTAGGAAGACCACAACTTACCTTTCACTTACAGTTGTGAATATGTCAAAACAACGCATATATAATTACCAGTAATTTAAGTAATTTAAGTTCTGTTGCTGAAACATGTTTTATGCCAATGGAATTTGTTTTAGTGTTCGCACAATTTTAAGTAACGTCCTCCTTTGTTTCTGTTGAACTTTTATCTGACCAATTCCTTGATTGATTTTAAATGCTTATGTAATTATCTAATTTTATTCTCCAAAGATGCCTTAGTTGTGAAATTTATAGAAGATGATGAAAGCTTTTTCTGCCGGTTCTCTAGTTTATTGTTTCGTGCTATGAATAAACTTTCAATAGTATGTAAAACGCGAAAAACTGGTTTCATTGATCCATGTGCAGCCCTAGTAGATGAAGTTTTAATTTCTATGTCAGATTTCCCTGTAATATATAACCATAATAGCTTCTACTTCTACGTGAAATTTTACGTCATGACTTATCGAAAAAATTGACTCCTGGACATACATATACAATCCAATTAATTGCATTATTATTATTATTATTATTATTATTATTATTATTATTATTATTATTATTATTATTATTATTATTATTATTATTATTATTATTATTATTATTATTATTATTATTATTATTATTATTATTATTATTATTATTATTATTGTTGTTGTTGTTGTTGTTGTTGTTGTTGTTGTTGTTGTTATTGTTGCTGTTGTTTTTTGTTGCTGTTGTTTTTTGTTGCTGTTGTTGCTGTTATTTTTGTTGTTATTATTTTTATTATTATTTTATTATTCTTTAATAATGCGTCCTGGTGGGTTGGTGGCATCGGTCTTTCAAATGTGATTTCTGGTGGTTTTCGTATTCCCTTTCTAGGTGGAATGTAACATCATTCTACTGAGGGCCTCGGACTTACCTGCAGGCAATGACCCAGTCTGTCTGAGAATAATACCATAATGTATGAAAAATATATTTGAGAACAATAAGAACATTTCTATATAAAACGAAAGATGACAAGATTGTATTTTGATGTCTACAAGGCTTGGATATACATATATCTTTAATAATTATAGAAAGTCGCCGTCAGTTACATCGGTTTGTCAGAAAATACATTTTAATTAATTTTGTCTTTATATGCTTAAGTACCTAGTAAACTTCACTAAATCACGACCATCTGTACAATCTTCACAAGGTCAGACAATGCCTCACAAATGTAATTCTATACAAGGAATGAGTGTTATATAAAGTTTACTCCTAGCACAAGGTTATATTTTTCTTTTTCAAATGAAGTGAAGCATATGACGTTTTAGGGGCGTCTGAACCAACTTTTAGTTAATGAGGTAATATACCGGGTGGAAGGGAAGTCATTACATTAATTTAAACCAGTGGTAGATCTCGGTATTTGGAACACATTTTGTATCTTACGTTTTTATCTCTGACCATTTCCTACAGACATATTTTAGTTTTGTCGAAAATAACCTGGCAACACTGCAGACTGTGTGGGTGGTCCCTTTCCCTAGCTCAGTACATAAACAAGCAGCGTATTGGTGCGTCTTAAAAACAAACTCATACCCTGCCTTGTCCTTCCGTGTTTGCTGTGGAGTGTAGGTCCAGTCACAAGCGTTGGCTCCCAACGAAAGCGAAAGTTCCCGGCCTGTCTACTTTCACAAACTAGGTCAATTCCCTGACCAACCTCAACGCAACGTTGTCAACCTACCTAAAGCGTGAGAGAGCAGCTTGGAGTATTCCTTCACGTCCTTTAAGTGAGTAATGCTATCGTAACCCGTTGTGATGTCCCATAATTACTGCCGAAGCTGTGTCAGAAATAAGTTACTCTGCGCATCTTACCAGTAACAAACTGTTATCTTCGTACATTATTGTGGGATTGCGCATCCAATTGGGATTAGAAACATTTTTTTTTTTTCGAAATTGGCTGATCAAAGAACAAAATTCCATTAGACTTTTCTGTTTGTAATGTTTCTGTGAAGCACATGTTAGAAGGAATGTAATGACTTGCCTATGAAGGTTTAAATACCGGATTGTTTGCTGTAAGTTCTTGGTCTTCTCTTGAGTATTTCCACCGAGCTATTTTTATGACTACCTCTCCCTTGCCACAGCATACGCTCTTAAAACTCCCAGACATGAATAGGAGTATAAAACACTAGCTTTACTTTTCCTGAAGATGATTGGTTGTGTAAACTTTATACGACGAATTACATGCCAGTGTGCAAGCTCAGATCAAGAAAGTAGATAAAAGCGAAATATTTTGAACGGTTCATCATTCCTAACACACTTGTGTTCACTTGGTGAAACCTGAAAATAAACGATATTCTTGTTCTCGTCTAGTGAGAGAATGCGATACGTCCAATGTAATGGAAAACAATATTGTAATTATCCAGTGCGCTAGTATTCTCTAACTCAGAGGCGGGCAAAAGCGAATTCATGAATTCGTGTGTACCATGAACTTTTCTCTGGGTTGATATGCAACACAACGTTACACACCCCCTTCCTTAGTTGATTTCATGAGTCCATAGGTCACTTCCAGTCGTTCCGTGACCGGTGTCAGTGGAGCAATTATGTCTATGTCAATACGTCTACCTCAAGGAAACGAAGATTAAATGTCAAATGGAAACAGGAAATGTTCTATTATGCTGAAGGAGATCATGTTAAATACCTCAACTGTGTTACATATTAAATGGTCTTGTTCAAGCCAATTTTGAACTGCAATATGAAACAAACACGCTGATTGTTAACTCTCTACCCCTGTCAAAGATTGGAGGAAGCAAAGGAAGGAAGGAATAAGCAAAGAACTAGCACTCCTCCAACTAGCAAGAATGTTACGTGGGTTGCCTGCAGAGTGGATTCGGAGCCCCTGTTTAACTGTTCGATTAGTTTTGCCAGTGTTTCTTTGTATCTCGTATTTATAAATGGACTTAATCTCTTGCATTACTTTTCTGTCATATATGTGCTACCGTTCTATATGTGAGTTAGTTTGATTTTTACTACATACCGGGATCACTATAGTCTCAGTCTGTTCACCTGCTGTAGCACCAATTCTGGGCTAGTTTATATTATAGAAAATAGCAATTTCCTCTAATTCCTGCTTGCATTTAACACCAAACTTTATATAGGCACATAATATTTTCTCTTAGTTGGCGGTTTCAATTTAATTTAACTCCACCTTTTCAATTTTTTTTTTTTTTTTCTTTTTTTTTTTTCCCCCATTCCTCAATACATTGCCCATGGTTTGTAACTTTCCTTTTGTCTTCTCGCACTGTATCCTCCCACTTACCTCTTGGTCTTTTCTTGTTCCTTTGTTTACAGTTTCCTTCTGGGTACTCCTCATTCCACTTCTTACTCACGTATCTATCCTGCCCAGTGTGGTTTTCATTTAATAAAGATAAATAACCTAGTATTCCTTTAATTACACACTTGTTTATTAAATCTTGATTTGGGCCATAAACTCTTTTCTGAAGCTTCACTATCACCCGAAAGGAAAGAAGGCATTATTTTACCTCTAGTAAGGTGATAGGCATATTTGAACATAAGGAAATAAACAGTGAGTGAGAAAACTATGGTTAGTGATTTACAGAGTGATATATATTTAAATTTAAAAAGAAAACAATTAAGAACTGATATTTACGACTTTGGGGATTCTAAGTAGAAAACCTATGTTGTGTTCTTTGTCTAGAAAGGATATGTTTTCAGTATCAAGTAAAATACCTGCTTGGTTATTTTCCTAAACACCCTGTACACTTGGAAGAAGCAAGCACTACCAAAGTTGCCGCTTATGAGTGATACTGTTAACTATACTGCCAGTTAAAATGCTATTTTTGGTTGCAATAAAATGTTTAATGGCCGCTTCTCAATTGTGAAGCGCGCTGAGCAGAATGGACCGAAGCTCAGAATCAATTGCAGCAGCTAACTCTACGATTAGTTGGGGAGGGGGGAGGTGCGGGTGAAAGCAGTGGCTTTTATGACTCGACAGAAACGAACATCGTAAAAATGGGTTCTCCGAAAGGAAAGGACAAATAAAGAGAACAAGAACAACAGCTCTCTGAATCTTTGTGAATGTGTATTTGTTAACTAACCAGATTTTAATAAGTAGGTATTCGTTAAGTTTAACTGTTTAGTCTCTAAATAAATAAATTAATTACTTAATTAAAAATAACTGATTCACAACTACAATTAATTTATTGAATATGAATCTTTTGCACTATAAATATGTCTTTTGTATGAGGAATATTGATAATTGTCTGCACAATTTCCCTTTATATGACGACAGTAAGAGTTTGCTAGTCAATCATTATAAGTCATCATTACTGATTGATTCAACCATCCTAATCTGAAAACTAGAAGTTGAAGTCTTACAATCCTATTTCGAAACACTTGAACGCTCACGCAAATTTATATTTCCATTATATATGTTGTAGGCATAACAAACGTTTTTAGAGATTACATTTAAAGTAAATGGGAGGTGGGTTTTTTAAAGGAAGATATAACAAAGTACTTATAAGCAAATTGGCATCAACTTGATCATTTTGATTCACCTTTTGCCTAGCGTCTTCCTGGATCTACATTATTATGCATGTGACTTCTATAACAGGTTATCAATCCCATCCCACTAGGATATTGTGATAAGGACGAAAATCATCGGAGAAGGTAAACTAACTAAAGACATGTGGTTCAAATCAAAACTGTTTTGTTTAATTGCGTCACGGCAAACTCTCCAAATGGGAGAATGAACATTGAAATTAAGTTCTTCATCCTTATGGTTTCCAAAGTATCAGAAACTGTATCAGACAGTTTGGACGGAATTATCTGTGTAATCTGTATTTACTATATTACTGCGTTTAATTTATGCCAGAATGAGCATGAAAGAACCCTTAGGAATTCCAAATAAAGAAAACTAAACTACATTTCTGATAATTTTAAATAAACTAGGCTACTCCTAAAAAGTATTAAACGTTTTATTTGGAAGATTGTGGACTCTAATTTTCAAATTTCAAACCACATTAGTAGAGGGAAAATAACTACTTCAGAATGTTATGTATGTATGGATTAGCTAAATGATTTCGTTTAGTAGAACAACTAATAATAAGTTTATAGGTATTAATAAGCCTAAAAGCAAGAAACATGTCACTAGCAGTGAATGAATCAACTCGCAGTTTCTGTCCTCTGTTCGTGCTGTAGGTTTTCTTCATTGTATGTCAAAACTGAGAGATTATCCGAACACCTGTGCTGTGTTTGAATTGATTTAGAGTGTACTCATTATTGTTATGTTTCTGTCTTGTCATTAGTCCTCCGAAATACTTACCAAATATTCACTTCTGGACAAAGAATTCTTATGTAAGATACATATGTGAAAACTGAATCATGTGCACGGATGTGTATACAATTTCAGGAAATACGAGTACTTTCTGCATTTTCAGTTCCTAATAGACATACGAGCCTACCGAAAATACTAATTTGTACCAAAATGGGCGATAAATATTAGTTTGAGTGGTGAATTGTTTAAAGCAGTGAATTACTGGCAAATATTCAAGTTGAATAAAATCTTCGTTAAAAACCTACATTAAACGACTTACCCTGAGTTCTTTTTCTGCTTAGAGGTATGACCACAGAAGATACAAAGGCCAAAGCAAAGGAAAATGAATGTTTATTAAAATAATTTCTGCCAAAGCTGGAACGGCTAACTTGTCTTTAATAAGTATGTTTAATTTATGCACTCTTTTCCTATATAGCAAGTAGCCCAAGTACAGCATTCCATCCGAAAGTTCAACACCGGAATTTCACAGGAATTGCATAATATGTTGAGACTCCCTAAAACCTAAAATGTGCATGGATCCGCGCGCGCGTGTGTGTGTTTGTGTGTGTGTCTGTGTGTGTGTCTGTGTGTGTGTGTGTGTGTGTGTGTGTGTGTGTGTGTGTGTGTGTGTGTGTGTGTGTGTGTGTGTGTGTGTGTGTGCGCGCGCGCGTGTCTTGAGAACACTGCAATTTAAAAACGGAAATTTGGTTAAATATAAAACTTGCAGTTTATCTTCAGCGTCTTATAGCGATGTCATATGAAGATATTTAAAAAAATCTCCTCATTAAACTTTAGGTGGAAACACTTTCCTTGTTTTAAGGGGAGTTAGGGGTGAAATTTGGCCCATTTGGTAGAAAAAGTTGATTTTAGGATTTTTATGTTGAAAAACTGTTCAATGTTTTGTCTTTTAAATTATGCCAGCGCCATTTTTAAAAGTCTGGCGGCCATTTTTAAATAGTGGTGCATAGTGATTAAATGGCTGGTGGTTAGGTGTACGTACCCACCAATACTGTATGTCGACGGATCAGAAACTCAATCATGTAAATTTTCCTCTATCTGTATCCACAAAATCGCAAGAAAATGTCCTCCCAGTTGTCTCCAGAAGTTGTAACTAAAATACAACCTCCGGATCAGCGACTTGGATCTGATCAGTGACTTGGTTCTGACCAGCTACTAGAACGCTATGCCAAGGGCACGACACAGAACTTGAATGAATCTCTTCACAATGTTGCGTGGAGCTATTTGTTCAAAAAGGTGTGTGTCTAGAAATAAAGTTGAACTTGCAGTACTGAAAGCTGTAATGGAGTTTAATATGGGGTGTGTGAAGTCACTGCAAGTTTTGAGTAATCTTAGGAATGAAAACGTTTCAGTTGGAGCAATATGTATTTGACAAAAGCTCAATGCTAGACGATGTGTTCAGAGTAGAAGATGCAGTGCCAGGAAACGAATACATAAAAGGAGAGCCCATAAATTGCAGAAAGTGTCAGCATAGGAGAGGATAAGAGGTCAGGAAGTGAAACCTATGCTGCAACACACCTCTGATGAAGTTAGCTGTATACCTAAACACTATATTAACGTGGTTGAAATTTGGTACTGCTAGCATACAAATTGTAAAATTTCCTAAATTCACCCCTAACTCCCCTTAATTTTCTTGTGAATGGCAGTGACATTTTTTATAACATATCATGGGTGTTTGCATAGCAAATAAAATTTGTATCCTAAATTATCTGTGAAGAGTCTGTGAAATTCCGCTTAGTCTGAATGCCTCTTATATAATCGGTAAATCTAAGAGCCAGATAAAATCATACTACACAACACAATGATTTAGTTGAAAACACAAGTTCTTAATAAGACTTTTATAGTGTTAACCATTTCAGAAGTATCTTTTTTGTTATTGGTAGAAATGTTTAAATATTTAAACTTCCTTCAAGTTAGTGTTATTCGTTTTTGCTCGTGATCATGCAAATTAAAAGCCCTACTATGGTTTTAGTCTCTGTATCCTTGTTAAAGCTTAAATGAGTGATTTTATTTATACCAGCAAGAAATACATAGACAAACATGCTTTTGTAAGAATATTTTGTAGAGGAGTGAGCGGAAAGAGTCGCGTGAATGAAGACATCAAATAATTTTTAGAGCAAACCAGTGTAACTTAACGGTTAGTGTAATAAGAAAGCCATATAACTGTAGCAGATTTTTTGCCTCCTTTTTCATTTATAGAGAGATGCTCGTTTGTATGGATAATGGCTAGCCATGAAAATTTCATTAAGATTCTCTTTTATTTTCTCTGTGTTTTTTCACAGAGGCGAACTGAGTATCTGAAACCCAGATTATGGCGAGTAATCTTTAGAGTGTGGATTTTCTGCAACAGATTTTGGTAGCATACTGGGGGATATTTTGCAGGTTTATTTTTGTTTTTATTTTATGCTAAGGACGTCCTTTGTTACATTGACTGCTGGTAGATTGTTTGTTGCTTAAAAACTCCACATAATCCCCTGTGAAATCTCTCCCACTTAGCTGAAAGCCAGCAATACTTCATAAAAATGTCTTTTGTGTCTGTTTCGCAAAGTAGAGGTTCAGCGCAAGAGATTATTAATATCTTTTTTTTTTTTTTTTTTTTTCAAACTGCGTTAGACCTAAACCTATGAATAAAATGCAGGATTAAAATACACCAAAATTTAAGAAGCTTACTTTCTGTAATATAGCAGACGCATTGCCATTTTAGTTATATGTACATGGCAAAAAATAAATCTAACTGCCTAAAGCACTTTGCTGTTACACGTTACAATGAGTTACAAGAGAATGTACAGTACATTTACTACAAAACTTGGCCGCCAGGCGCACGGCCCGTCTTCCGGTCACACATGCATCAAATCTCAAATGACATTAATAATTATCAGAATAAACATAAAACGTGCCTTATTGCTGGAGATGTTGGAAATGCCGCACACCTGTATTAATACATCTACTGCATCTTCTAAGGAAATTTTCATTCACACGCATTAGTTGAGCTTCCGTTAGAGCGTTAATTTATCTCCGGATACTTCTTGAGCTTATATTGTGCAAGACGCCTAAAAGATTTTCGGGTTACCGTTATAATCTTTCTCCTATTTGGTCTAATTGCTGTTTCGTAACCACACGCCGTTTTACCTTTCTTTTCCTATCGCCAATTGATCCCCAATATCATAGTATGAATGAATTTTGAACACTGTGGAACTGTTGAACCGTAAGAGACAAGAAAAACTTTGTCACATAAAATGCCTATCTCATTAAAACACAATTTATGTAAATTTGTTGTAGCATTAGTAATTTTACATATTCGTTGCCCTTAGTTTGAACTTCCAAATACGTTGTTATTTTTAAGAGTATATTTATGCACTACTTTTGTTCCCATAGTATCATGCAATTCGTGAAGTTACAAAGAACATATGACCAGCTTTTTAAGATTTGACTGTCATCTGAATATTCTGTTTACCTCCAGTAACTACAAAGCAAACTTTATCTCACTGAACTGAAGTGAGATACCTATATTGGAATTGTTACAGAAGACATATGTAACGATAACATGTAAATAAAGTCTTAGATGTGCAAAGCATCGGATATTTTATGTATAATTTTCGAATAACTAGAACTATTAATGACAATGTGTGTCACTATTGCACCCGAGATCCTTATTATACGCTTAAAAATATCAATAATCCTAACTGATAGTTGTTTAGTCACTATCTTAATATAGATTGTTTTCCCAAGTACTCTAAGAATAAAGAACTTGAGATATCAAAATAAGGAATTTAGCAAAGTAAGCTGCAAATTCTCTTGCTGTAATACTTTGTAAGAAGAAATGCTTAAAATCCAGAGGACATAGTGGACATTTTCAGAAGATTACAGTTTACAAACTCAATTTAGTGGAGGTATACTATAAAAACGTCGAAGTTGACCGCAACTCAAGTTAAGAAGTTTGCTAATTAGTGTGGCAGGACACCACAGGACCATAAGCGTTCTATTGAACGTCTGCCAAGTTAGAGTAACCACAAGACAGCACAATAACATAATGGATATACCTGTGGAAGCAGAGACCACAGGATAAAGTTAAGGGAGTGTCACTGACGTGTCAAACGTGATGGTGCATTCATAGATGAAAATATGATAAACATGCATTTAAGAGTTTCCGTTCTCTCCCTATCGTGTAGATTCTCGTTTTTACACACTTTCCAATTTCATTGATATTGTGGGTAGTGGTATATATTCTCCATGTTATTTTAGTTATGCATTTTACAATTTAAGAGAAGGATATTTAAATAACCCCATATCTTACCTTCAGTCTCAGGACATTTTACTTTCTCTACTACGTATAGTAAAATAGAGGAAACATTGTATTCCAGCCAAAAATTCGATGTCGAGATTTCAGCGGAAATATGTTTTGAGGCCTCCTGAATCCAACTTTTTTAGAAAAAGGTCCGTCCCCGTGTGTGTGTGTGTGTGTGTGTGTGTGTGTGTGTGTGTGTGTGTGTGTGTGTGTGTGTGTGTGTGTGTGGGTGTGGGTATGTGCGTGTGCGCGTGTGCGTGTGCGCCTGTCAATCTGCGGAGCCATATGTTCG
This sequence comes from Tenodera sinensis, assembly GCA_030765045.1. Lineage (NCBI taxonomy): Eukaryota > Metazoa > Arthropoda > Insecta > Mantodea > Mantidae > Tenodera > Tenodera sinensis. The sequence continues at coordinate 82,562,829 of CM060966.1, forward strand.
AGATATTTTATGACAAATGAGATGTATATCTTGAATTTCATGGCTATAGCTCTGTAGTCGCATTTACTCTGGATGACTTTTGCATAACTGATAAACCGTAAGAGATAGACCGCCTCTTACTATACAAAAATGTAGATATTGGTAAAATACACAATTTATGTCTAAATAATTTTTCTTGTACAGTGAACCATTTCGGAGATATGCTTTTTATTTGTGTGAGATTTGGAGAACTTACATTTCTGTCAAATAGAACATCGCCATTCATTTTGTTATATGTTAACCGTGCATAGAGAAGGGAATTTGAAAACGTTTAAACCTTTGACTTTAGCTCAAAGCCTACTGTATTCCCATATTCTCCTTGCACCTACAAGGAAATAATAATATAATTTCTGCAAATGTTTGTCTCAACTAAAAACGAACAAGAGATAGTAACAAGAGTTTGTAAGAATGATTAGTACACGAGTAGAGAAAGTCGTATCAGTGTAACACAGACTTTTTATTTTTGGCTTGCTTTAGTGCTGATTAAATCTACATTTTCGTGAATATTTATTATTAGTGAGGTCTCCTCTAGCTCCGTCCACAATTTCCTGTAATGTTCATTCAATTCTTCACGTTTAATTCAGTTGTGTTGTAATGTGTTTTAATGGTTCTGACTCGGTTCTTCCAAACTCTGTACCTACGTTTTCTCTTGGTAGGCCATGTTGTAAGTAATTGACATAATTCTCCCAATTTTAACCTTTGATTTTTATCAACTTCCTGCTAGCTACAGCACTTAGTCTCTTATATTCGATTTTCTGTGTTTAGTTGCACAGGAACCTTAAATGTGCCTTTACTTTATTCGCAAGCTCATCATTCTAAATTAGAGTTCTCTGTTCTTATATAATTTCGCCCTCTGGGCCAAAATGCCATTGCACCTGTTATAATTACCTACTTATACTTTTGATCCCTCTGATCTCTTTACATTCTAAATTTATATTACTACTTATAGACCTTTATTGTACATAACAATAAAGTGGGATGAATGTACTATGCTCTCTTTTTCAAGGAGACGTACTTTTTTTCTTTAATCTTTTGTCATCTACTTGGTATTGGTATTTTGTAAATTAATAGAAAATGGTCCATGCCCACATTATGTCCTAATTTTACTATACGTTAATTGATAAACTCGTAGCTTTGTAGCTTTCTTTTCCATACCCTTTTTGATAAGTATAGCAATTCTAGCTAATGCACTCCAACTTTGTGTTACTGCACTATTCAGGATTATACCAAGTGGTCAACTTGATCCGGCATCGGCGTAAGTAGATATCCCTTCGTGCAATAAAATAGTTGCAGAAAGTCACGACGCAAGAGGCGGCAGTGGCGTGTTCACTTCTCAGTGAAGATGTGAAGTGAGAGTCAGTTGAACTAGCGTCTATAGTCCTTGATAATAGACAGTAACAACATAAACAACTGAAAAGGTCTCACTTTACTTACTGGATCTTTATTTTCCAGAGACTAAACTCAGTTCTGTATATGCTGCTAGTGTCTAATATTTGAATTATTGCAGATTGTAAAGTGAGGGCATGTAATATTTCATTTGCATTTGTTCTTTCTGATTAATATTATTGTTGTATTTTGTTATTATTTATTGTTATTGTTTTTGTTTATAGTTATTATTATTGTTATATTAGTTATATTATTGTTATTTATATTATTATTGTTATTACTATATTATTAATAAGAAATTTTGATGAAAATCTTCATCTCAAATTTTTGAAAGCTGCGAAACTTAGAGGCCATGTTTGATATTGTTACGCCGGTCGACGGAAGCGTCGGCAGTAGCAATAATACAAAGGCTCGGAGACGGGCTACCTCAGCTACAGGCGGTACGCGCATCAAATAAGCTCAAGGCCCGACTGATTGTGAACACTTTCTAACAATGAGTGGTACGTTAAAGGGGTTTTTGAGATCCGGCGGCTGGCGCAGGAAGGTGTAGTTCGAGAAAGGTCCGTACTACGTCATCCTTGCTATATAAGAAGGCGAGGCAACGAGAGTGGGGAGTCAGTTTGTATATGTGAGTGTGCGTATGTGTTCGCACGATTGCATTGAAAGGAACGCTGCGACGCAGTTAATGAGTGTCGAGTGATATCGTCCAAGTCAGCTGTTTCAGAGACAGAGAATGCGGCCGTCCCTTAGCCGAGTGGTTAGACCATTCGCTTCTCACTAAAGTGGTCCGGGTTTGATCCCAGGCAACCGCACGTGGGATTTGTGGTGGTGGAAGCGGCACTGGGGCGGGCTTCCTCCGGGTTCTCCGGTTTCCCCCGCCATCTCATTCCACCGGTGCTCCATCTTCATTTCATGCATCATCTATGTCACCACCTGCGGTGCCGTGTGTAGTAAAAGCGGATGTAAAACACCACAAAAAAGAGACATAGGAAGTGAAGAAATACGGAAAGAAGAGAGTCAAGCTTACGTGAAGAAAACAGTTGAGAGTTGTGATATCACAAAGGACTGTAGACTGTACTAACTTCAAGGAAAGATAACTATTGTGCATTGAGTTGGAAGAAAATATAATGAGAAAAAATAACTAAACTAGATTTTGTAATTTTATCACTCTGTTGTCGAAAGTGGGATTTGGCAAAGTGTCATTTTGTTACAAAATTTAATGAGGTTTCGGTTTTTACTTAGGGGTACGTACACATACCCAAATAGACCTATTTCTATAATTACTCCTTTATCGTTTCAGGGGGTGTAAAGGCATAATTCCCAGTGAACTCTCTATATCAAAGTTTTGGTTGGAAGAAAATAATTTCTTATTGGAGGTAAAAGAAGTTGTAATTAAATTAAAATAATCATAATAATGAAAATGTAGCCGAGAAAGTGGGCGTTTTTGGTTAGTATTGACAGAGAGTACATATGTTTTCAAAATATAATGTACTTTGCGCAGTAATAAAAGGAATACTTAAGCTATGTCCAAATAATAAAGCAATAAAGGAAGTTTCGTGTTCCTTGTTCATCACGCATAATATTAAATACTTTAAAGTTATTCCCAGTGGCTGTGTTATTGTTGCTGTTAAGCTACGGTCTTAAACGGGCGAAGCTGAGTACGCGATTTCCTTCTGAAGATATTGGGATGGAAGTTTTGTTAGAAGGACTAAGAAAGAAAAGTGTTTGTTGCGCTGCACTTAGAGTAAATCTGGCTTTGGTTGACCATATCGTGTTTCTGCTAAAAAAGCGTTCCACTACCTCACAAAGAATAGACTCGGCCAGATTACAATCCCGTTATCTCTGTCACCCACAATGTTTCATAAAAGTTAGCGAGCGGTTCGCAGATCCCTGAAGCCGAGATAAGACACGTTCTTTGCTTTGTGATTGCTGTGTGTGGTGAGACGAAAGACAAAGCGCGGTGCGCTAAATCCTCGTCGCAGCTATCTACATCTGCAGTGTTAGTAAAGTCTAGGGCGCGGTATGTCGACCTTCCTCATATTTTCTTCATAGCCGCTGCCGCTCTCCTCTTCTGTTATAATTTGCTGGACTGCCTCGATCTCAAAATAGTTTTATTCTCTTCCTGCCATTGTTAAGAGAAGCTTCTTGTTATAAAAAATCAGTGGAATAAATTAATGTTGAGAAGATACATAATTAATTTTACGTATTAATGTTCCTAGGCGTCAATGGGTGATCGAGTTTTAATTTCGCTATTACAGGCAATGATGCCTGTAGTGGTCGAGGTGGGGGCCGCAGCGGATGGGCGGTAAGGCTTGGCTGTTCATGTTGTGCCGGGGCTATTACGTATAGTAAGCAAGGGAAGTATTGTATTCGACCCAAGAATTCGATGCCGAGACTTCAATGGAAATATGTTTTGAGGTTCCCTTAATCCAAAAAGTGGGTTTGTGCGAGTGTGCGCGTCTGTCTGACTGTCTTTCTTTGTGTCCGTCTATCTGTGTGCCTGTCTCAACACATAACTCAAAAACGAAAAGTTGGTACTTAAGTTTTGTGTCTTTCAGCCTTGTGACATGAACATTTTGAAAAAAATTCCTCTATCTTAAACTACCCTTTACATTTTCTCAAAAATGACGCAACGATTTTGATTAAAATGCCATATATTAAGATATTTTTATGGCAAATGAAATGTATATTTTGATTTTTCTGGCTATATCCCATGCAGTCCTGTTTAGTCTTGATGATTTTTGCATAACTGGTAAAACCCAAGAAATAGACCAAATATTACTATACAAAAAATATGTATATCTCGTTAAAACGCACAATTCACGTTCAACTAAATTTGTTGTGTAGATATTTCTTGTTATTTGTGTGAGTTTGGCAACACGTAAATGTTTCTCAAATGGAAGGTGGTTAGTCACTTTTTTCTCTTGGCCGTGCAAAGAGAATGGAATTTCAAAGCTTTCATATTATGACCAGCTTTAAAAGATTTGACTGTCACTCAATATGGAGTATTATAATATTCCCCTTGCACCTACAGGAAAATTAGCACTAAGATAATTTCTGAAAATGTTTATCTCGACTAACATGAAGTTAAAGGAATAAGAATTTGTAAAAATAGTACAAGAGCAGAGAAAGGCATCTGAGTGTAACACATCACAATTCTATGTTTCATACCCCTTACCTATAACAAACTGAGCGAGATGGAATGGTAACGTGTGAGGCTCGCATTCGTGAGGTCGAGAGTTCGATTCCTATGGCCTTCCTCATCGATGTTTTTTCCGGGGGGTTTTCTGGGTCACCAGTAGAATGCTGGGAGGGATAATTACATCCCAAAAATTTTCCGTCGTTCCATTTCATTTCACCTTCCTTTCAATCCAGTCGGAAGTGTTGGTGATGGACGAGAAGCACTGCCGTGCGGGGGATTTGCGCACTGAAACGGCTGTTTTCGGCGAATGGGCGGCGTGGTAGATGCCAGGCCTGCCGGTGGTGGGGCCCCACTGTCCAAACCCATGGAGCTGGTGGCTGCTTGGGGAATCCTGGTGTCGAGATCAAGAATATCCAGCACACGTTAAGAACCCTCACGCTGCCTCCCGGATTCCATAGAGCACAACGGTTCGTTTATGTGTGTCTGACTTATTATAGGTAGCTAGTAAATAAATAAATATATACTCTAGATCAGATAGAATATTGAGGATGGGTGAACAACCCAAGTCCTGCTATGCAAGTAAGGAAAGAGATGGCATGTAGCGAGGGTGAATGTATGTATCCAGCCTAGGAATAATGATCAAGTTTTTTTTTTTCTTTTGTAACGTCACTAAAATGTCCCTCGGTAAAAACACTTAAAGTTTGGTCTAAGATTTCAAGGGGAGACGAATGGATATTTCCAACTAATAATGAAATCTTGGTTATTTCCACAATGCTAGACATAAGCCATTGAAATTTGGCACAATAGTTTAAAACACTTTTCCGTTTATTTTTGTGCATTTTTCAGAATTTTTGATTACTCACCTTCGAGTTTATAATTTCCAAATTTCCAAAATTTCAAAAAGTGTATTACTGTTTTCTAAACTTTTTCAAAAACATTAAACTGGAACCTTTGCAAGTGTATTAAGCCTGGAGTAACAATCTCCTGCAGTTACTTTTATTTTGCCTTTGTTTTATTTTAAAAAATATTGTATATGAAGCGAACTGTAACATTTTTTTTCAAAGGTTCTTTACATATAAGAGTCATAAGAAGTATATTTTGAAAGAACCTCACCTCTTTAGCTAAAATAAGGTGAGGGAAGTTGCGGGTTCTGCCGATGCACAATACAAATCAGTTTAGCTAACCTTGAGTAAATATGCATTTTTATGTGTCCCACCCTAGACTCGTGACCCACGCTTCTAGGACCAATAAGGATTTGACAATTGAGGTTTTCTTTAAACTGGAAACCTTTTACAACCTCAAAACTCTGGTGACCTGGACAGCGGTGGGAAGCGAGGGCGTCGTATTTGGAAAACACTATCGCCAGTGCTCATTTCACTCAAGCTATCTTAACATCTTGTATATAGCAAATTAATTTTATTCTATACTATTCCTTCACTACTTTCTCTTCACTAGCCGTGAATTTTCATTGCTGTGAATAACATTGGCTCTTCTAGCCAACGAACTCTAAAATTTACACTCTAGTTTCTACGTCTACTTTTTCATCTGTGGTGGAAAATTCTGCAAAAAGAGTCCATCGCCTCTCAATAAATTTTCCGCCACTCATACTTCAGAAAATGTCAAGGTAAAGCATTTAAAGTATATACTAAATTGCGAACCTTTCAGAGCACCATCCTAGAGAATTTATTTCATGTGTGTACAAAGTTTTACGTAATTTAGAGTTAGCACAACTTTTAAACACAGCGAAATTTGGTGCAAAAATAGATATTAATACTCCAAATATTTTTGTAAACATACATTCTGAAAGTTTCATATTAAACGCAAATGTTTAAGCTCTTCTGCAATGCGCTTATTATTTTAATAATCTCACTATAGTAAATTTTAATAGATTGCTGTAAATATTAACTGTAATAACGCTGTTTGTTTCTTAGTATAAGTATTACCTTAGGAAGATATTTTCCATTAATTTAAGCTTATTCCGTACCAAAAATAGTGTGCATAAAAATTATGTTTTATAACTTGTAGTTAATCTTATTCCTTGTTTATTAGGTAGGTCTACAACTAGATGTTTAGGTAATTATTGTTATTTAACATTACTTCTTATTTATATTTGTGCACTATGCATTCCTGTTTGTGAGAAATAAACTCCTGAATACAATAATTTCTCAATCAGGATTTAAATTAGCTATTGATGTTTATATTTTACACAGTATTTTTTAAACAGTGGATTAGATTAAATCAGGTGGGTCAATTTTCACAAACTTTCCCTGGAAAACAAAAATGTAGATTTAAAATCAAAACATGTCACTAGAGTCTGTTCCGATTGAAAACATAGTTGGTTGACTTTGTTTCAAAATATGTCGAAATGTGCCTTCTTTTATAAAATAAATAATAAGTATAATGTTTTGCATCAGTAACTATTCTTCCCATTATATATTTATCGATATTACAAGAGCTGAGTCTAACATTGGAGTATTCTAGATTCAAACAGAGCATAGCTTCAAAATGCTATAAAACTAAATTGGTTTCACAGTTCATTACTTCTAGGTGTAAATACGAGTTCGGTATGCAACTAACAGAGGAGGCGTTGCTGTATGGTTGAAACGCTTTCAACTGTTAGCACAAGATTAATACACACCATTACATAAATCAGTATTACAAACAGGCCAACCAACAACCTACGAGAGCGGGCATATAAAGATAAAGATTGTTTTTGCGTGAGGTCATGACTTTAAATTGCATCTGCTGGCCAACCTAATTTGGGATTTCTTATGGTATCCTACACCAGCCAATTTGCTATTGGAGTGGATATTCAATGCCAAAAACCAAAACTTGATCTATGAATGAGAATTAAAATAAAGCAGACAGTACAGGAAGACAACTATGAAGCTGAGGCCATCTGTCCGCCGTCACACTGGCTAGTTGGAGAACACAATCTCCGTTCATGGAAGGTCATCTTCCGATTAAATTGATTAAATATAGGCAAGCTAGATAGAATACGAAGCTGATTACACAGCTGTTCCATCTAGTAGCAAGTTGTCCAAGCGGATGGTACAGCAAGGCGAGTAAGCAACTAAGATAACTTCTCTGGCACATAACCATATTTGTCAAAGAATCAATAGACAACATTCGCAATATGCCTGAGACATTAAAGTGAGTTTAAAAAGAAAACAAATCTTATGAATCGCATTTCTCTGACATTCTCTACTCACTCTTCTACAAGCTATTCTTACTGAAGCGTATTCTTTTGTCTACTTATTAATAGAAATAACATTTAATGCACACTTGCACATTTCTTTGTATATAAAAGGAGGATTGAGCAGGTCGCTAATTAATCATTTTGAAATTCCATGGTCGTAGTGTGACCATGAGAAAGTGCGAATAGTGGCTTACTTCTTGTAATACGCTGCCATGTATTTAAAAACTCAGACTTATTACAAAGAATATTTCGCAAATGATTAGCACCACAACATTTTTCTATCTTTTAGCATTCAGAATGGAAAGGACTTCACAAGCTATTACCAGGAATATTATTTTTCATAAAAATCTCTTAAACATTTAGTTTAATTATAACCGTTAGCGTTATTTTTGAGAAGATAAAATAAAAATACATTTTTGGATATGGTAAGTTTGTGGAATGTGTATTTTCTTGAAACGTCACATGTTTGGAGGTCACTGAATTTAATTACGAAGCTTCACTATTTTTTTCGTTATTGAATTATGTCGCTCAGACACACACAGAGCAAACAAATGTAATTTAGGGCCTCAAAATATGTATTTTCAGTGAAATCTCGACATCGAACTTTTGGGCGCAATATCACAGCTCCTCTGCCTACTATAGATAAAGAGTGGAGAAAGTAACAAGGAAAGGTGAAGAACTGTTATGAAACCAGCAAGGGAGTGTAATCACATGTTTAGGCTGAGTGAGTGAGTGAGTAGGTGATTAGGGTTTAAGGGCCCGTCGACAGCTAGGTCATTAGAGCCCTGTTTAGGCTGAAGTTGACTGTTAGTCAGAAACATGGATGCTCAGATACCTTCCTTGAGTGCAGATAATTCACTTCTAATTTACCAGCCTTTATAATATTTTAAGGGTCACAATAGATGTACCTCATACATTTCGAAAAGAAAAACAAATTGTGGATATTTATATTACGTTAAAATATGGATCAAAATAAGATAAGTCCTTTTAGACTAAGTCATACTTGTGGCAAATATCGGTATCCCTGTGAAAAATATGATGTATCAATAAATTAACTAAAACAAATGTGCATTACAAACAGCAGGATATTGACGGTATTCAGCATTAATATACAGATGTACTGTATTAAGCTACTTTAAAGAATAACATTTTCAAGCCATTACTTGTAACTCGGCAAACAAGTAGGTCTACATGATGACAACAAAATGTCGGAGCGAGTTAAAGAAGTTCATTCTCACGCCCCTTTTCTGACTGCGGTTGTGCATCCCTAATATATCTACTCCTTTAGTCATTGCATGCCTTCCCCTTCTCTTCATTTCAAGATTATGTTCTGGGAGGGTAGAAATGGTGAATTTTGTGAGTATTTCAGACCTTCCGCTCAGTTTGGTCTAGGCTTAATATTTAGGCTAATCGTAAATACATTAAAATTATTATTCAAAATAAAGCAACATCTAGTTATCAGTCCTTACCATCTTGTTTAACTGTCATTTCTGAAGAAATAACAATTTTCTATACATATACCCCATTATCTCTGAAAGCTATTTGTATATTGTCCTGAAATTTATAGCATACATTTAAAACTAAGTAAGCTTTATTTTAATGAGGAGGGTTTTATGTGTAGGCATAACAGTTAGCTTTTTTTAATTTTAAAGCCTCAAGGCATTGTATTATAACAATATACTTTTGCTCCTGATGAAGAATATCTGTTTTTGTTTCACCACTCAGCTGTAAAAGTACCACTAAAGGTATCTTTAAAAATTTAGTTAAATGTGTTAAACACTATTCTAGATAATAATGGGTCATCTATTAACATTGGAGAAATAGGGCCTTCCGACTCCCCTTAAAGAAGCTAATTTCTTCTTCAAACCCATCCATGTGCCACTTTGGAAAGAATGTTGTCAGCTCTCAACTACGCTTTTTATTGCGTTTGGCATACTATTTTTCGTAGGTGGCATGTAAACTGAAGTGAAAGAATGGTGCGTTCACTTGCCTTAAACTATATACATGAATAAACTAATCTAAGCTTATCAAGTGTTAACGTTGTTCTGAAATTCCATTCACCAAGGTGTCCATTAACCTAAAAATGATAGTATAAGAAAGAGTAGTATTTCTGAAAGCATTAGTGCACATACGCAGCTCAGTGCCAAATGTATGTGTCCTCTGCTTGACGAAGTATTAAAAGCATTCTCTAAATTCATTATTGAAATAAATTAAAAGTGCATTTGGCTGTAAACCCGTATATTTTCTAGCAATGGATCACGCATGACCTCTGCAGTGAAAAACTGAAAGCTGTAAATTAGCTTCATCAATGAGAGTTCGTTTCGAAACAAGCGAAACTCGAGCTGTCAAGTGCAGCTAGATTGATGTGTTGCACGTGTTGTTGTTACGGTCTTTAACTACAGAGTACTCCATCATCGACGTTACAGTGTGCAACTGCAGCTCAGTAATAGAACAAGTGATGGCATACTTAGGTCTACCCTTAAGTGCCAAATAATCCTTCAGATCATTTCAAATAAGCTGTTGTAACCCAACTATAGTAACGTACAATATGTATATGTATTGTACCAGTCCATTTGCTAAGATATTACGTAAGGCAGGCATGGGCACGAGAGGAGAGGCAGCGACTGAACATGCCTCACTCAACCTACTCGTACTTCCTTTTGCTGAGTAGCAAAGGTTGTTTTGATACTAGAAGCAAGTGGTGGTTTCATTCCACGTGCGAGGTAGTAATAATTTCTACGCTGTTATTAACTATTTTGTTTATATTACACATATTTTGCATACAATAATTGTTGCAGACACCTACTGTGGTTCGGCAAACTATATAATTTTCAAGTTTATGACCTCCCTTTATCTTATGTACGTAATATTCTTACTCTGCCTTATGTTTGACCAACTAAATTGTCTTTCCTTCTCAATAAATAAAGCAGTAAAGTTCCTGCCTTAAAATATTTTAAAATTATTTAATCAACATAAATTCTTTGTCTTTAGCTTTATATTATATTTAAAGTTTGAAACAAGAAATACAATAGTTCATATTAAAGAAACTATTAAGACTAAAACACATGGAATCATATCGCCCTTTTTAAATGTTTACAAATACGAGTATTCAGAAAGTACCTTTCAAAATTATAAATAAATACCTGCAAGATCACCAAAATTTGATTTATGATTCTGATCAAAGTGGCGTTTGATATTGTAACGCTTTATATTTCCAAATTGAAATCCGCATATTAAACAGCAAACCTTTCTGTTCTTGTAAGTTGCAACAGATCCTCTGTATCACTCTTCATGAAACAGCCATACTCGCCACTGAATGAGGCGTGTCAGAACCTGAACAGCACTGCAGGGGAGGGATGGCAGGTGAAGTGAGACAAGAACGCGCTCCAGTGGAATGGCCCAGTTGAGCCGAATGCCTGATGTAAGGGTATGTATTAGGCATGGGCAAGGAAGGAGAGGTACTAATTGAACGAGCTTTGCTATCCCACATTCTCTTATCGAGTGACGAAGGTTGTTTTGACACAGCAAGCGCAGTGGTGGCTTCGTGCTAACTATGCTGGTGTTAACTATCTTGTTTATATTTACATATTTTTCATGCAATAATTATTACAGCTACCTAGTGTGGATAGACAAATTACAATGATCTTCAAGTTTATAATCTTCGCTTATCCTATGCACGTATTAGTCTTACCTTAACTTATGATTAACATAGCAGATTGTCTTTCACAACAAATAAAGCAGTAATATTTCATTGCTATTTAGCCTTAAAAGTATATAAATCGTTTGGTTATACATACTGCTGTAAGCCTGTAATGCTAGTGGTGGTGTTTTTGTTGCCCATTCCCCTCCAAATTTAAAATTTAAAATTAGGGTCGGTATATTAAACAAACTTTCTTGGTTTTGTAACTTACCGAAACATCTCTGATACTCTTCATGAAACAGACGTCCCGACAAAGTCACACTTACCACTGAATGAGGCGTATCGGAAGCAAAGCTAGCTGAACAGCAGTAAAGGGGAGGGATGGGTGATGGAGTGAGGTCAGAACGCGTTGCAGTGGAATGGCCTTCGATAGCGTGTGACACGCTGGTCTACTCAGGAAGCTCATATCGCTGGAATTCGCGGACTCCATGTTAGTCATAATAAAGGACTATTTATCAAACCGATCGTTCCGTACGGCAGTCGAAACAGTAACATCGACACGACGGCCAATCAGGGCAGGGGTCCCACAAAGGCCCTTTGTAGCCGGTTTTTCCCATGCCTGATATATGTGAAAAGTCCACGGTGCACTCAGGCTCGTTAGGTCTGTGAGGGGCCAATTGAGGAACTGCTTGATTAAGAAGTAGCGGCCCCAGCTCACGAAGACCGCAGTGGGAGGTCCTAGGGCGCTGACCACGTCCCACCTTCCAGTTCTGCACCCTACTCATAAGGCCTGTAGAGATGGTGGACGTTGCGGCCGGACGGTAGGCCTTGGCCCGCTTAAAAAATTAAAAAAATGTAAAGGTTTCCTAATGATGTTAAACAATATAAAAGTATCATCAATGTTAAAGACTGCATAGAACTTCAACAGGACTTCGACTCTTTACATACATGGAGTGAAAAAAATAAACTACCATTTAAGACTATTAAGTGTGTAAAAATGTCCTTCACTAGAAGCAAAAAATCCCATTAAATATAGGCGAAGTAGTTGAAAATAAAGATCTAGGCGTAGTACCTTTTACAACAAATCACAGATTCAACAGACACATTGAGTTCATCTTATCAAAATCGCTTAAATGCCTTGGCTTCGTTATTCGAATTCCTATCCATTTAAAGCAAAAATATCAATTCAACTATATAACTTATTTGTGAGATAAATTCTGGAATATACATAAATTATTTGGAATCCTAAGATCATAAAGTATGTCTACACAATAGAAAAAGTACAATCTAAATTTTTAAAATAAATGCTGTATAAAAGAACTAGATATTATCCTACTTACACAAATTATGAATTCCTTTTACAAAATTTTAAATTTAATACTCTAAATTATAGAAGAGATATTGCAGGATTAATATTTTTGTATCAAGCATTATATTCTATTATTGATTATATTAATATTACAGAAAATATATTATTTTATGTACCCAATAAAATAAGCAGATTCAAAAGGCTTTTCCTCAGCTCCAGAGCAAATACAGACATATATAAAATTCATAATTACACAGAATTATGTATTTATATAACAAACTTCATTATTTCGACGTAGAAGTTTTCAACATATATGAAATTCAATTAAAAAATGCCATAACTACTGTGTACTTAATCGTAGATCAGTAAATTACTAAAGTGGATAGAGGAGTACTGTAATTAGAAATAGTAATATAATTACCACGCCACCTTTGCTTTTCTTTTTTTCTTTTGTACTGGTTCTATTCCTTCTTTTTCTCTTTCTGTATTACCTTGTGTTCACTTATATTTTTCTGGTATTTTATTTAGGTATAAATAACACTGGATGTGAACGCTATGTATGATGAAATTCGCAATTTGGTTTCTAAGCCTGTTACATTCATAAGAATAATTAAATAAATAAACAAAAAATAAATACTTCTATAATGCTGAAAAAATAGCCACGAGGTTGTTTACCATCTGAGTGGATGAGTCAACGATGCAAATATTTGTATGCTACAAATTTTCCGGGTGCGTTTGAGTCACTTGATATTACCTTCACGTCAATTTGGTTTTGTGTTAACTTACTTAACTTCCTCCCTTCCTCATTTTCATCGTCCTAGGCCAAGAAGCCTCATTATGCCATTTACAGACTCAGCGTTTGCAGGAAACTGTGCACTTAAAGAGAACGATGCAAATATAATAAACAACAGATATGCCAGCACGAGGAAGAGCAGAATTGCCATCTAGCCTCGTATGTAGAAATGTTATACCTAAAGAGGCTTGAACTTAGTGTGTTCTTGTTAAACAACATACGCGAGAGAATTCGCGTTCGATTTCCAATAGGGACCAATTGGTATGACGGTGTTTTTGCTCTTGAGTTTAAAATGACACTTGTCTGTTCAACCAGTTTGTCGATAAATCTGGAATGGTGATACTTATTTCTGATATAATCCAGCATATCTAATCAAGTTGTAATAATTAATAAGCCAAAGCTTCAGGCATAATTAGGATATGTGGTCCCGTAGCTTTATAAATTATTTCAAGTGGAGCATAATGATAATCCTTGCAATTACGGTATTTAGAACAACGGGCACATACCTGTAGTACTCGTACAGTTCGAATCAAAATAACGCGTATTTTATGCTGTACATGGCGACTGTTAATGATTTTATTTCGTTATAGAACGCTACTTTTACGTATATGTAAAGCGAATAGTTCGTAGTCTGTTCTTACAGTGGACAATAATGTTCACGATGAGGTTGTCGAACGTGAAGTTCTTTGCCTCTTACTTTAAGCAGAATCTGTACCGTAAGGAACTCCTTTGGACATCGCAATGGCTAATAAGTGCATGTGAATATACACTCAGGTCTAGAAGACCGCATAACTGGCCGGGAGGGCTCGGGGCGCTGACCGCGTCCCACCCTCCAGTACTGCACCTCACCAATGACGCCTGTAGTGGGCAGAGGTGGGGGACGCAGCGCCTGGGCGGTAGGCCTTGGCCCTTCATGGGCTGTTGCGCCGGGGTTTAGGTTTAGGAATATACACTACTGTCTGATATAGACTGAGCGGGATGGTTCAGGCGGTAACGTCTGTGGCTCACATTCGGGAGTTCGCGGGTTCATTCCCTGTGGCCGCGCACTCTGATATGTGTTTTTCCGTAGTTTCCCACTTAGGCGAATGCTGGGATGCATTATTATATACCACGGTTTCCTTTCCATCATTTCCTTTCATTCCATTTCCTTATCATCTTTCAGATGGTGCAGTTCCAGGCTTGTAGTGTAGGCAGTGTCGAGCAGATGGCGTGGATGACTGCGTATGGTAACTGCTCAGCACTGGTTAGGGACTTCCACGCGTCTCTGGTGGACCTGTCTAGCTGCGGGTCTGATAGCACCCCTTCGGTTCCTTTCATCCCTGCCTTCTTAGGGGTGGTAGTCACAATAATCCTGTGTAGGTCGACGTGAGCGGGGTGTCCCCCTCTGCACCTGTACCGTTTACCCGTTACCTTTTAGTGTCTGATATATTTCTTGTACCTTTCGATCTGGAGGGTTGGTTACACTTTGCAGAAAGACATTTCGCACGATGCACATTATTGAAAATCCATTATTGTATTCTAGCATGTTGTGGAGTTTATCGTTCACATTTTACATAACTTCTCCGTCTTTGATTTCTTTAATTTTGATACATGCTTCTGGACTATGTTTTTAACCTTTTGCATATTACGCAGATGTTTTTAAGAGGGTTATAGTATTGGTTAAACATGAAATTTAGAGTACTGAAATTAGACATTTTGGAATTTGACTTGCACACGACTCATTGGAATTTAAAGCATTGATCACTTTCAAGGTATATTTCTATACACACAAATTGTACCCAACGGTCACGAGCCAAGGCAGTATGCTCCCTCCATCAGTAACTTGAAATCATGAACCAGGTCACTCTATTCTGTCCTCGACTTATAGGTATTATGTAAATACGTGTGCACTTAAGTTTATTGTACCACTAGGTAAGCATACAATTGGAAAGACAGAATCGAAGTAATAAATTTTATGCTATAGACAGGATTTGAACCACGGATCTTCGGCTTACCGTGCGCTGCTATACCATAGCAATTAGCGGACATTACACTACTCGTAAACTCTCAAACTGCACCGTTTATTTCGGTAAAGAAGGAGCTATTCTGAAATTAACTTTTAAATAGACATTTATAAGCATTTAAGTACCAGAATTTATAATTTATGACTATTAACAATCACCGTTCATTTATTGTTCTGTAACACAGATGTATGGGTTGTTTTTTTTTCTGAAATAACCATACCGCAATAACATGCCGGCAGGATACTAAAACCATCAACTGTCATGGCAATTCATCTGTTAGCAACAGTATCATGTTAATCCAATGATCTGTGGTTTAAATCCCGGTTATAGCATTGCATTTTTCATTGTAATTTTTACCTTTCCAACTAGCTACATATGGCGTGTGTCAACAGTAATTAACACATATTCGTTACAAACCAGTCGCATATATTGACAAATACATTATTTTCTAAATCTGATAATTCTTCTTCGTTCTTCTATAGGTGTTACATTGTTTATACGTCGATGTTGTTTCTGAATTATAGTATATAACTACGTTGTCTATTACAGCTTTCTTCAGCCTCACCCTATTATCATACCATTACTTTACAAACAAATTTACTACATTTTTCTTCTCTGCTGAAATTCGATAAGAACTGTCCGGTTTTCATCGTTTTGAACCTTGTTATAAAACAGGTTAGGTGTACTCGTACAAGGTATGTGTGCTACAGAGATCATTCAAACATTTTAGTGGAAAATAACTTATTTTCATGTTTACCTGAAACTTGCCCTATCAGGTACGTGTGTAAGACGTCAAAGTATCACTAATCTGTTCTTGGATATTCGATATAGTTTCTTGGGCTAAACTATGTATTTATAAAATGTTTCACAATGTTTGAATTGCAGGAACCATAGAAGTTTTTATTGCTTTTGGAATATGAGTTACGTTACTTTCTACTTTGGAGTGAAGAACGACATATTAATTTGCCACAAAATCCAATAAATTATTTGTATTTCTATAAACATTTCAATCGCGTCTTTTAAGGAAAAATATTTAAAGTAGTGCGACATATTGTTTCATGTACAGCTCATGCTATGAAATGCAAGAATAAATGCATTCAATTGTGGCAATGCCACATTTGTTAGTGTG
Organism: Tenodera sinensis; assembly: GCA_030765045.1. Taxonomy (NCBI): domain Eukaryota; kingdom Metazoa; phylum Arthropoda; class Insecta; order Mantodea; family Mantidae; genus Tenodera; species Tenodera sinensis. The sequence continues at coordinate 82,579,469 of CM060966.1, forward strand.
ACAAAAACATAAATATTAGTTATAAGTTATTTTTTGTACCTTCAAAGCTTTCGATATCACAATTGTGATGCGTAGATTCCTATTAAGAAACATGAGTAAGCAATTGCTGTTAAAAAGGGGGTTAGTTATAGACTTAGTTCACGTTATACATGGGATATAACATTACACAAATAATCTTACCAGTTTTCAGCTTCCATGACAGCTTTTAACCATATTCAATAACCATATTTAGGCTGGTGGAACTTACCTGTAAAGAAACAAAAAGTGTAATTAGATACATTGTGATTGGCGCAAACATATGTCTTAACATAACTGTCCTAAGAAGCACAAATGAAGGTCATTGGATTCAAACATTACTAACTGGCAAAGCCATGGGGCGTATTGGAAAGAATGTGAAACTGCCGAGTTTACGTGAGCTTATCACACATACACGGCGAGACAGTGAGTGTACTCTGTTCAGATGCAACCCCATCTCCAGGGCAGCAACGTCTCATGTATCGAGGTATCATTAATTTGCATTGTATTACTAACTCTACACCATGTTACTGATATTTCGCTTTTCTAGTAAACAAGATGAGAAGCGACCACAGCGTTCGAGAACCTCATCGCTTTGCCATGTAGTACAAAGTTTTGAGATTTTTCATGTTTATATATTTCACGTTAATCCGTTAGAGGTAAAATTGACATGAAATATATGAAATGTATGTTTGCATCATACAGTTGGACCTGGAACGGCGGTTCTCCGAATCTTCTTTATGATAGTTTATTTTCAAATTAGCAGTCTGAATTAGTGAGGTCAATACATCATTTTTGTTATATGATTAGAAGACATGTTCAGCGTAAAGCTAATCTGTTACTGATGTTGAAAGCTATAGGAGTACAAATTAAAGACGATCATTGACATCTGATGAATGTGATCCTTTTGAACCGATTAATGTTTAATTTACCATTGTGTCTATTATGCATCTCATTTTATGTTAGATGTTTGTTAGAATACGCTCGCCTATGTTTGCGAAGACAGAATATGTACTGGGTTCTTATCTGGATACCAAACTTTGTTTTAAAAAGACGAATAACTCTCCGTTCTTGACTAACGGATTTAGAAACATATAACTTATTAGAAATGAACTTAGAAATTCAATATTTGGATCTTTTTCCCCATATTGTCACATAAGTTTTCGGTAAGTAATTAATTAATGGCTGTGACTTAAAGTTTAAAGTTCCTTATTTTATGTCATTAAGTAAGTTACATTGTTGAATTTTATATAAGCTGCTTGACGTTCTCTACTTCATTGTAATGCTCCCCGAATCCGAAAAATGCATTTCTACAGACATTATCGCCATTTTATCTGAGTTTTTCTGTCAGTATATGTGTGAACAGGATAATCAGAAACATAGAGGTGATTAATTATCAGATCGAACATAAATTACTGCAGAGTAATATTGTATGTCCTCTGAATAAAGATATGCATGAATATACCACACGGGTGGGAGATTCAAGAGCCCTAATGGTTCAAAAAATAATCCAACCTTATTCACGATATAATTCAATCAACTCCTATGTGAGTTAAAACAGACTACATCTATTTATAAATTAAGGATGCGAACAGTGTTACTTGGAAACGTATATGCCTGACTAAATGATAAGTTAGGTATTTAGAACTGATATTTGTTTAGTTTTCTTGGCACAAGATTAAGTTGTTTTCTTATATTTTCTCTGCAGTATTACAACTACTAAATTGCAATTTACTGTATATAAATAATTATTATTAACTCTGTATCCGGTGTCTGTGATAACCATAATATGCTGTAAGAACACAAGTTTATACTAAATTATGTAACATACTTTTTCATTGTAATAATTTTTAAACATTCACTCCACGTGCCACATATAAATTACTTTGTAGTGTACCTAACGTGAGTCTCCTTGACTCTTTGGAATCTGTATGAATAAATGAATGACTAAATGAATGCCCAACTTAATGTTTTAGTTCATTCTAGTGTTTTCAGGAAAAGATCCTGCCACAAACCATCCTTTTCATGGAAAACGGCTTTATTTTTTATTTTCTCAAAAATAACTACATATTCCATCCAGCCTTAGATCTAGACCTTGTATCCCTCCGCGATAACCTGGTGTTCATATCAACTGCAACTAACTATAACACCCCATGGACCCATGTCTCGTGTTTATAGTGCAAGAAAACAATATTTACTCAGGTATTTTTAGGGATAGCGCTGCTATCACGTTACATTCAAGTAGTTTTTACCAGAATCATCATACATATTGAAAACTCGCAGATAATCGCCAACATTTAGGGTACTATATTCTGTGGTGTGCTTTGGTTTCGGCGTTTGACGGCTTGTGTTTACATCAAGAGTGGGGAGATTATAGAGATTCTTTTAGAAATAACATTGAAATGTAGGTGTATCTTAAGCTAATATCCTCTTTATTATACAATTGGCAAACCGTAAGGGATAGACAAATGCTAAGAACTAAACGAAAAAGTCTAGTTCCCGTTATATCACACGCATTCTGTGAAATAAATTATTTTCTAGAGTGAAACATTTTAGAGATATTTCCTACCATTGGTTGGCACTTCCAAATATTTTGGTTGTGTGCATCTGTGCATGCGTAGGTATGTGTTTGTGTATAGCACAGGTAAATGAAAGTCACATAAATATCAAGTTTCATATTTGAGTCCGGATCTTCCAAAGATGGGGCTCGACGATTTTTGACAGAACTCCTCAACTTTAAAATGTGAGTTTCTGAAAAATGTCTCTTAACGATAAACAGTGCGTTCAGAAATTCGTTACGGATGAAGATTACGTTGGAACTAAATATGCCTTTTTTGTTTGTTTTTGTTTACATAGAATCTCAACACAGATTGGTATAATTTACTTTTCATAAAGGAGTGATTGTATTTTAATTTGTTCCACTGTTCTTAAGATCTTAGCTATTGAAAGTGATGCGTAGTGTTTAGATGTTAACTTATCTTTACATTTGTGTTTTCAAGTGAGGAACGTAATTCAGACTTGTGGATGACATTTCCAGCGTATATTATAACTGCAAAATCATTTTCAAAACACCCTGCATAATAAAACGTATTAAACACATTTACATGGGAAATTAAACGTTTATGTTGAATTTTCTATGAAATCCTGCTCATTTGGAAGCAATTTTCTGTAATTTTGTAATTTCAAATTATCCGTCATTATCGGTTTAAATTGTACAACAATTTTGTCGCTGCATTGAAATCCTCGCGATATTCACTCGTTTCTCGCAATTACGTGTAAAAATAACGGGTTCAAACGCCAGCATAGTGCCCAGTTCTTTAATATCTGTCCGTTGCTATTATTTTTGTTTTAATTTTTATGTACATGTATATATTTCTAATTCTTGATTAAAGTGAGTATAATCGTATAATATCTACAAAATTGTATAATATTTACAAATTGTATAATAAATGAGAAAATCAGCAGAATGTTTTCCTCTCATACTCTCATACAAAGAGTTTGAAGTTTCACAGCCATTACACAGCTGTGTAAAATTGGCAGTCGTTTCAGCCTACTGTATTCCACGTATATCTACAGTGAAGTGTGTAACACAACAATTTCTGCAAAAGCTTATCTCGATTAACACCAAGCAGATAGAAGAGTAAGCTTTTGATAGAATGATTTATAGTAGAGCAAAGGATTCACGTAAATTTAATACAAGCGTTTTACGATAAATATGAAAAACGTAAGAAAATAAGGGTAAATGTGCCTCTTTTATTTTCGATTCCTTTCACAAACATATTCAACATGTCGAACATCTCCCTGACGAGTCCTATTAGTTTGTACAAAACCTTAAACCTCTCCTCCTCCTCCTCCTCCTCCTCCTCCTCCTTCTTCTTCTTCTTCTTCTTCTTCTTCTTCTTCTTCTTCTTCTTCTTCTTCTTCTTCTTCTTCTTCTTTTCTGATTGCACTCCACTTATGTAGGACTTACAAGCCAGTGCCTAGGGTCAGACGCCTGTCGGGGAGCCCAGGAACCTATGGACCGGACAGAATGAAGATCTGGAAGCGGGTGGTCAGCCATGCACCAGGTATGAGAGTGAGGAAGAGTATGATATGAAATGCAGGTGAAATGGGTGATCGGAAAGGTGACAATGGAGCAATTGGTGGAATGAGTGGCGGGGGAAACCGGAGCACCCAGAGAAAACCCATCCTGACACCGCTTCATCCACCACGAATGTCACATGCGGGCCCCTTGGATCGAATCCGGCCACGTAGGTGGTAGGCGAGCGCGCTAACCGCTCGGCCACGGCGCCGTCTTATAACTTTAAATCTTAGGACCTAAAATAAGTGATAGTAAACAGTGGAAGATGTTTAAATATTACAATACTGAATTAACCTTTGTTAATCTCTGGACACAATATAATTATTTCATTTCTTTAGTTTCTTCCTTTACCTTTTTAGTTTTTCTAAACCCTTGTGATTAACGCAATAACATTTTCAATCACCTAGGAATTGTCCCAAGTTACTGTAGTTACTGCTTTAAGTAAGCTTCAAAATCATATTTGTAATAATCACGTAATACTAATCAGAATCTCGACTTCGACTTGTATTTTCAAATTGTTTTATTCTCCAACAATGTGTCTATCACATTTTATTGCAATATAGAGCAATTCCGCGTGTGACTAACTGACATTTACACTACAGTTTCTTCCTAAAATGTCTGTCTAGTGGTCAATATAGGTGCAAAAATGTTATTTTAACGACATATGATGACAGAGAATACATTGGCGGTTATGATAGGGAATATAAAAACCTTAAAATGTGAAACAATTATTTAATAATGAGCGCTAAACTTTTCGTGACTGACATTTTTGTCAACTGTAGGTCAGTTAGTCACGAAAAGTTTAGCGTATATACTATATACTGTATATACTGTAGAACTGTAGAAAGAGCAATTTCAGAGCTTTTGGCAATAATTATTGGTCTACAAAAGGGGTAAAGGGGAGACAAAGGCGAGATATTATGCATCAAACCCCGTAAGCAAGATATGAGTGATCAAAAATGACGTAACGCAAATCAGTCGCAGGAGGGCTCAAGTTACCATTGTGGTTCTTAACAGTTGTTGAAAGCTGATACCGGTGCTAGGGTCTACCGCGCTGCCACCAATAACACGTGTCCCGGGTCTTCCTAAACGCCCTCCCCTCTCGAGCACAGTAACCATAACGTCTCCCCAACGCCTAGGACGGCATTTGCTAAGCAGCAGGCAACAGCACCGCACCAGCACCATCGCACCACTTTCCACTTTGAGAGACTGGTTTGAGGATGAGGTAAATTAAAATAGAAGAATGAAAAGTCACGGTACCAAGGAAAACCGTGAAAACACAGATTGGTCAATCACAGGATATCGGGTCGTCCTCCGTGGTCCAGGGGTAAAACGCTAGCCTCTGGCTCCCAAGATCGCGGGTTGAAATCCGGAGGAAGTGATGGATTTTTTGGGACCTAAAAATCCTTAGCATGGCCTGCTTTGGAAGGGAAGCAAAGCCGGTGATCCCATGTCGTAGATTCACGGCACGTAAAGGAACCTCAAGCCTCATAGAGAGATCTTTGAGCAAAATTAAGTGGTCTTTCACGCCCGATTTAGAATGGGACCTGAGAAGCATAGCAGTTAAAGAGCATCCTAAAATAAAAAATCTGATGTGTTGCACTCACATGACTTTCTCTACTCTTTTACTAACGCATTCTTACAAACTCTTATTCCTACTCTATAATTATCTTCTTCGTGTTAGTTAAGATAAACATTTGTACAACTTCTCTTATTCCTTACTTCCTTGTAGGTGCAAGGGGAATGTTAGAATACAGTAGGCTTTGTGCGATAGTCAAATCTTTTAAAGCTTTGAGATTCCGTTCTCTTTGTACTCTTAACATATAAAAAATGAACAACGATGTTCCATTTCACGAAAGTTTTGTTTTCCGAAACTCACACATAACATGAAATATCTCCGAAATGGTTCACCTTACAAGAAAATTTATTCAGGCATAAATTGTGTATTTTAGCAAGATCTATAGCCAGAAAATTCAAGATATACATTTCATTTGTCGTGAAAGTATCTCAAACATATGGCATTTTAATCAAAATCGTTCGAGCCATTTGCAAGAAAATCAAAATTTTCGAAAAATTTTCCATGTAAAGGGTAGTTTAGGGTGGAGCTGTTTTCTTCAAAATCTTCGTGTCGCATCCTTGAAAAATATTTAACTTAAATACCAACTTTGATTCTTAACCGACTTTTCGTTTTTGAGTTATGCTGTCCACAGACTGACAGACACACACACACACACACACACACACACACACACACACACACACACACACACACACACACACACACACACGAACCTTTTTCTAAAAATGCTTTTTTTTGGATTCAGGGGGTCTCAAAACATATATTTCTGGTGAAATATCGATATCGATTTTTTGGGTGGAATACAATACTTCCTCTACTTACCAGTAGAGAAACTAAAGTTCAATTTTAATTTATGCGAGATCGAACCCAAGACCTTGTGAATGCCTGAGCCACCTAGCTCGGTATACATTGGTAAGTCAATCTGCAAACATCTACAGAACTCCTAAGGGAGAGTTAAAAACTAAAGCAGTAATCACTTTAGTAACAGAATGCATTACATTCCAAAGCAGAAAAGGCATTATTGTGTTTAATTACAGCGCCGGCAACTTCAACTCTGATTATAACGAATCGGGACAGGCTAGGGAATATTTGACTACCGACCTCTGTATATCTCTTACTGTTTATGATGTCAAGAATTGTTTCATTGCAAGAGCTTGTAACAGTCCTTTTGAAAGCAGACAAAGAGAACATTTCTAAACGCATGCGGAAGTCCCGGCCCACTCAGCGGTTTGACCTGCCCCCAAAACTCATTGTGGAACAAATGGAGCCATTAACGTTTTTGGCAAATAGCCTCCCGCCAGCCGGCGTACCGGGGTCACTGTTCATAAATTTGAGCAAGTACGTTTTAAAAATTAATATCAGCAACGTTGTACTAATTTCAGGAATGGAGGGCGAAACAGTTCAACGCCCGTGGGAGTGAGTTGGAGAGGAAATTAAAAAAAGCGGTGGTATCTACTTTAGTCACCTATACGCATGTTTCAAACCAGATCATAACAAGGATCGTAGAGATAATTAATATTGGATCGATAGCGTTACCTGTTTGTTTATATATTTGTTTTCTCTTCCGTAATAATTGCATGCTATAAACTACAAAGGGTGTTAAATGCATTATTGATAACGTATAAATAACAGAAATGCGCGTGTGCGTGTGCGCAAACAAACGTATGCAAAACACATAAGTGAGAACAAAAATATGCATACTGCAATAATAAGACAAATATATGCTTGGAAAAAGAGTAAAAAGGTCAAATATGAGCAAGTCGGACACAAAGAGGAATGTACACTAACTTCTAGCGATACTGCTATCAGTTTTTAAGATATTCTGAAGTCCAAAAGTTCTGCATAGCTCAACGGAGAGTCATGACATAGTCCCACAAACCTTGTTAATAACGCAATTACAGTGTTGAGTAAGAGAGTACTATAAATTCTCCCTATAAAGCATAGATGGAGATAACTGACACATTGTGTCATTTCTCCTACACCGCAGTTTCAATCCCCTCCACTCTTCTACACATCAGTTAGCTATCAAGCCACGCCCCCATTGCTATCTATCTACCTCAGAGAAACGGTCAGTCCCTCAAATTGTGTCACTGGTGGAATCATGTCGGATAAAAAGGTAAAAAGATACTTCAGAGCCGAACTACTTTTGTATTCGAAGTAAAACTGAAGCTTTGTCTTTGCTATACCAAAATAAAATGTACGTAACGTAATTACGATTACAAAACAAATGCATCATGTTTCTACTCGGTTCCATAATTGCACGCCTTGAAACTTGCCTTGTTTGTAAAGACCTGTGTATCCGTAAACAAAAAGAATCGGAAAAGGGAGATAGCCTGTTTTTGCTAATGGGGTAAGTGTAGAGGATAAATGTTCGATTGCATTTCTGTCACCCCTCTTCACCATGCCTGTTATAAAAGTTTCCTCCTGGTGATACAGTTTGCGTTTTCTTTCGACGACTCCCTCTGACTGCCTCTTATGTGCGTTAAACAATCTACCTTGTGGTTATTTAAGGTTTGGAAGTGCTTAACGGCAATTATTACTTCTTTCATCATACGCTATTAGGTTCTTCAGATATCCTAGATGCCTTGTTCTCGATTTTCATAATGTTCCCCAAGGTACTTCTTTTTAAGTAAAATTTAAACCAAAAGCACACTAAAGTACCATTTCGTTCGAACCATAAAAACACATGTATCTGTGAAAATCGTTTCATAGGTAATCAGACCATTAACACTCAGCCATTATGCCTTTTAAACCTTCTTCAAGATGAATTATTTGTAGTCTTCAAAGATATTACTCTGCTGATAGTCCATAAAACGATTACACCAAACATCACCGAGAAAGCTTCCCTCCTTTCATTTTTGTTCCAGTTTTAACGTAAGCTGCAAACGGAAGAGATAAGTTTTACTTGATGTTTTAAATTTGAAAACATCTTAATTATATTGTATAAAATGACATTCTGTCGGTCAAACTGGAAAGTTGAATCAGTTTTGAACTGAAAAGTACGCTCAGGATTACAAATTACATTTACGACATGCTTCTAGGTTCTCCAAAATACGTGAACGAAATCACAGAGGTTCAATGCACATATGCTGGTGATTAAAATAGATTTATCATATTGAGACGCAGGGCACGGCGCACAACATAGAACAGTCGGGACCAAACTACTTCAGACCGCATACCAGGCCGGTGAGCAAACAAAGGCGCAAAGTCAAGCTTCCCCACTCCACTTACGAGAGAGAACACGTGACTAACAGCAATCAAGCGACAACACAAAGGGTTTCCAAAGCGTTCGAGAAAGATCTGGCTACGTTATCGCTGACGTGTATGTGGAAGTCGAGAAAGGTTCACGTGACGTCATTACCGCTATATAATGAGGCAACGAAACAGTAAGGAGAGAGTTACAGTTACCGACATGAATCGGTCAGTGTGTCAGCGAGTGCTAGACTTCTGTGTGTATGTCGTCGCGTTCCTGAAGAGGTTTTAACGAGCGTCGAGTGATTTTATCGTAAGAGTTAGTATATATGAGTCAGAGAAAATGATGAACGACAGTGAAAAGACTGAGTCAAGGCTACGAGAAGAGAACAATTATCCGTTGTAATACCACGAAAGACTGTAGACTGTGTTAACGTCAGTAGAAGAGAACTGTGTGTTCGTGCAAAACTTTGGAAGTGAATAAAATCAGGAAAAGGTAGTTGAAGTGATTTTGGCCATTTATCACAATATGTATTTGATACGTCATTTGAAAGCACGTTTAAATATATCCACTTTCATATGTTGATTGCACCGTAGAACTAACCGCCTCTGTTCACAGACACCAGCGACAGTATTGGCAGGAAAATCGACAATCCCAGGTACGAGTTTCTGATATAGTTCTGATTTGTCTCTCCAAATTTTCCTTTTGTTTTCCACTCTAAATATGGTTTTACAAGGTGAATAGAAACTCGGAGCAAGTTTAAGCTCTAAAATATCTACGGATGGACGGTTCTTTATGTCCTCTTTTTAATTAACATAAGATAAGCTGCGGCTAAGATATACAAAATGAATAACGATTTTCCATTCGACGAAAGTATTCCAAAACTCACACAAAAAGCAAAGAATGTTTCCGAAATGGTTCACTCCACAAACAAATTTATCTGTACATAAATTGTGTGTTTTAGCAACATCTACATTTTTTGTACAGTAAGTCTTTGTCACTCTATTATTGTTTACCAGTTATGCAAAGGTCATCAATAGTAAACATGGATTACATGGGCTATAGCCAGAGAATTCCAAATATACGTTTCATTTGTCATAAAATATTTAAAACATATGATATTTTAATCAAAATCCTTAGAGCAATTTGCAGAAAATAAAATTTTTCCAAAACTTTTCCATGTAAAGGATAGTTTAGGGTGGGGAAAATGTCTTCAAAATTTTTGTGTCGCATTTTTAAAAGATATTAAGCTTCAACACCAACTTTGGTTTTTAACCGACTTTTCGTTTTTGAGTTATGCTGTTCATAGTTAATGTGATAGTTCACACACATTTTTGTTGTAGTGCTTAACGCCCGCTTTTACTACATACGGCACCGCAGGCAGAGACACCGGTGATACATGGAATGAAGATGGAGCACCGGTGGAATGAGATGGCGGGGAAAACCGGAGAACCCGGAGGAAACACGCCCCAATGGTGCTTTGTCCATCTAAAATCCCACATGCTGTTGCTGGGACCGAACCCGGGCCGCTTTGGTGAGAAGCGAATGGTCTAACCACTCGGCTACGGCGCGGTCGTTGAATGCAATACTTCCTGTACTTACTATACGTAGTAGAGAAAGTAACAATCTGCAGCTCTAGTCGATAAAACATTGATATTGTGAGCTGTAAAAGCTATACTATTATACAATCACATACTATAATTCTAAAGCTCCTAGAACCAATTAATGAAGATAGAGTGCGTATGTTTATTGATGTCAAATGCACTCAGCCAACATAAAAAGCTAAAAATACGTTTATATGAGAATTTGTCTGAACATGATTTATTACTGAGTTAAAATACAAATATGAAGTAGAAAGACTTGCCCAAAGTGGCTTCCTCCAGCTCCGATGCGTGCCTAAGCCTGCATTTCATATATAGCTCAGTCTGTTGTATACTCCTGGAGTGTTTGTATTTGGTCCAAAACCAGTGTGAATACGCTCTCTCAAAGGTCAATATTCGGTACCGGAGTCACATAAACCAGGGACTTTAAATGTCCCCAGATGAATGAACACATTGTATTGAAACTGGGAGACCGAACAGGTCATGCAATGAATCTCCTTCGACGAATCCATATATGCGTAAATTGATTATTCAAGGTATTACATACTGTTCGACTCAAATGAATTTACGAATCGCGCAAAATCCACGTTGATTGGATGATGCTCAGAGGCACATAGTATTAACTAATGAAGTTTATATATGAAAAAATATAGACATGGAATTATAAGAAAACAATTTGGAACAAATAAGACAAAGGATGTACAAGTTAGATTTTGCAATGTTCTTTCAAAGCCTCTACTGTTGTACGGCAGTGAAACATGGATCATCAGACCGAGTGGGATGGTTCAGATAACGTCTGTGGCACGCATTCAGGAGGTCGCGGGTTCGATCCCTGAAATCGATGACTGTAAAGGTGATAATGGATCAATTGGTGGAAAGAGTGGCGGGTGAAACTGAGGAACCCGGAGAAAACCCGCCCCGATGCCGCTTCGTCCATCACGAATACCACGTGCAGGTCCCTAGGATCGAACCGCGCCGCCTTGGTGTGCGAACGCGTTAACCACTCGGCCACGGCGCCGCCAACATTGAGAATACCGTCACAAATAAACCAATTTCATCAGTGAACTATGTGCATATTAATGAAAATTATACAGTTCTATAACTTGCGATGGAAGAAAGTTCTCTTTCACTCAAAGTTCGTCACCTTCAGTTCTTGTACCCGCTGAAAGTGATACGGAGACACCGTATTTTCATTCTAAATTCTCCAATATTCAAGGGACTAACGCCTGTTCTTAGTGCTATGCGTCTTGTGCTATCTGAAGGTTTTGTGTCCACAACACGAAAAATCCGTTCTTTACCGCCAATAGTTCGTACTTCTCTTGGTCATCTAACATCCAAAACACTCCTCTCAAATGAGTGTATGTACATTGCTGAATTCGTAAGAATATTGCTGAACAACGTAACTGTCTTTGTGGATATTCTGAGGAAGAAGAAGCATAAGCCGGTCAAGAAGATGATGGCAATAGTTAACGTGTGGAGCAGAACAGGCCCCGAACAGGGGTGACAGAGCAACCCCACTTATGACGACCCTCAGCTATCCCACTGGACCTTGAATATTAAGTACAAAGTGGTACACAATGCAAACACTTATCACTTGCAAATGAAATCCCCTTGCCCGAAAAAAATAATAAAATCATCATCATCATCATCATCATCATCATCACGGTATAAGCCTTGTGGCTCGTTCCGACTTCAAGGAAATTGATCGGACCATCTCATTCGTGGCCTGCCAACATTTCTTCTACCTACAGGTTTATACTTGTGCACTATTTGTGGTCTACGGTCTTCGGTCATTCTCTGCACATGATCTTGCCATTCTTGCCTGTATGCAATGATTGTTTCATTTAGACTCTGAATTTCCAATTCTCTTCTAATATCCTCGTTTCTTTTCTTGTCTATGAGTCTATAACCTGCCACCTGTCTCAGAAATTTCATCTCAGCAGCCTCCACTTTCTTCTGTTGTGAGATAGTCAAGACCCAGTTTTCACACCCATAAAGCAGGGTTGGGAACGCCATTATTTTATACAGTTTTAACAAAGTTTGACGATTACAATTTTTAAAAGTTATTTTTATTGTGCCAAATATTGTTTGGAATTTGTTTATTTTGTTTTGTATATCTCTATTACTGGTATATGACACAATATAGCAAAGATAATTAAAATCACTTTGTTATTGGATGGGTTTATCATTTATGCAAATTTTTGATCTTAAATGGTTTGTTCCTATAAAAGCCATTATTTTTGTTCTTTCATATGACATTTGAAGATTATATTCTCTTGTAATATTATTTAATTCATGTATGACTCTTTGTAAGTTATCTTCCGTCTCCGCAATTAAAATCTGGTCATCAGCAAACAGCAATGTGTCAACATTTCTTCCCTTTATTTTAAAATGTGTTCTGAGCATAGTTTGCCATCGTACAACTGCGTCATTAATATATATATTAAATAGGGTAGGTGACAATGGACACCCCTGTCTTAGTAATAAAATCAATAAATAAAAATTTAAAAAATAATACCCATAGTACATGTAATATATATACACACAAGGTGTTAGGGGTATGAGTGCGCAGACCTCAAAGGCAACTTCCAGACGTTAAACTGAAACATAAGTTCCTGTACCATTTTCCTCTATAGTGCATGGTTTCAAAAATAAAAATTAAAACTGGCCAAAAGTGTGATTGTGAATATTTCACCACTCCGTTATGGTTTACTTCTGCAATTAGAACAGCGAGGTAGAGCTACATTAGATCCGTTATTTGTGTCTTTACCATATGTTGCTAAAATGATTCTTTTAGCCACAAAATGATATGAAAGGACTGGATTCCACTGTGTCTATTGGAATAAATTCGTGGGCAAACGCTTGGCAACCCCGTAACATTAGCGCGTGAGAAGAGTGGAATGTTGACAGGACAACTAGTCCCACAACATCCGTGCAAAACAGCAGGTTCTGTCAGTGCTTCAGGTGCGTTAAATGAATTCAGAACTATGGCAGTCTTTACAAATAAAGGGTATTTAGATATGCTTCTTGCTTAGGGCAAAACTGATTGCAACACATGTGAAGCGCAACGCTTTATGATCTTCGCACACGTGTGTTTGAAGCAGCCCTAGAGCTTGAGCAGAACACAAAAGCTCTAACGAGGGTAGGGCAAAATTGGCTAAGAAGATGCGATGCTTGCATAGATTCTCACGGAGCACATTTTAAACATCTAGTGCAAAAGGCATCTTGTTGAGTTTGCAGTTATTGACTATGAATAATTTTCTTCTTCTTCTTCTTCTTCTTCTTCTTCTTCTTCTTCTTCTTCTTCTTCTTCTTCTTCTTCTTCTTCTTCTTCTTCTTCTTCTTCTTCTTCACGTCTTAGGCCATTTAGGATGTTCCGGCTCCAAAGTCGTGTTCTTTATAATAGATGTTCCTGTTTAGCAAAAGGTGCCTGTTATTTAATTACACAATTACACGAATGAGGTATTTCCATACTAAACATTTGAAGCTGCTATCTCTGATCATCTACACCTTATGCGTGGCCTCTTACGCCGCTTTTAGTTTAGTTTTCGTGAATGCGATTGAATAGCTTGAAAGCAAACCACCCCATCCCTCGAGACTGACATTAGCTGACAAGAAACACACAGGCACGTGGCAAAGCGGATTTCAAGCGCTAGCGTAGTTTAGGCCTTCACCCGTTGCAGGTGTGAAGGCATGCCTAGCCGCAAACCAAAGCAAAACTTTCGGCCTGTGTTGCCAGACTCTGCAGATAATGTATTCAATGACGTTCGATTATCTCCTTTATCTTTCAAGAAGATGCAGTTGTTATTGTATTTTATTATTAGTCATATTTGGATCTCCCAGCACTCATATCCCTATCACCCTGTATATATAAATACCCTGTACATAAGATTTATCAGCACCTCTTGTACATATGTTTCAGGACAGGCAATGCATGCTGTGCCGATGCACCGCAGCTCCCTCTTCGGCTGCAGCCACGAATCAGGTACCTACTCCTTAATGTTACCACGACACCGCACCTCAATTCCTGCCTTCAGCATGATAATCTTCCACTAACACTTAGGTTCCAGGCCTGAGCCCTGTGTCAAGAGCTGTTCCTAACCCCACTGTGCCTGGACACTCTTTTGTATGCAGGTGTCTTTTTAGAGTTACCCACTAACACCAGTAGAGTAGACGTAGTGCATGATAAGGAGGCGATGTATATCCCTTTCGGATGATCGTCACCTGGCGTGGTGGAGGTGGGGCCACACCCGAAAGAAAGAAAGAAAGAAAGGAAAAAAATATATATAAATTAAAAAAAAAAAAAAAAAAAAAAAAAAAAAAAAAAAAAAACAGGCCAGATGGCCTATACGTATTGTTCATGATGATGACGATGACGACGACGACGTAACTGTCAGTCGAAGCACCTTTTTCTATGCTCACGTGCTGGTGACGCTTTTCCGTCTACACGCCATACACGTAGCACATATTGGTCTGTTCATTCAAACAACACATTTTCTTCAAAGGCTATATTGTGCTTCATAAAAAACGAAGAATCAAACAAAAAAATAAAATAGCGGCCATAACTTAATTAACTGATATTGTATCAAGAAGATATCCATGAAGGGGCAAGTTCTTTAATAAACTCTGTAACAAACGATTTTGAGACCCGTAATCATCTGGAATTTGTTACTGTTTTGACGTCGGAAGAGTATCCCTAAAGTATTTACCAGGAATAAAAGTACACCTGTATTTCCCCAATTATAGCTCTACTTTGTTCATTCCTGTCAACGTGCGCTGTTATGCAATTCATCGTATCAGGATATAGGCAATATATTCTGTTGATATTGCCTTCATTCTTCAAAATAGCGTTTGTTCATTGACTACTTCAGAATTTTGAAACGAGTAGGTTTTCTGTGCTTTGAATTAAAAGCGTTATAAACAATTTGTCAAGCGTATATGGCATTATAAAATAACGCGCACGCGTGTGTGTGTGTAGTATCGGAAGGAGAATACCTTAACCCCCGCGACACCGACATGGATCTTTTGTGGGTTACCACCCCCAAAAGGAGATGAAACTAAGTGAGACCGTAGGCTGTCAGAGAACGGAGCCAGCGAAGCCCAGAGACGCACAGAAGTCCCTAACAGATTATAGTTACAGATATTGACACCTGGCGCACAACCGACTTGTTTCTTCAAACCAGGGAGAGGGTCACGAGGTGACCCTTGCGACGCGGACAGCAACTTCCAGTGAAGGGGTTTCAGAGCGCAAGAATCTGTGCCATCTGTCTACATTCGCCTGAACGTACCGCGCTAACAACCGAACCTGAAAGGCGACAAGGGAGGAACATGAGAAATGAAGAGAAAGGAATCCATGGCGAAGAAAATCCACCCGAACATTCGCCTAGTAACAAGTACGGAAAAACCCAAGTCAGATTGGTTGGTCGACTGGGATCGAATCCGGGACCTCCCGGATGCGAGTCGCACACGTTGCCACGGCGCCACCTCGCTCAGTGGCGTATGTATCTATGCATGTGTTTGTAGGAGACACAGGGATGTCTTTAATTCTAATTGTTTAAAACAATAACTACCGAATGAATGGCATTAATCTCGGACGGGCTTTGGACTGCTCAAGGCCCTAACATTCTTTTAAAGTATTAAAGTTATCCCAGTAAATAATTTAATCTTGCAGATATGTAATTCTTTGAGGATAGTTAAATCATAATAGGAATACTACACTTGTGTGCCGAATATTTCTTGATTATAGGATTATACAGGTTTGTTATCTATTCTAAGCTAACCTCATAAAGTGAAAATGAAGATTATTTTATCCTTACGAATTAAAGGTTTAGTTATAACATGTATTTACATAAACAGCGTATCTCTTCTTAATGTCGGCTTATTGCACTTGTTAACGGGTCAGTATTTAAAATATAACTTTAAAAGCGTAATAATTTGTGTTGTTACTGTCAAAGTTTAAGTAATGAAGATGAAAATAAGAAACACAATATAATGACTAACCCAATTCTTGATAGATTTTGTGCACTATCGTGTTCCCAACTATACTCAACTCTGAGAAGGTTTGTTTGCGCTTGAGTCAGCGTTGAGAAGCTCTAAGATTATTTCAAGATCAAATAATTCGCTTGCCGTAACGTTGGGTGTTAAAAGTGTTATACCTTTTTTACTTTCTCTACTGGTAAGAAGAGGAAGTGTTGCATTCCACCCAAAAATTTGATGCCGAGATTTCACCGGAAATATATGTTTTGAGGCCCCCCATATCCGAGAAAAGCATTTTTGGAAAAAGGTCCTTATGGTATTGGATACATTGGATATCTTGGAAATGGCTAAAGTCTGTTTGAAGTAAATTGTGTACTTTAACCAAATTTGCGTACCTGGCTGTCGCTTATGCTTTACCAGTTATGTACACATAATCAAATTTCCTTCAGAATGAAGGCGTCCTCGCAGGCTATTCTCAGATCATTCCAAGCAAAAATCTGAAGTGCAGCATTCACATGACTTTTTATAGTCTGGTACTAACTATTCTTACGAACTCTGATTCGTCTATCTTCATGTTATTCGATATAAACACTTGTAGAAATTATCTTATTCGTAATTCTCTTGTAGGTACAATGGAAACATGGGAATACAGTATGTTACTACATGAAGACTTTAAAGTTCTGTTCTCTTTACAGGGCTAACCGATACAAAATTGAATAACGACGTCCCGTTTCAGAAAAAGTTTAGTAATGCAAAACTCACACAAATAAAAGGAATATCTGCGGAATGGTTAATTCTACAAAAAATGCATCTAGACATAACTTGTGTGCCTTAACGAGATCTACATCTTCTGTATAGTGAGATTTGACCTATCTCTTACGGTTTACGAGTAATGAAAGTCATCAAGAGTAAACAGGTCTACTTGGGCTATAACCAGAAAATTCAAAATATAGATTTCATTTGGCACAAAATATGTTAAACATATGGCGTTTCAATCAAAATCATTAGAGCCATTTTTGAGAAAGTCAGGAATTTCAAAAAGGTTTCCATGTGAAGTGTGATTTAAGGCAGAGGAATTTTCTTCGAATTCTTCGTATTGCATTCTTGAAATATATTAAACTTAAATACCAACTTTTTAAACCAACTTTTCGTTTTTGACTTATGCTTACTCATGTGCAGACACACATGGGCATTTTCTAAAGAGGCTTTTTTGGATGCAGGGGGGTCCAAAACATTTATTTATCTCGATATTGAAATTTTGGATCGAATACGTTACCTTTCCTACTTACACGTAGTAGAAAAAGTAAAATAATAATAATAATAATAATAATAATAATAATAATAATAATAATAATAATAATAATAATAATAATAATAATAATAATAATAATAATAATAATAATAATAATAATAATAATAATAATAATAATAATAATAATAATAATAATAATAATAATAATAATAATAATAATAATAATAATAATAGTAATAATAGTAATAATAATAATAGTAATAATAATAATAGTAATAATAATAATAGTAATAATAATAATAGTAATAATAATAATAATAGTAATAATAATAATAATAGTAATAATAATAATAGTAATAATAATAATAGTAATAATAGTAATAGTAATAGTAATAGTAATAGTAATAGTAATAGTAATAGCAGAGCGAATAGAATACACTCTGGTAATAGTAATAGTAATAATCATAATAGTTATAATAATAATAGTTATAATAATAGTTATAATAATAATAGTTACTATAATAATAGTTGTAATAATAATAGTTACTATAATAATAGTTGTAATGAAAAATAAGGGAGGCATAAGATGGGTGAAATACAAGACATTCAGATTCTGTCCCTTTTTCTACCCATGCTTGACTCTACCAGTAAGCAAGTGCCATAGACTTTTTTAAGTTACTTTAAGTTCGTGTGTTTTGTGCTAAGGTGCGAGTTATTCTACCGACCGATAAACACGAGGCGAGCCCCTTTAAACCCTGCAGGTTCTCCTATGGGAGCGGGTTAGCCCGGACCAGCATCCCCTCTCTCCAGCCTCTCCTGCAGTCGGCACAGTATCACTGCCCCGCACAGTGACGTCATCCTACTATGGACCAGGAGAAGGCATGCACACTGCTGCATACTAAGGCAGAAAGATACAAGTCATGCACATGAATCGAACCGGTAATACCTCCACATCAACTTCCAGTCATGTGTAACGCGATTCCAAGGAACCACAGGGTAAACTGTGCCGAAGCCTTCAGAATTTCTTTTCATAAGGAAAGCGTCAAGTGTTATTCGATGAGGGTATTAAAATACAACTTATACATCGAAAGCAAAGATATTAATCCTCGTTTCATAAAAGCAGAGCATTTTAAACACGTTTGAAGTTCAGAGATTAACACAAGCAATATAACATTCAAAATAAGTCCTGTTGCTTCCACATGGAATTCGCTAATCGCTAACGATTATTCTGGTATTTACTTCTTTAAATCGAGATAAACCCTGTTACACATTCACTTGTTTTGTTAAAGCTACAGGAAGAGCACAGATAAAGCATAGTCAGAATTTAAAAAGGTGATTTCATGCTCTTCACAGGCAGCTTACGAGATATACATTTTTGTATGGTTAGATTTTATATATTTGTTGCGTTTATAAGGTACACTATAAGCTATCACAACGAAGAGAATTTCAGAGGCTGTTCTCAGACAATTCAAAGTATACATTTTATTTCACATACAAATATTCTAACGTATGCTGTTTTAATAAACATCGTTAGTCATTTATAATTAATCTAACAAAAATATTATGTAAAGGACATTTTGGCGTGGTGGGATTTGTTTTACCTTTTTAAAAACGTTTTATTTATTCATTTTTTTTATTTTTTATTTTTTGGATAGCACCTTTGGAAGATGATAAACCTATGCTCAAAGTTTAGTATCTAACCTATTTTCCGTTTCGAATTTGTTGCTCACAGACACTTAGATACAACGCACGCACGCACACACAAACACACGTGCACAAAACCTTTTGTTTCTAACAATACTTTTTTTTTACTATAGGTAAGTAGTTAAGTCTATAAAAATAATACGTAAGCATTGTACAGAATTATAGACTTAGTCGAAAACATTTATATTCCTAACATATCCGCTGCACTAGATATTGGAATAAATTATTCCATAGACTCTTCGGCCAGGAAATTCATCAATAACCAAGGTAGTATTGCCTACAATAAATACGAGTCCCCTTCCTTCCTTTTCCTCATTTCGCCAACTTTTAATATGTACAATTTATCAAATTTAATACTTCATATTACCTCACATAGGTACTTCTCTTGATCAGCCGGACCTGGCTGGTGGTGCGCTCTCTGTGCCGACCTGGAAGTTCGTTGGGCTGAAGAATTGTCTGCACCTGTTATGGACCCGCTGTAGTAGTTCTGCCTGTGATGCGTGCTGGCCACCTGTAGGATACTTTCATGTCATCCTTCCTCCCGGGATCTGACGCACAATAAGCCATTGGCTGACGTGCCGGAATCCCCATCTTGACACACAAGACGAGAAAGATGATCTCCGTGGTCTAGGCGTAATATGTTAAGTCCTGTTTCCCAAGCTCGGTGTAAACCGGTGAGGGCGTGGATTTTTTTTTTTTTTTTTTTTTTTTTTTTTTTCGGGCGTAAAAATTCTCGACAAGACTTCATTCAGAAGGGAAATAAATCCAGCGGTACCCTCAATATAGAACGGGAGGTTGAGAATCACAGCATTCAAACAACGTCCATAAACAAAACTCAATTTCAATTTTTCTTTGACAGGTTCATTTTTTCTGTCGAATGT
The DNA here is from genome assembly GCA_030765045.1 of Tenodera sinensis. NCBI lineage: Eukaryota > Metazoa > Arthropoda > Insecta > Mantodea > Mantidae > Tenodera > Tenodera sinensis. Next base: position 82,599,751 of record CM060966.1, read on the forward strand.
ATGCATTAGCTAATCACATTGGTTTCCTGGTCGCTTTCACCGCATTTTTCCTTCCCAACTTTTATGAAATGGATGTATTACATATTTTCTTGGACGTTTCAGAGGATCCATTCTCTCCAGGGCCATTTAAGTATAAATATATTTTGTATTTTTCGTGTCACCTCCATGCAGAATACTTTGTAGGCGTCTTTTTTGTTTGCATTACTTCTATAAGGATTCATAGATTCTCACTTGATCTACTAGGTATACTAACTAGTGGAAGTACTGTATTCTACCAAAAACGTTGATGCCGAGATTCACCTGAAACATATTTTTGAGGCACCTTGAATCCAAAAAAGTATTTTTAGAAAAATCACCATGTATTTCAGTGTGTGTGTGTGTGTGTGTGTGTGTGTGTGTGTGTGTGTGTGTGTGTGTGTGTGTGTGTGTGTGTGTGTGTGTGTGTGTGTGTGTGTGTGTATGTGTGATCAGCCTAACTCAAAAACCTAAAGTTGGTTAACAACCAAAATCTGTATTTAAATTTAATATGCATCAAGGATGCGACACGAAGATTTTTAAGAAAATTCCTTCAGCCTAAATGGAAATTTTTTCGAAAATTTTTATTTTCTCGAAGATGGCTCTAACGATTTTGATTAAAATGCCATTTGCTTGAGGCCTTCTATGGAAAACGAAATGTATATATTTTGAATTTTCTGACTATAGCCTATGTAGTCCTGTCTACTCTGGATGACTTTTGCATAATTGGTAAACCGTAAGAGATAGACCAAATCTTACTGTACAAGAAATGCAGATCTCGTTAGAACACAATTTATGTCCAAATATTTTTTGTTTTTGTTTTGTTTTTTTGTACAGTGAACCATTTTGGAGATATTTCTTGTTATTTGTGTTAGTTTTACAACACTTACACTTTCCACAAATTTAAGATGGTTATTCATCTTTTATATCTTAGCGGTGCAAAGGGATTTGACTATGGCTCAAAGCCTACTGTATTGCAACATTCACCTTGTACCTATGAGAAAATGAGCAATAAGATAATTTCTTCAAATGTTTATCTCGACAAACGGGAAGAACATGAAGGGGAAGGTCTTGTGAGTGCAATACATTATATTGTTTTATTACTAAAGACTTCCTGTATCATGTACGTGCTTGATTCTTGAATAATGTTCCAAGGTTTTACTTATCGCACATTTCGTATTTATCCGATTGGTTCACTTCCTCATGTCGTATTCATAAGGATATCTACACCGGGTCGCTGTAGCACTTCATGTATATTCGCTTATACCTTACCTTGCTGATTAAATTGTAGCTGGAAGTTACCTGAACTTCTCACTTCGGCTGCCAGTCTGCAGAGCTGTAGATGAATCGTATGACAAGCTAACTAAATGAGGTAGATAGCTACGTGGTAACGTGTGAGGTTCACATTCGTGAGGCTGTGGGTTCGATTACCTGTGTCTACCTTCCTGACCAACGGGTTTTGTTAGGGTTTCCCCGAGTCGTTAGTCGAATGCTGGAAAGGATAGAAAGATCCTGGAATTTCCTATCCCTTCGTTTACCTCAATCCTCATTTCACTTCACCTTTTATCGTCATGTTGTTTCGGGGTTCTAAGTATCAGCGGAAGTTACGATTGCACGGCAGGTGTTCCCCGTTTTGTAAATCCTCGTCCTCTGGATTGGGGTGGGTCTCCGAGTCTCGGAGCTCCCAGGGTACCCAAGAGATCGTAGGGGAGAAGAGAGCTGGTGTACGAACCGCCTCCGGGGAGTTCAAATATGCATTTCTTAGGGACACGACTCTCTGATGTTAGCTCTCTTCAGGTCCGCTCACCCTTCGTATCCTCTTACTTCAATCCACCCTTCCCGGGGTCGCTCCTTCAGGGCCATAAACACAAAATATTTCATTGGTCGAGGGGCTAAGTCCCAGAGGCCCCTTCGAACCTCGTTAAAATCATATATATATATATATATATATATATATATATATATATATATATATATATATATATATATATATATATATATAATATCCTACGCCATCCTACAATATCCTATTCTATTATATTCTATTCTCTCCTATCCTATGTTGAATAATCTCAGGATACTGTGAGTGGAGGGAATTAATGAGGTTAGTTTTATTAACGATAGGATTTTATTCCAATAATACAATTTACAGAAGTGGCTAGCTGTATATTCCCATTTTTTATTAATAAGCAAAATTGTACACAAATTGAATTTCCATATTTCCCTCTTCTAAGATGCCTGAGTGGCTTTAGCTATGCATATCACACGCATTTGCCACCCACAAGCATAGTCACAGGTTCACTCCTCGAGAATTTATGTGAAAGCAAATAATCTGTAGAGAAAGATTTTCTTTTGTACAATTTTGCTCTGACACTAGCGTTTATGCCCTCATATCCAATCTCTATTTTGATTGGTTGCTTGTTTGGCGTTCTATGAGAACGAAATCATTCAATTGTATCATCCAACCTTCTGTTTGACTTCTTTGGGAAAACCAATGTATCTTACCTCCCTCATAATACTTGGGTCTCATGTTATCTCCTGTGGTTTAGCCTATCGTGAAAGCTCTGATTCTTCCCAGAAGTTTCCCCCTATCTTTATCCTCGTCTCTCTTCAAAACCCTCTCCATCCCCCTCTCTCTGTCTCTCCTAGTAGCTATTAGGACTAATCCTGGTCTTGCTTAATGCGATCCGTTAATGGACTTTTACCCTGCTTCTGGCCCACTTCTTTCACTAATGCCAATATTGCTTACGTATAGTTCAACATTTTACTATATAAGTTATTTATATATTGTGACAAAGGCCAACGGCAGCGGCGGCAACGGTAATGCAGCAAAGGCTCGGGCCGTACTACCTCACACAACATGCGAATTTTCCAAACATTGTTGAACATGTGGGTGACAAACGACGTTTTGATGTTACTTCCCTCTGTAGCTCTTACTTATCTTTAAACACAGTTTGGTAGTTTGAAACCTTCCCTCCTTCTAATCCGCACCAATTTCCTAAGGTCTTTTGGTATAGTCTGTGAAATGCGTTTCACAGATCCTTAAATTTATTGGTTTAGTTCAGTCTTCTTTAAATAGCGTTGCTTAGGAATTGGTTTTTACATAAAAATGCTATTTTGAGTCAATAAAGTACCTAGTGGAATGGCTCAGGCAGTAATGTCTGGGGTGTGCATTCGAGAGGTTGCTTGTTCGATTCCCGCGGCCGACCTTCCTTACTTTGGTGTTTTTTTTTTTCCCCTCCCGGTGGAGGGAGTTTCTGGGCCACTCAGGCAAATGCTAGAAGGATATTTTCTTTACATTCACGAATCACTCCGTTTCATTTCATTACTTTCACTCTAGCTCCATCTGATCTTTCCAGGTTGTAACGGTAAGCAGGGTCGCCATGCGCTGCAGCTTGCGCTCTAAAAATAGTGTTCGGCTGAGGGGAGGCGTTGTGGTCGGCTGGCCATCAGCTGGATTAGGGTCGGTGGTGCGACCTGGAACTCAGTCGGGCTGAAGAACTGCCTGCGTCTGTTAGGGACCCACCTTAGTGGTTTCTATCTGCAATATGTTCTCGCTGCGTGTAGGGTACTCTCATATCATCCTTGCTCCTGGGGTCTGATGTACAATAAGCCATCGCTGATACGCCGGAATTCCCTCCGTGACAGACAAAACAAGACGAGAGAATAAGGTGGTTACTGCAAACAAACAGTATTTACGTCATTCGGCGGAAATTAAAAGGGGTTAGACATGAAGGGGACACAATATGGCGTTTAAGCATGCAGCAATTCTGATCATCTCTTTTTGATTTCCCATCTTTAAGTTAAATATTCTTTAGCTTACCCTTCTTCTTAAAACGCAAGCATTTATTGCGCTTTATAAATATTTGCCAGTTAAGCTAACACGCAAAGTCTTATCCTGAAATCGTTGTTCTTTATAATCTTGTTCTCTACTTGGTGTCATTTTCCCCTAAAAGCCTTCTGGCAGTTCGTCATTTTCAAACATGTCACTGCACAAAGAAGAAGTTGGGTTTTCCTGTAATGGAGAGCCATATTAAGACAGCCAATTGACTTTCAATAAGGGCAACAGGAGTATTTAACAAATGGTTTCCATCACAGACAGTTAAAAGAAGCCTAAGCGAGATAATAGAGTGTTTTGTTAGAACATCTGGATGTACTTTCAATTTTCTTATTAAAAATGTGCTCTTCTACCCTTTACGACAAACAACCAGAGATTAAACACCATTTTTTCATAGACTGGACGTTCAACCTGAGCAGAGAAACTATGCACTCCCTCCAAGAGGACATTTTTGGAACTTCTGTGGAAGAGGAGTGTATCCCGAGAGCATGCATGCATATTCCAATTCAGTTATTGTTAAGATAACAAAACATTTCATACCTATTAAGTTTTCTTCTATCAATGTTGATTTGATTTGTACAAAAACAGATAAATACAAGACTATATTGCGGGGAATAAAATTTCCACAATAAAGCGTTCATTCCAAACTATACTGTACAGGACGTAAGTGGTGGAATTCTTCCTATGATTTACACAAATTTTATATATTAAAGAAAGTACTGAAAAAAATTCAATTTGTGTGAAGCAATGCGAATATACTGGTCCTGTCTTACTATGTGTGTAACTAACGTACAAAATAAACAGGTAAAACGAAAAACAAGGATCGTAAGCATATCTGGGGCTCATTTAATGCCATTATTTGTAATATATACTTCCAAAAATATTTTTGCACTAACCAATTGTAATTAACGAATAATACAGTAAGCAAAAATAGGAAGTTATCGTAAGAGGAATGTTAGGCTGGCTAGTATGAAGAGGAGGATCACGTTTTTAAAGTATACTTCCTTAGAATGTGCTTATCCATTTGTCTATATGATTTGGTGCAATGTTATCTTAAGACACAGAGTTTAAATGTTTGAAGAATATTGTGATATTTCTACTAATTAATTAGCAGCAGGTTGTTGTAGAGAGAGAGAGAGAGAGAGAGAGAGAGAGAGAGAGAGAGAGTGTGTGTGTGTGTGTGTGTGTGTGTGTGTGTGTGTGTGTGTGTGTGTGTGTGTGTGTGGTCTTTATCCTATATTATCAACGCCGCTAATTTACTTATCCTTCAACCATCGACTCCCTCTTCAACAGCCATATTCTAAAATACCCTTTTACCTGCATTCAGAATCCTATTCATCAGAAGAATCAAGCTGATATTTCAATTATTCGAGGCTAGAAATCCATTCACACACACACGCACGCGCGCGCGCGCGCACACACACACACACACACACACACACACACACACACACACACACACACACACACACACACACATATATATATATATAATTTCAAACTCGTTATACTAAGAATACTACTGTCCCTCTGTTCCCAAAAGATAGACAGTGAGCAGTTCCCTTTCCTATAAGTATTAACCTTAGAGATATTTTCTTCATTCATTTAGGTACATAAGTGGAGTGCTGGGGCAATTATGCTCCGGTTACATACATGATATCAGATATTTGTGAAACTATTATAGCAACTTGGCAAAATACCATTCTACTGAGCAGAATGCAAATAGTTGACACGTCATCGTTCACGTGGTTTGAGGACAGGAGTATTAACATTTACGGCATACTGTACATGCTTCCTATGCGTAACTGTCACAGCGGAGTGATATCTACTGCAGTGCTGCGGTTTTCCTTGATCGACGAACATACCTGTTGATAAATGCTGAACATTATTGTTAGCTTCTGTATTCAATTAACGATAATCGTATAATCATCAAAGAATGTAGTGTTAACCATCGTTCACTGTGTGTTCACATCCCAGTGCACATTCATAAATTACCCCAACTCCCATTTTAATCCTATAGTTACGTTCAGTATTTAAAATCTACCCTTACGTTATCATCAAGTCCTTAAATATCACAACTGTAAAACTTCAAGAGGAACACAAGCATTTCCCAATCAGTTGAAAATTATAGTTTGCCTTTTCTCTGCTATCCAAATTCTTAGGACAACATAGACAAAACAGAGGCCTGCGCTTTCTAGTTAGGCTAATTTAGACTTTCAAAGGCTACCTATATGATAATTATCAACATATAGCTTACAAATGTTTCAGCCGCATTGATAGATATCACTAAGAACAGGCAAAATTATACCTTCCTATTTCCAAAAATTAGGTTTCATGACATTTACATCTTAGAAGCTAACACTGCTTGTCTTATACGGACAAACACTGTAAATCTCTGTACTAAAAGTATTTACAAAATTTGTAGGTTACTATACAGCTACAAAAGTTCTACAGCACATTAAATTTTGAAAGAAAATGGTTTATTTGCCTTATTTTTAACTCCATACACCAGGTGAATCAGCTGGCCATATTTTTTCGTTTCTGGCAACCCGCAGATAATAGTCTTATTGGAAAGCATGGTTGTTTGTCAAGCCAGAATTTGTGTTGTAACCTTATTGTGTTAAATACAGATAACCGTTCTTGAGCCTATTCTGACAGACATGGCAAAAAGCTCCGTGAACACAAATACGCTACCAAGAGCTAAAACACAAATATATTTTAGTTGACTAGCAAGCACTTTGACACCTAAATGTTTCGGGTAAAAGAGGTTCGACGTGAGTCTGTCGTGAACTAAACGGAGATTAGATTGAAGCCTTCTTATAGGAATTTTCTTCCTTTTTTAGAATCATCAAATTGAACAGACAAACAGAAATGAAAAAAGCAACACATAGTAACCATAAAATATGTTAAATTATTGAAGTTTCACCACATTTACAGTCACAGGTAAAATAGAGTGAATTCAAAAGGTACTCGATTAATGAAGTAAGTGCTCAAAATGTATTTTCATCTGTTTAATGTAATTCTAATACCTTGTCATTGGCCAAAAGAGGTGAAATGGAGGGTACAAAAGCTTTTATCCATTATTGCAGATTTGAACATGTATGACCAAAATATAACTCCGTTCCCTTTAAAATCCAATGTAACCTGAGGTATTCGGAAGCTATCCATATATTTGTAACTTTACTAGCGTGTTAGCTATTAGCGTGAAGTTAAGATTCAATTGGTGTTATCATTAAAAAACTGACTCACGCTATTATGTTTGTTATGCAAACTAGTAAGTGTTGTGACCCGATTTGCCTTAGAATAGTAGTGCCAGTAACCTCGATAGTAGCAGAGCTGCAACTATCTCTGCCAACCTCTGTACCAATGCCCCAGAATTATGTATGTATATCTTGCAGACGATATTGAAACTGTACATGTGTTCACCGCATCTGCTAGTGTTAGAAGCAAACTATGGCTAGACTAGGTTCCTTAATATTTTTGACTTCATGCCATTGTCTTATGATGAACAATGCACGCAATTCCTATACGATGAGAGTATATTAAGATGCCGATGTTAGTTTATGAGTGTCGCTCTTCAAACCGTTACGAAACGGGACCGTAGTTACGAGATATGTTCCTGTAGGCAACGGTATGAACAGTTTTTTAAGTCAATGGAAAAACGGACTTGGCCTCAGAATTCTAGACTACTATCTGTCCAAGTATTCCTAGTTCGTCCGATATGACACAATGTTGGAGGACGTTAATTAAAATAAAAAAAAAAAAAAAAAAAAAAAGGTATTCCTAGTTACACTTGGCTATGTCCATGCATTCGTTCGAGACAATGGTTATCCATTGTTATATTGGAGACACAAGCGTAAGTGACAAAACAATAGCTTGTTGGTTCATCTACAATCAGGAGCTGTGTATGTATATCCCCAACGGACAACAAATACATCAATAGTGACAGCTTTCGCCAATTCATTTGACTACAGCGTATTCACTCTTTTGATAGTGGCAACAAAGACTTGGGTGATTGTGGCAACTATTCTCTGCTAACAACTCGGTATATGCAATACGTAGATTAATAATTAGCTTTTATTTGTTTTATTTCAAGTGAATTCATGTATTTATGACTGTTTGGAGCATATTTTAAGTTATTTCTTTCTTATGATATTTGCAACTTTCTTTAGGATGGAAGATTACACTGACGTCAGAAGTTACAGAACATTTTTAAGGGACGTAAAGTAAAGAAGAACCCAAGCTTAGCCACCTCGAATGATGCAACTTTGTGGAAATTGCCAAAAATTTTATAAGCAAACGCTCACAAGTTGAATAACTCAGCAAGTTCGCTTTTCTGGTGCGAAACGAATCGCTGCTCTCCAAGCGAGTTTGTGACGACTGTGGGGAAGTACAGTAAGCTGTGCAAGTGTAAGGGATTAGAGACGCCTTGTGTTCGACTATCTAGCCAGTAAACCGTCAGAAAGAGAAGGCATCAGGCGTATTTCGTTTCGCCGCTACATCGCGGAAAAACGTAAAGTGAATGTAAAAACAAAGTGAAGTGACACTGTATAGAAGAACTACTTTACATTCCAATTGCGGCGCGTGGCTCGGAAATCGGTTCCCCTCCTCCTTCCCCCTCGGGCTTGTACCATCCATAAACCAGTAGGCTCGCCATCCAATCCGGGGGACGATATTTCCAGAGCGTAATCTTTCCTTCTGCCGTGCTGCCGCCGCGGCGCTCGCCGATAATTTCAGCCCTGAAAGAAACCTAACGGGATGAAGGGTGAAACGAAATGATGAATGTAATGAAATGGAAGCACGGGAAATTAGGAGGACATGGACATCTTTCCCAGCGTTCACCTGGCAAATTTCGAAAATACCCATGGATCAGGTAAGTCAAACACGGGATAAAACCCGCAACATCCCGCCTTAGCCATCCCGCTCGGCAATAGAGAGCATAAAATAGTTTTAAAATATGTCTACACGTGAAATTGATATTTGCAGTTTTCAAAGTGTTTCTGTCCCAAAGTGTCATGGGTTCCTTAGACATAAGTTGGCAGCATGCTGACAAATTATCTTTTAGTGATTGCTGACATGACTGGCCTATAAGATATAACTGAATCGCTGTAAAGATATCTGGTAAACCAGGACTAAATACAACATAAACATATATCAACAAAGTATACTGTAACAAATTTAAATGTAACAAATTTACCAAATCTTTTTATTTTCTCAAGCTTCAAGTACAGCCATACTACTCGTTTCTGTCTCTTAATCTTTCCAAACTCTCACACAATCAAAACTGTCTCCATGGCAACCTCCTTGAAAATCAAAGAGTCTTAATGACATGGAGAAGCCATGTCACAATACCATAATGCTCCATAAGAACAGAACGTTTGGAGTACTTTCTCGTCACTGTTCACACTATACTGAATGCAATAACTAAAAATGTTGAATCAAATAATTACTTTGAGAGCGTTATTATGTATTGATACTATTTTTTGTTCTATGATCACTATGTTATTTCGAATGATATTCAGCTGCTCTTGCATCATACTCAGACAAATGACTGTGATAAGTTTATCTCTGCATTGGGTTTGGGAGAAAATCCATTTTGTAAACCTCCGCGATTACGATTTTCTTCTCAAGTAATTTACCTAAATAGCAGCTATAGATACCCTTTGTAATCGGGTAATCGCCGGCGTGCATCACCGTGCATTGTAAAGCCTATTGGGCCATTAGTTTCGCCACTTACAATAACCTCCAAATCCTAAATTAACAAATTATTCATAATAACGTCTGTAGCTGTTACATACATGTTTGATTTCTGAATATTTTAGGTATCTGGTCCTAATAAGAGACTTTTAAGTAAATTTTAAGGGATACGGAATGTTTTCGGTAAAAAAATCAATTTTTGGATTACTATCTTATATGCAAGTATAGCGTTTTTTCTTCATTATGTCGTTTGAATTACCTCAATATCTATCTTAGAAGTAGGTTAGTTATTAATATATGGGAATGGCTGTACAAAATTTTGTACGGTCATTACAGTAGAACTAGTGGAGGAATGAAAAATTCAGGAGTTAAAGAAACACTTCAATGGTTTCAACAGTAGCACAATAAAAAGAGCTAGTGACACTATAAAGGCTATAATGTATTAGTAGCACTACAGACATATAGAGCAAATGCAAGAATTGAAAAACTGGTATGTGTGGTCCATATCTAGAGAAGGAAGGGTTGTCGACTAAGAAAACCGGAAGTTTCTTTGAGGAGAAAAGTCCCTAGTGATGGAAAGACATTTGGTGGAAGACATAGATTCACAAAATATATCATTGAGATGTTGCACAGGTATCATGGTCTTGCAATAAGAAAAACTGGAGAAAAAAGAGGAAATCAGTATGGGCAGTTTACTTCCCTTCATAGTCGACAAATGATAACCCAATCATAATTTGTGTCCAGCTGGTGAAGACAGCTAGTGTAGAGTAATGTAATTTAAAATTGTTAATTTGGGCATGTTTACAACATGCCCGGGATGTTTAGGGAGATCCCTCTTCAGCCTAGTGTGTATTTTTTGATTCGTTGTGTGAGGGATCTTTCCGGCGTATGTGCGTATTTTTGTTGACGTTGTGTAGTGTTGTGTGTTGTTTGTGTCTAAGTTTGTTACTTGTCATAATGGAAGAAATAAAACCAATATTTACTGATTTAAATCTAAAAAACACATTTATATGGCCAGACTCAAAACATGAACGAGCAGGTCAAACGTGTGACAAGGAGTCGCATCTCCAAAATATATAGGCTGCTCCGTTTAGGTATGGATAAAATAAAAGTACTGGAAAACGTTTACTTTTGAACTTTCACTCTTGAAAATTTGTGTACACAACACTGAAGGATGGGATATTCCTCAGTGCCCAACATGATCCTATTGCACACTCTCACAACTCAAAACTGTGATGCAATGCAGCCCATGTCCTTTGGAACACAAGAGGGACGATTTGTTGAACGTTTGAGTAGTGTTTAGTCTCAGATCGTCACTCTTCCTGTATTTCTGCGCATAGACAGAACCCTGCATAAAGAAGTGAGAAGGAGATAAATTTCGGGAGTTTGGGAGTTAAGCAATTGGTCTACTACGACAATGCCACATACTATGAAAAGTGGCATATAGAAAACTACAAACCTCTCGTGCCAAGTTGCTGGAATACAATGTTCATATTGTTATCTTGCTTAAGTTGTGACAAGAGAAACAACTGATAATTTCGCAAACGAAAAACACTCATTGATTGAGATTGAAAAATTTAATGCCTGACCCTTTTCAAAACTTGTCCTATTCATGGCTAGTGTGGAACAACGATTAATTTCCGATGATTGACCTTCTGGTTGGTTAAACTATGAAGCTTGAGTACTTACAGTACAGTAAGTCACCATTGGGGTGTGATATCTGATATGAATTTGAGGTCACGTTATGGTTAACCGGGAAAAATGTGAGTTAGTTGGAGAATTCAATGTCATGTCACGTTGGCAATGGTAGCTCAGTAGTTAGACCAGCCGGTTCAAATCCCGACTATGACATTAAATTTTTCAGACTCATTCTACCCGTTTCAATTTTCTCAGAAGTTAATATATGTATCTGAAATTTTAGGAGTTGTTTGTGTTGCTGTTGTACGTACACTGAAGTAAAGGTTTAAAAAAATTATATTTGGCAAACTTTTTAACAATTATGTGCTCTAGAATGTGGGGGGAAAAAGTAAAAAGTAAAAATAGATTTTTTATAAACTCTTATTTCAGCTACTGTAAGGATATTACATCTATAAATGGTAAATATATTGGCTTTCTAGCTTGTATAGTTACTTTGAAAATGTTCTTATATATGACATATTTTAATATTGTCAAGACATGGCATTCTATAAGACTACATCAGAATTCACTTATAATAAAAAAAATATTCATATATCCTGCAAAATACACTTCTCCTCATTCGATTTTGAGTTTAGTTTTTGTTTCTGTTCTTATATAGATACTCGGGAAATTTGATTATGACAATTACTAAAGCAATGAAAGTGCACGAATTCGTGATACATGTATGATGATATGGAACCATGACTTCCAGGAGTTATAATGATTTGCTGGAATAAAATGTAGAAAGTAGGATGTGATGCATTCGCATGTCACTGTCTACTCAGTCTTCTATAAATAGTCCTACAAAATTGTATTATTCCATCTTCTTTTTAACCAAGATAAAATTTCAGTCGTTGTAAGACGCAATATATTTTTAAAGAGAATGTTGCTATACCCTTGCATATGCACAATATAAAGAAAAAATAGAAACACAAAGAAGACTTCCTAGTTCGGAAACCTATAAGTATTTGACAAACTTAAAAATAGTAATAAAGGAATACTCGAGAAATAGTTTATTCTGCAATGCATATTGGAGATGGATTGTATGCTTTAGTCACATCTACATCTTTTGTAGAACACGATTTTGTCTACCTGCTAAGGTTTAACAATTATATGTGTAAGTAATTCAGAGTGAGGAGGGCTTAATAGGCTATTCTCAGAAAGCACAAGACGTTTAGTTTGGCATGCAATGGATTGAACATATAGTATTTTAATCAAACTCATTCAAGCCATTTTTGAGAAAATAAAATGCAATACCGAAAATTTTCCATTGAAAGGGTTGTTTGGGATAAAGCGAGTTTTTGGAATAATGTATTCTTTGAGGATGTTGAATTTAAATAGGTAGCAAGTTTGGTTAACGCCCCTTTTCATTTACGAGTTATGTTGTTCACACACGCACACACACACACACACACACACACACACACACACGCACACACACACACACGCTCGCGCACGTGCACAAAGGACCTTTCTTCCTAAAAATGCTTTTATTGCTTTCCGGAAATCTCAAAACATACGTTTGAGATGAAAACTCGGTTTCAAATTTTGAATGGAACACAATACTTTTCTGAGCTTTTCACATATACTCATAATGCAGACATATAATCAGAATGGAGAAAATACACCAGGCAATGCAATACAACCATAGGAACAAGAGATGTTGGAAGACCTTGTTGCCCATAGAAGGATGACTTCTGAGTTCGAACAGGTCAATTTGGCCATCTTGATGAAGATGATGACACAATACATTATTCTGTTTATTATAGCTAAATCCTTTTAGTATAAGGATTTATCATCATCATCATCATCATCATCATCATCATCATCATCATCATCACGTCCTGTTGTTCTACTATCTGGAGTATAGGGTCTTAATGAAGGTTTCCATTCAGATGTATTTCTAGCCATTCTCTTTATTTCATTCCAACTTTTTTCCATTTCCTGCAGTTCACATTCCACTGTCATTCGCCAAGTTATCCTTGGTCTACCTGGTTTGCTCTTCGGGGTTTGTTCTTTCAATAGAAGATTGAGGTTTACGTAGTTCGCCCTAACCACTGTCATTTTCTTTGTTTTATTTGGGGTTGTATGGGTATTTGCTGTGATTTCAACCATAGCTCCCAATTTGTTACTCCACCCGTCCAGCTGATGTTTAACATGCGCCTCAAACAAAGATTTATAAATGTTTGTAATTTATTATTTGTATAGTTATTTTTCATGTTTCACATCCATATAGCAACACTGATTTTACATTAAGCATTTATTATAGGTACATGACTTGGTATGTATTATATGTCGAAGAAATATGAAACTAACATAATGTTGTTTAGAGAATCTCGTGTAAATGCAAGACTTCAAATTTTTCAACTGGCTTTTAAAAACGTTTCTGGAGATATAAATGGGAATCAATTATTAGTTACGTGGCTTTTCGAATAAATGTATATTATACTCTGTAGGTGTGCTGAGTATTAATAAACACATCTTAAATGTGAACTCATTATGCATTATGACAATTATATAAGTGCAGCATATTCTGAAGGTCCTGACAATGGAAGCATGGGTGGCTAGCCATTGCACTGACATGGTTTATTCATTATTCAACTGCAATGTTTTGCAAAACATTTTTATTGCGTCATTCTTTACGTCTTATAGTTTTCTTTGAAGGTAATTTTTCTGCCAACTTCAAAAATATCTAAAAATGCCAAATATGAGATGTCATATTCCAAAATAATTTTGCTATAATTGTGGGAACAGGTATTTTTAACTTTTGCAGTGTGTAGAATTCAATGTACGTGACAAAAATTTACATATTCAATGATTTGATAAAATCTTTTATAATATATAAACATTTTTATTCTTTGTATTTTGTACTTTTTATTTATAAATCATTTTTAGTATAAATCGACATTTTCAGATATTTTGTTAGCATAGTTTTCTGTAAAAGCTCCGGAAACTGTCTTCAATAAGCGAACCTAGAGCATACCTCATTGTTCCTTCCAAGAAGTTGAATAAAGCTTTTATTTCCATAAACTAGATTTTGGTATGTCTAAGCAACCAGCAACGAATAAATATTCCAGTGCATTTTTATAAGCTTAAGAGCCTCATAATGATTAAAATCCATAAGATCCATGCAATTTGTCGTGTTTCAGTTTTATTATTAAATATGAAAAATCATCAAACTCTTTAAATCTTAAATTTTAAACAATTATTCTTTTAAACTAATAAAGCAACGACATTCTACAAATACCTAAAGTATAAGATGGTTCGTCTTTAAAGACATATTTTATAATATTTTGGGATTTTTAATATATTTTTATATTTTGGTCAGTTTTCCTTCATGCTTTGCCTACTCCTATTTATTATATAACCCATATTAATTTTCTCGCATTCTGCAAAATACACAGCGTGTAACAAATCTTGTTTCAATGTTAAAATTTGTATTTATTTTGAGTTGTGGTTTTAAATATATGAATAAGTATCACAGAACTTTAAAAACACCTTTTCAACATAGGGAAAAAAATAGCTTCAAAACTTTCAAACGCATAATTTTTAATGGCACACTTAATTTGGTCTTCTGTATGGAGATTCAATATCATCAATTAATAAATTGCAGCCGAAAAGCCATTCATGGAAGATAATTTACATTGATGGTGTTTGTATATTCACATATTGTCTTTGTTCTTTTTGTACAGATTTTGATATGGTACCAATAGCACAATATTTTATGTAGTAAACATTAACAATCCATATTTGATTCATGAAGGTGTGTACTTTATATTCAACATTATTAAATGCTATAATAGTGACTAAGTAGGGTGAAAATTTTAATTTTGGCACATTTTTCGAGTTTTGGACCGGTGTACCTTAGTGGTAGTTATTGTTATTAGAGTAAAATCATAACATTAGTGGTAATCCCTGAAGAAGTTTTCGGTAATTCAACTAAAAGTCTATGTTAGCTATATTTTTAAGTTTAAAGTAAGTCAAAGTTATTGTAATTAAAACGCAAACTAAATGACTATCTTGTTACAGTATGCAAAACTTAAAACATTGCTTTTACCTAAAGGATCTGTTATTCATTTTAGTGTAGGAAACTACTCGTATCTTAACAAGCGTGTGTTTCGCAACTTCCTATACTTCTCTTGTTTCTCCATGCCAAACCTTTGTGTCAAAGTTATTTACAATGCCGAGGAATTTGCTGTAGGTTACCGCAACTGCCCTTTCTCTACGATTATCATGTGGGAATGAAGTGAACGCTTTAGCGCAGCGGGAGTCATCCCCTACTGTGACCGCTTTAATCCCTCAGGAATCAATATCATGGCCTTACTCCTTTAGCGGCCGCCACGAGTACGCTGGGGAGCGGAGTATTCCCATATTACTAAAGCGAACCTTTTGCACCAGGTGTATGTTAATTAGATGGAGAATGCAATGAATACTTCCAGAGTCTTATACAGGCAAGACAATCGTAATTTTGCTCACTATAACTTCCACAAGTCTGCAGATACATTACTATTTAACTATGACTAAATATTACGAAGATACCGAGGTAGGATTAGGAAATTACTAGGAGAATGTAAAAAGAGTGATGATTATTTATTTGAAAATATTATTTAGTTTACGGTTGAGAAACAAAAGAAGATTAAGTTGGTTGCCTAAGAAAGTGCAATATAGCATGCGTTCCTTTTATAGCCAGGCCATGGATCGTTGTACATATACATCAGGATATCCAATTTTATCTCTTTGGAGACGCTTACATAATTAGCTGTTATTCCCCACCTCCTCTTTCAGTCGGAGGGTGAATCAGCCCACAATCAGTCAGTATCCAGTGACGGACACAAATAGGTGATTCCATGGCAGTTTCTAAGTTATAACTTGAATTGTATGGGAATGTCCACAGAGTACCTCTTCATTCTGCATGATTTTGGTATAAATGATAAACAGTAAGAGCCAGGCAAAATCTTACTAATAAGAAGTGTGGATCTCGCTAAAACAGTTAAATGTTGTTTTTTTTTTTTTTTTTTTTTTGAGCGAACCGTTTCCGTGATATTCTTTATTATGTGTTTGTATTTGCCAACACATAATTTCCTCAAACAGGAACATGTAATTCATACTTTTTATCTCTTGGCCTTGCAAAGACAACGGAATTTCATCGCACAGCAAGCTACTCTTAAAACACTTGACTATCACTTAAAGCCTACTGTAATCCCATAATCCCCTTGCACCTAGCAATAAAGTAGTTTCTGAAAATGTCTATGTTGATTAAAATGTAGTAGATAGAGAAATAAACATTTGCAAGAATAATTTGCAAAAGAATGATTATAGCTCTACATATGTGTATTTGAGAAGAGAGTTTCTCCAAATTGAACTATATTAAAAGTCTGTATCGTAATAGTTATGCGTAAAGTAAGAGTACCAAAGAAGCCACTAATGAACAGCTGTTTATCACATCAGACTTGAAAGTGCTTTCGTAACTCAAACGCAACGTTCATGTAAACAACCCGCCACTGCAACACGATGCACGGCTGAGTCCGACATCGCTGGTATACATAGCTTTAACTGCAAAGTATTCGATATTTTTCCGCAGCGCATCAGTGGTGAATGATCCGCCCAAGGCTACGTTTATCACCTATGTTATGCTCTTTTAACTGCTGCCTTCAGTCTGATCTATAAAGTAAAGAGTTTCAGCATCTCAGAAGTGAAAGTTTATTCGAAACATCTGTGTTGTGTGTGAATGGCATTCAGTTATTCTTATTAGTTCACTGAAGTGGCTACCGAAAAGTTTACGGCTGAGCAAAGAATCGTTATGTACGGTACTTAAATAAAAACGAATCATGTTATCAAGTGTGCAGATAACTTCAGGAGACATTTCTAGGATTGCAGTAACAGAAACTGTTAGCTGTCTAGTTAAGAATTTTAGGTCAGCGAGATCGCTAAATGCCATGATTCTGATTGTTAATCAGAAAGAAGTGTTCTAACACAGGAAAGAAGTTCAAATTGATTGCATCATTCGAACGCTCTCAAATAGTGTCCAAGACGTGTTCCAAGTGGGTGTTTCAGAAATACTGATGATTGATGATGATAATGATAGCAAAAATGCAATTTCACTGAATACGGTTATATATTTAATGTTATGTATAATGTTACATAATGTTATATATTTAATGTTTAAAATGCGGCGTGTAAATTATTATTACTCTTACATTTGAATACAAATGTTCCCAAGTTACTTGATGGGCACATCAAGCAGGTTTAGGTAATCGGTAGGAAATCTATAGCAGCATCCAGAAAACCCAAGAAGACGACCTTTCACCTCCCATGCATTTGTAGGTATATTACGTATACATCATTCACTGAAGTGGGTGGTGCATGTTGGACAAACTGTTTCCTCGTTGCTTACTACTGTTGCCTGCTGAAATGTTTTCCATATGAACTGTAGGATCCAGCACCAAATCTCTTCCTGCTTTCGTATCGATGGCCGCAATGTCCGCTCTATAGCTTTTTCCATCCTTGGATATACGATGAACCTCTTCATAAACCTCATAAACTAGGACTTACGGGTGTTGTGGATGATGAGCGACCCCAATGATGAGTATTTCTTAGCAAATCTCCCTTTGCAGGATCCAAAAACATGACCGAGGATTTCAACATCTGTGCATGCATGATGTCGACAAAGAGCTGTTTTCTAGCTTCTACCTGGCACTGAAGTGTTGCAAGATATCTTGATTGGATTGTTTACTCCAAGCAAGATCTTTTCTATTATTCATCTAGGTATTGTTTTGTAGACCACCACCAGGTTCCACTTGTGAAGCGCATCTCCTTACGCAGCCAACGCCCTAATTTCAGCATAGTTTCATTGCAGGGAATATTTAGGTGTGAAAGCGCAACTTTCCTCTCTTTATCTAGATCTCTACATAAGTGCAGATGTATATTAGCGAAAGCTTTCTTGGTATACTGAAATGCTGAATGAGTGGCTCCCATTGGGCTCTTATAACTCACAAACCATGTAGTGTTTTTGGTGCATGTACCATATAATTAAAAGATTCATGAGGTAGTTAGAATATTTCTATAACAGTTGTTGGAATTAATTTATCCAGATCTTCCAGGATTGAGGTGGATATCTTATCCACTGGAGTTCTTTGAAGGGAATGCATGCTGGTTAATGATGTTTTATTTCCGATCTTCCTTAGATAAGTTAGCCCTTGATAATGAATTTAATTCTTTCCAAATACTTAATTATTTTAAGTCTAACTGGATTTCATCAGGAATGTTCACGTTGATGGACTTTTCATTTCTAAGCCCTCAAAATCAAGTGTAATGCATAGAGGCATTAGAAGGTGCTTCAATTGTTTCATCAACAACCTAGATGAAAACTGAAGGTGAATAGAAAATAGATACTTTATGCGAATATTAAGTTGTAAAACGACACGAAACGATTATAAAGTTTATTAATAGAGCACAGAAGAATAGACATAAAGCAACAATTTTCACGAGTAATATATGACCTATTATCAAGAGAAACAAGGAATCGAGAGCGGAAGATAAAATTATTTTACATCGAACCGTTGCCGCACCCAGAGAAATAGCAAGGAGTTACCCAGCTAGACGATTGTAGCTACGTAGCTTACCATTTCTTCTTCCTTCCAATTTGTGTAAATGGTTGAACCAATACAAGTATGAATTAGATGATTTATTAATTAACTTTAAGAATTTCTTTTAACTAAACTCAGTGAGGATTTTTGGATTTGTTTCAGCTGGTAGGCACTTGTCAATAGCTCACGGATATTAAAGCAACGTATGCACTACCGGAAAGCTTGACAGATTAGCAGAAGGCAGAATTATTTGAATTGTTTTTTCTGTCCACCAGTTACCTGTACACTGGAAGACAGGTTCACCTGGTAGCCATTTTCAGTAAATTTATCCAGCTATATATAACAGGCCTGGGAGGTTTAACTCAATTTGGCGCAATGGGTATTGCAAAATGCTTGCAGCGCTATAACGCCCACTGGTAGTCAGAAGCTAACGTTTATTTGGAGGCGATGTTAAGTGAAACTAATGATGTAATACTTTTCTAACCAATGTGCTTAGTATTTACGACTATCACAATTTGGGCATCTTAGACTGTGTGCTCCTTTTAAATCGAAACAAATTCGTCAAACATATTTTATCTTTTAAAGTGATTGACAATACAGTGCGTATACTAATTTAACCTTAACACAACAGATATACTGAAGAGGAAATGTGCAATAGCCAGCGTATTTAGTTGGTGCAATACCAAACTATATTGTCCATTAGCTTACCAGAGGGTTAGGCTACTGGTGCTCAGAGAGCGCAGATTGGTCACGACTTGACTGATAGTATGTTTAGCAGGTAAAAAATGAAGGTCGTTCAAGGCAACGCGCAAGCCACCCAGCCCTGACTTACCAGTAGGATTATTGATGTATACAATTTATCTCGGATGATTTTGCAAGTGCGGTTTACTCTGTGTATTAATTAATACCCTTATTAAAATCTAACTCACATATCAAGCTCAATAAGCCTGCACACAGGCGAGGTTTTATAACTGAATAATAGCATTTAGAAAACTTCTGAAAGTTATAGGTTAATTCAAGCAGAAACCATTATTCGTCTGTGCTTAATATTTAAGGAAATGACGAAACATATTTTATTAGGATAGGAAACCCAAGCAAGGATGAGATACTGGATTCTGAGAACCTATACTACCTATATATTTTTAGTGAGAAAATGCTACACTTAACCAAAAATATACATATCGATGCTTAAATCAGGAAATAGAAAACGGAGAGAAACTGTTTTTACGCCAAAGTGCACAAGAGAAACCTACTTCCAAAGCTATTCATAGTCGTACTCACATTTATTATATGAGAATATATTGTACATTTTCCCTAGTATGCTAAATTGTAAGTATATACCTTGTATTACAGAATAGACAAATTGTGTATGCATAATATGATTGTAATTCTTTTTCCTGGATCATTGAAACTAAACGTTTTCCAAATAGATCCTCGTCTTGTATGCTGAAGAATAGAAAATAAGTGCAAAATCATTGTATAGTTTCAACTTGACTGAAAAGATTAAAATTGTGAAATGACGATAGAGACGGTGGAGCTGCAGAGGTAGAGTTAGTACTGAGTGCATTCCATACTGAGCGTAATTTGGCTATGGTATGTCATACCTCTGGGAGAAAGAAATGTAATGAATAGAGTTAGGATGTTTATGACCTAAAAATGGAAAATATGACTGCAAATATGCCCTTAAATATGACAAAAAATCCTAAAATATGACCTAAAAAGAACGTATTAACTTAAAATATTCTTAATTCAAAACTTTTAATGACACCAAATTATTTCATTTGGCACATGAAGTCAAACACATTTTAATAATATTAAAGGCGATTTACAGTTTTATCGGTAATATACCTTCTTTTAAATTTAAAGAATTTGCTTCTGTGTGCTTGTTTGACCGGCTCCAAACAATTGGACTATGCACTTCCTTATAAAATATAAACATTTGCGTTAATTATAAAATTAAGTTACCTATTAACTAGGGGATAAATGTTAAATTAATGAATTAAGTTTATAAATATTACGTACCAGTTTTCATTTTTGTCTGCATTGCAGTATATAGCCACGTGCATTTTCAGATTCTCGAATAGGAATCTTCTCTTGCTGTCACTTAAGGTTGTCTTAAACCTTGAGAAGCTCCTTTCGACGTCACAGGTGCATATTTTAAAAAGGTCAAGTCATTGCAATTTAACTTTGGTTCATCTTCTTCCAGAACAGCATCACCGCCACTTAGAAATTGTTTAATTTTGCACAGTGTTACGTATCTCACATTTCCATTCAACACGTTACAAAGTTTGTTCTTTACAGCAACCCCAACACTTCCTCTTCCTTGTGCTAGCTCACTTTCTACACCTTTTACTTGCTACAATCTTCCATACACTTCCAGACCAACTGTCTCTAGACGAGAAATTGCTCTTGTGATGGCTTCATAATTTGACTTGACGTATGCCAAATTTCCCTTCAAGCTGCTGGAGAACAATTCTTGCACTATTTTAATGGAAGATGCCTCCCGATTGTCACATTCATTGATAATTTCATCAGTAGCTTGATAATTTTCGCAGCAATATTCAATTGTACTAAGCCATGTACCCCATTTTGTCAGTATTGGCTGGGAAGAAGTGGAAGTTAAAGTCTGCATTGTTTAAATTTTGTCAGTGTCTTTGGAGATATTAGAAATATTTTTTTCACATTTGATACCAATTTATCCACATCATGAAAATGCACTTCTACTTCCTCTGGAACCCTGTGCAAACCATGAGCAAGGCATGTTAAATGCACCATTGTTGGACAGAGCATTTTAAGGCCTTTGCCAGCTTTCACCATGTATAGCGTAGCATAGTGACAAACAGTAAGACTTGTTTCCGCTTTACTTCACCATCCCACAGCAGCTTCATAGCATTGTTAAAAAGTACAGCAATTGTAGAATGGTTTGCTGCTTCAAGTGCTTCACAATCGAACAAAAATATATAACCAGGGCTATCAGGGAATAGTGTGCCAACAACATTAGCAACATATCTCCCACAAGCGTCTGTAGTTTCATCTATTGAAACCCAAATCCTATTGTTGCCTACCATGTTTATTTTTTGCACCGTACTGTCATAACACGCAGGTACACAATTTTCTCTCAGTGTAGATTCGTTTGGAACTATATCACTTGTTTATTTTTCCATAAATTTTATCAACTGTCTGTTGTTAGCCTTATTTAGAAGGATGTTGGCAGACACCATCATCTCACACAGGTCCTTCGAGAATTCCGACACTTTCCTTGATGTCGAAGGGGCTGTCGCTTCGTACAAACGTCTCTGACTGGTTTCTTGAACTGATTGTCTGTTTATACTGTTCACATGTTTAACTGTGTCACAATGCTGCTGAACATTTAATCGATTTGCAGACGTCACTTTCACTTCACACGCTTTGCAGTAAAGAATTTTCCCATCAGTGCTGAAATGTTTTTCTCCAAACTCTATAACAAAACTCTTTAGTTTTACACTTTCAGAACATTTAACTTTCAGCATGTTAATGCTTCCAGATATGACTTCAAATGTGAACTGCAATAAAAATGTTTTAAAAACAACAAGAGATGGGAAAGCATAAGCCGGCATTGTGATTTCAGTACCTGCGTGGTACCTACACTGTTATTGTCCCTTCATGAAATTCCAGTTACAGTTCAACTAAATTATTAGTGACTTTTCCCAAAAAATGTTAACTTTACAATTATGCAATAAATGTACTGAATGGTCTTCTTTTCGAATTCATAAGCGAGATATCACGAAATATGACAGATATTGATCAAACTATGACCAAAGCCACAAAAATGATCGAATTCGTAAGCAAAATATGACCAAATATGACAGATATCAAAATATGACGAAAACCATAAAATGATAAAAAATATGACTTAATGTGTAAAATAAAAACTGTCTAATTAGGATTAAAAATGTGAAATTCGTGCTTAATTTGTATTTGTGGTGAGAATGGGCTTAAGGACAAAAATATGACATACCATAAACATCCTAACCGTAGTAAATGATATACAGTGCGTGTTGGGGAACCCGGACGAACAGCTAACCGACAAGGGTCC
Source organism: Tenodera sinensis (assembly GCA_030765045.1). Classification (NCBI taxonomy): domain Eukaryota; kingdom Metazoa; phylum Arthropoda; class Insecta; order Mantodea; family Mantidae; genus Tenodera; species Tenodera sinensis. The sequence continues at coordinate 82,622,639 of CM060966.1, forward strand.
CTAGCGCGTGCTGGAAATTCCTTATCTAGACACCATAGTTCACCAATCACCAGTCACATGGGTGTGGACAGCGCTTCACCACCGGCAGGCCTGGAAAATACAAGGCCACCTATCCGAGAGCAGCAGTTACAATGCGCAAATCCCCCACACGGCAGCGCTAACTCAACCATCGCCAACACTTCCCACCAGGAAAGTCTAGATTGAAAGGAGTGTGGAATTAAATGGAGTGGGAGGAAATTCGAGGAATGTAACAAATCTTTCCCAGCATTCGTCTGGTGATCCGGGGAAACGTCCGAAAAAAAAACCCATAGGTCAGGAAAGTCGGACGCGGAAATCTAACCATTGACCTCCCGAATGCGAGGCTGTGGAGCTATCTTGCTTGGTGGGTGGAGAAGAAAGTGGAGAGATTGTGGAAAAGTAGGAAGAGTAATTGGACTTCGAAACTCCAACCGCTTAGCTGCATTATGACATAACTCATAACACCCCTATAATGTGTCCATAAAATTGGAACGTTTCTTGATTATTCTTGACACAACGGAAATCCACAGCATTGTTTCGTTCTAAAACCTGTACTCATACTACTAGAGCTAGAACCTAGGCGTAAGAAATACCTGTTATAACGCTAAGGTCTATAGTCCAATGCAATGTTAAAATTATCACAAAAATGTTATCGACATATTATTTTGTAGTTGGATGAATGTGTGACTTATAAACAGTGGGGGAGAACTGAATTGCTTTGTCTGCGGCTAAACGGAATGTTTACCAACTAACTGCAAGAACAAATGGAAGAGAAATTTTTATGAATACTTTCGGTGTCAGTACTTACTGTCCTTTTGTTCTTTCGCAGCTTCCTCGCACCACGTCCCTTCCTTCTCCTTTCAAATAATTAAAGCTTGTTGACAAAGACGAGTTCAGTTTATATACTTGAATGAAAAGGAACGTTAAGCAGCAAACATCCTGAGACAAATATCCTGTTCTTTCTGTTGGTTAAATAACAAAATAATCTGATAGTAATCCTGACACTGTAGTACAGAACACGTGAATTTTCTTCATAGAGAACTAAGAGCGTAAACATAACATTTAAGAAACGGGCGCTGTACAAAATAGTTTGTATTGCAACAATATTCACCTTTAACTATCTTACTCCCTTTAATTTTACATCAAACCATCACCTCACTCAATACAAATTGTCACTAATACACTCAAGAACTCTTTTAAACTTTCACGAAGTAGCATTGCCAACTCTAAAAGTTACTCACTGCCTCCTTGGCAACTTGAAGTCAGCCAAAGAGCATGTAATTTATGGGATGCCACGGAAGCTCGGGGTATCAATGTCGCAATATTTTGATCTGGTTAAAATTGACTGTTGAACTAAAAGTGTAATTTTTGCCCTTTTCATAGTTCCAAAAATGTTGTTAAGGAACTTCTAAATAGAAAATATTCACTTCAACAAAAATGTGTATTTAAATTATATATATATATATATATATATATATATATATATATATATATATATATATATATATATGATTGCCTTTGTGATATACTGGGTGGAAGGTACTGCTTCGGCCATACGTTAACCACGGATTCCACATGATCACTATAACAAACATGTGCAATACAATTTTACCATTGTCAATAAATAACCCTTTTGCCGAAAAAATGCGTAAAACATTTGGAGCCATCTGGCTTCTTGACGAATGGATATAAATGGTTTATTATTTCAGTGTCACGCAAACATTGTGTACATAATGATGAAATGCATTTCTACCCTAATTCGAATTAATTTAGTCACAATTTAATGTTAAAATATCATGCAAAGTTTAATTTCTAAGAGAGATTTGGCAACCTCACGTTAACATTAAGGTGTGACTAAACTCATTCGAATTGCTGTAAATGGACATTACAGCATTCTTCACACTCTATACGAGACAGCTGGTGTAATAATAAACCATTTATATCCATTCGTCAAGAAATTAGATGGCTCCAAATAGTCCAAAAGATTTACATAGAATATCTGTTTTCGGCGAAACGGTTCTTTATTGACAAGAATTGATTGGACATGTTTATTATATTAATCATGTAGAATTCATGGTTAAGGTATGGCCGAAGCATTTTCTTCCACCCGGTAGACAGTGGCCTGGTGATAGATAAAATAGCGATGATCTTCAATTTCTGGCTGAAAATAGGCTGTTTCTTTAAGTAGTGTTGTTCCCTATTCTACAGGTATATAGAATCTACAGTAAATATTGATCTATGAACAATGATTGCTTGTAGAAATAAGGGTTCAAAATTTAATCAATATAACAATGTATATGTTAGCTGCATAGCCAAGGTTGTGAATAAACGGCACAGACAACAAATATTTCACTCGCAAGTAACTTAATTCATTATGGTTTGGCAATCGAAATAAACAAAACAAAACTAATTAAATAAAAGCATGTGTTCCAATAGTAACTACAAGAAGGAAGAATCGCCTACAAAATATGTACTCTCTTATGAGATAGCAAGATAGATGCTTTTAGCATCAATAAGTTTTGCCTAAAATGATTACAGGTTATGCAATATGTCCTTGATACATATAGACAAAATAGCATCGTGTGCATGACTTGTAATTCAGTCATGTAGAAAAAGGAAGAAACGTCCCGGAGATACTTCATATTTGCTAAACCGGAGTTTAAACTTATTAGATGTAACATCCAGTATTTTGGAAATGGCTAACACTGCAAAATTAATTATTTTAGTAAATTTTAATGGACTGAGCTTTATAATGCTTTATCTATCGCTTACGTTTTTAGGTTACATAATACTCAATATAAATGAGGCAAAAATTCGAGCTAGGGAAAATATATCAGAAATATAGTGTATGAAACAGACCTGCTGACACCAATTTTGAGAAATTTAAAGCCACGATTATTTTTCTATATATGTTAAGAAGGCAGTTTAGTGAGACTTTTGTCTTATATGCTTGGAAAATATAAAACTTACACATGAAGTTTGCTATCCGTTTTTGGGTTAGCACAGGTACTAGCTTACATATACCAAGACTTAGAGTAGTAGACGTCGAAACAATTGCGGTAGTTAAGTTAAAAGTAAACAAGAATTTAACAATGTGAACCTTCCTGTATTTTTATAGCTTTTAATGCCCGCTTTTACTACATGCAGGCGGTGACACTGAATATACATTGAATGAAGATGGAGCACCCGTGAAATGAGATTGTGAGGGAAACCGGATAACCCGGAGGAAACTGCCCCTGCACCGCTTTGTCCATCACAAATTCCAAATGCGGTCGCCTGGCATCGTAATGGTGAGAGACCTGATAGACAGTACTACCTGATGTGAAAATATTCCCCTAGTTCTCTGTGACGACCAAAATGAAAGCCTTGGGAAAAACAAAGCGAAAGTGGGTTCTACCCAAGACGTGTTACTGCAATTAAGGAGGGGACGACTACTCCCTTCACACCTTCGGAGTAAAGTTCGTCATACCTGGTCTAACCACTCGGCCCTGGCGTGGCCATTGTTCTTGTATTGAATACACTTGTACTACTCTTAATTTGTGCTACTTTGTATTTGTAAGAAATCGTAATGTGACAATGATAATGCACAGCCAGTTTCTATATAAGAGATAAGACCGCCTCCCTAGCGCAGTAGTAGCGCCCCAGTCTCTGGCGCGGAGGGCCTGCGTTCGATTCCCGGTAACGGCGTAAGGATTTTTTCCGGCTGAGAGATCTGGTCCAGGGTGCACTCAGCGTCGTGATACTAACTAGGAGCCCATATTCAGACCACCGGGAACCACAATGGAGACAATATTACCTAGATCCCATCAAATCCTTGTTGGACTTGACAGGGAGATCAAGGATCACTGATGTCAAGTCCATCTTAGGCGACGACCCGATAGCCGTACATACAGTGGTGAGGTTTATCCCCAGTATTGGCTTCGATAAGCATGTTTAACTTGTGTTTCATTTCGTAGTGTTATTTTGGACTTTTGGACTTTTCGGGTGTTCTATCTCGTTTTAACGTTGTAACAGCTTACCTTTTTTGACCACCTTTTACTTTTTACCAGTCTTTACTTCTTACTTTTTAGATGAGTTTCTACGTTTTAACTGTTTTATAACTTTTATCTGTTTTTAATTTTCCCGTTTTAACGTTTTAACCTGTACTGAGTTTCACTGTTTTTATCACTGTGACTTGGGGTCGTAATGACCTAGCTATTGATGCGACCTTAAACCATACTCACTCACTCACTCACTCATCCACTCACTCACTCACTCGCTCATCCACTCACTCACTCAGTCACTCACTCATACTCACTCACTCACACACGCACTCATTCATCCACTCACTCAGTCACTCACTCACTCAGTCACTCACTCACTCAGCCACTCACTCACTCACTCACTCACAACCCATGGGTGACAAGAAACCACATCAGAAATTGGTTCATCAGAAATAAAAATAAACAATATTTGTATCTAGATTACACAACTAGTCTATACATGTTAAGCACATATCCTCTTCGCAGAACAAAACTTACCTGTCTCTAAACGTTCAGGAAGGCGTTCTCCATTTCTTTGTGAATTTTGCATTGGTTTACTGAAACACCTGTATGTATGTATGTATGTATGTATGTATGTATGTATGTATGTATGTATGTATGTATGTATGTATGTATGTATGTATGTATGTATGTATGTATGTATGTATGTATGTATGTATGTATGTATGTATGTATGTATGTATGTATGTATGTATGTATGTATGTATGTATGTATGTATGTATGTATGTATGTATGTATGTATGTATGTATGTATGTATGTATGTATGTATGTATGTATGTATGTATGTATGTATGTATGTATGTATGTATGTATGTATGTATGTATGTATGTATGTATGTATGTATGTATGTATGTATGTATGTATGTATGTATGTATGTATGTATGTATGTATGTATGTATGTATGTATGTATGTATGTATGTATGTATGTATGTATGTATGTATGTATGTATGTATGTATGTATGTATGTATGTATGTATGTATGTATGTATGTATGTATGTATGTATGTATGTATGTATGTATGTATGTATGTATGTATGTATGTATGTATGTATGTATGTATGTATGTATGTATGTATGTATGTATGTATGTATGTATGTATGTATGTATGTATGTATGTATGTATGTATGTATGTATGTATGTATGTATGTATGTATGTATGTATGTATGTATGTATGTATGTATGTATGTATGTATGTATGTATGTATGTATGTATGTATGTATGTATGTATGTATGTATGTATGTATGTATGTATGTATGTATGTATGTATGTATGTATGTATGTATGTATGTATGTATGTATGTATGTATGTATGTATGTATGTATGTATGTATGTATGTATGTATGTATGTATGTATGTATGTATGTATGTATGTATGTATGTATGTATGTATGTATGTATGTATGTATGTATGTATGTATGTATGTATGTATGTATGTATGTATGTATGTATGTATGTATGTATGTATGTATGTATGTATGTATGTATGTATGTATGTATGTATGTATGTATGTATGTATGTATGTATGTATGTATGTATGTATGTATGTATGTATGTATGTATGTATGTATGTATGTATGTATGTATGTATGTATGTATGTATGTATGTATGTATGTATGTATGTATGTATGTATGTATGTATGTATGTATGTATGTATGTATGTATGTATGTATGTATGTATGTATGTATGTATGTATGTATGTATGTATGTATGTATGTATGTATGTATGTATGTATGTATGTATGTATGTATGTATGTATGTATGTATGTATGTATGTATGTATGTATGTATGTATGTATTTTTTTTTTTTTTTTTTTTTAATATAAACATTCTTTATTTTCGGCATGTTCCATTACAAAAAACGTAATACTACATGCCATTATAGTACATGCTTAATAAATATACTAATACATAGTTTAACTTATGGGATATCGTTAGTTGCACTCTAGAGTTTATCCAGTTCTATTGTGTTTAGGTATTCAATAAATTCAGTTGTGTATTCCGTTACTAATTTATGTTGTTGGAATGTCCATTTTCCATATTTGTTTAACATAGCTTTCTTGAATTTGATTCTTTCACTGTCAAGTTTTGGACATTCAAATAAAACGTGTACTACGGTCTGTTCTGCTGTTCCACAGGAGCACATTGGAGAGTCCTTTATCTTAAATCTGTAAAAGTAAGAATTAAGTCTGCCATGTCCGGTTAGGAAAGTTGTGACTTTACCAGTAAGTGGAAATTTAAGTCGTAATCTATCTGCCACTGTGGGGAAATAAGATTTAGTCACTGCTCCATTTTTGGTGTTTCGCCACTCACTTTCCCACTGATTCACACTTTCTTCATGTAGCTTTCGCATGATGTCACTCACGGGTATCCTGTCGAAACTAACTGGTAGGTCCTTGTTGTTCGCTGCCTGTTTCGCCAGTTGGTCAGCCAGCTCGTTCCCTTCAATTCCGACGTGAGCCTTGACCCATGTGAAGTAGATAATCCAGCTGTGTGCTTCTAGTTGCCTTATTTGTTTTCTTATTTGTTCAATAAGGTGAAGATGGTTGTTAGAGTTCCGTAATGAATCAAGAGTGATTCTGCTGTCAGTGTGTAAAGCAGCTGTTTTTTGAACATGCTGTAGTTGGAGATGTTCAAGGTGTTCAAGGGCTTTGAGAATTGCGAACTGCTCTGCTTGATTGTTAGAACATCTACTGTGTAATTTATATTGTAGTTGGTGGACTAGTACTTTGTCTATGAATATAGCAATTCCGGATCCAACTGCCGAATCTTCCTTACTTCCATCAGTGAAAATGTCTACTAAATGGGTTTGATCATTGGGTTTCTCTTTGATCTTGATTATTTCTGCTGGATGAGGCCACGTTGCGTAATGCTCTGCTGTATCAATCGTAATTCCTTCCTGGTTCCGTTTCTTGCTTTCATATAATCTCGCAATCTCCCGAATATGTATCCCTATGGGAGTGCTTTTTGACAGAATGCATAGTGCTTCAGATGACGTAGTGCGATATGCTTTAGTTATTTTTATGTTAATAAGTCTTTGGACTCTTTGTAGCTTGAGTTTATTATATCTTTTGTTGATTGCTTCTGCCCATACAGGTGCCCCGTACGTCAGAATGGGCAATAAAGCCCCTTTATATATAATTCTCATCACATCACTATTTAGTCCCCAGTTTATTTTTGCGGATTTGGCCAGTGCATGAATTAGTTTTATGCTTTTTTCGCTAACGTATTCTATATGCCGAGTAAAGTTGAGTCTATGGTCAATAATTATGCCCAAATATTTTAAGCTTTCTGTCTGTAGTAACTGCTTATTGTTTAAGTATATCTTGAGTACTCGCTCAGGCAATGGTCTTCTTCTCGAAATTACTAACACTGTAGACTTCTGCTCATTGAAGACGATTTTGTTGTCTCTGGCCCATCTCGATATTTTCTGCAATTCGATGTTAGCGTAATTTTCTATTTCAAGGCTGCTACTTCCTTTAATAACCAACATTACATCGTCTGCAAAGGCGATGACCTTTGTGTTTTTACTATATTCTAAATTCAGAAGTGAGTTATAATGTATATTCCAGAAACCCGGACCGCTACAGGAACCTTGTGGACATCCTTTGGTGATTGTCCTCTTTATGGATATGCTGTTAGCTGAAAAAGTAGCACTCCTTCCATTAAAATAGCTTTTGGAGAGATCATAGAGGTTCTGTGGGCAACTGAACTCTCTCAATGAAGCCAGGATGCTAGGCCACCATGCAGCATCAAACGCACCTTTAACATCTAAGCTGATAAGGGCAGCTTGTTGACCTTTCTTTAGGATGTCTAGGATTATTTGTTTGAGGTACATCAGAGCGTCAACTGTACTGGTTTGTGGTGTGAAACCAAATTGGTTTTTGTTCATAAGGTTGTTACTATGTATGTGGTGCATTATCCGTTGTATTAGTAGTTTCTCTAACACTTTGGCTGGAACATTTAATAAGCTTATTGGCCTATATTTGCTTACCTCATCGGAGTTCTCTTTGCCGGCTTTAATAATTGGTATAATTTTAGCGTGTTTCCATGCACTGGGGAAATAGGTTCTTCTTAGACAGCCGTTATATATAGCTGTGGTCAGTTTGGGAACTAGTCTGAACACTAATCGAAGTATCTCTGCAGTGATGCCGTTCTCTCCTGGAGCTTTCTTGGTGTTCATATTATCTATAATAGAGGCTACTTCTGCTGTTGCAAATGGAGTATCATCCCGGGTTTCTAATTGTTCCTTTATTTTGTGCCTGATTTGTCGGTGGCGATCATTGTCCTCTTTCACATCATCAATCGGCACAAATAAATCCATCATGACACTCATAGTCTCTTTCAAGTCACTGGTATATGTGCCATCGGGTTTCCTTAAGGTTGACAAGGTAATGTTTTGTTTCATCTTCCCAGATGACAATCTGTAAACTGCATTCCACGGGTTCGATGTCGTTGTAACATTACAATAGTTTTTCCACGACTCATATTTCGCCCTTTTAATTGACGACTCATATCTTCTTTTCTCTTGGGTGTATAGCTGCTTGCGTCGTTCTCTCTCATTTTCATTGTTTTTTATTTTTTGGTACCTTCTTCTGGTTGCAGTAGTCTTCTTCCTCATTATTGTCAACTCCTGTGACCACCATGGAACTGGTTTGTGTTCAGCAGCTTTCTTTCTTGGCTTACATGTTCTAAAGGATTTGTGACATGCTGCAGTTATGGCTCCTTCAAATTTATATATTATTTTCTCTATATCTGTTTCCATAGACACAATTCCCTGTATAATATCATCCACTTGTTCCATGTCATTACTTGTTATTTGTACTCCAAATTTAAGCTTAAGTTCTTCTAGAAACTTATTGTTAAATTCGTTGTAATTTTCTTCCCGGACTATATATCTAGTCCCTATGAAATTGTTGTAGTTGATTTGATCATTTCTGTATTTTATCTGGAATGTAATCATCCTATGGTCGGAGCAGTTTTCATCGTCTAGGCACATCCACTTATGTATAAGTTTCAACATATTGTTGTTAGTGACTGTTAAATCTATGTTACTGGATCCTAAGGATGACTCAAACGTCGTTATCTCTATATTGTCATTGATGATATGTAGGTTGTTGCTTATTACAAATTCTTCGAGCCTTTCCCCTCTCTTATTTGTTATTGTGTCGTGCCAAGTCTTGGACCTTGCATTACTATCCATGGCCATTAATAAAAACTTTCCTTTAGCGAATTCTGTGATTGCTTCTAATTGTAATATATTTTTATTAATGTCATCATTGATATCTAGATAGCTGCTAGCGGCTGTTAAGGTTAGATTGCCTCGGGTGATTTCTAGTACTACGTTATCTCCGTCTGAGTGCTGCTTTATTAAAATAGCGTCAATCTCTTTATTGGTGACCACAATGACAGCTCTCTTTGTGCCGTTTCCACAGCTGAAAATTTTATATTTATGAGGAATCCCTTTAACTTGATTGTTTATTGTGTAGGGTTCTTGTACAAAGGCTATGTCTATTTTATTCTTTTCAATGAAATCTTCCAGGTTGTAAGTCGCTGCTTTACTGTGTTTTAGGTTAATCTGCACGCAGTTCAGTGAGACGGTGTTATTGTACGCTTTCTTGTTATATATGTATGTATGTATGTATGTATGTATGTATGTATGTATGTATGTATGTATGTATGTATGTATGTATGTATGTATGTATGTATGTATGTATGTATGTATGTATGTATGTATGTATGTATGTATGTATGTATGTATGTATGTATGTATGTATGTATGTATGTATGTATGTATGTATGTATGTATGTATGTATGTATGTATGTATGTATGTATGTATGTATGTATGTATGTATGTATGTATGTATGTATGTATGTATGTATGTATGTATGTATGTATGTATGTATGTATGTATGTATGTATGTATGTATGTATGTATGTATGTATGTATGTATGTATGTATGTATGTATGTATGTATGTATGTATGTATGTATGTATGTATGTATGTATGTATGTATGTATGTATGTATGTATGTATGTATGTATGTATGTATGTATGTATGTATGTATGTATGTATGTATGTATGTATGTATGTATGTATGTATGTATGTATGTATGTATGTATGTATGTATGTATGTATGTATGTATGTATGTATGTATGTATGTATGTATGTATGTATGTATGTATGTATGTATGTATGTATGTATGTATGTATGTATGTATGTATGTATGTATGTATGTATGTATGTATGTATGTATGTATGTATGTATGTATGTATGTATGTATGTATGTATGTATGTATGTATGTATGTATGTATGTATGTATGTATGTATGTATGTATGTATGTATGTATGTATGTATGTATGTATGTATGTATGTATGTATGTATGTATGTATGTATGTATGTATGTATGTATGTATGTATGTATGTATGTATGTATGTATGTATGTATGTATGTATGTATGTATGTATGTATGTATGTATGTATGTATGTATGTATGTATGTATGTATGTATGTATGTATGTATGTATGTATGTATGTATGTATGTATGTATGTATGTATGTATGTATGTATGTATGTATGTATGTATGTATGTATGTATGTATGTATGTATGTATGTATGTATGTATGTATGTATGTATGTATGTATGTATGTATGTATGTATGTATGTATGTATGTATGTATGTATGTATGTATGTATGTATGTATGTATGTATGTATGTATGTATGTATGTATGTATGTATGTATGTATGTATGTATGTATGTATGTATGTATGTATGTATGTATGTATGTATGTATGTATGTATGTATGTATGTATGTATGTATGTATGTATGTATGTATGTATGTATGTATGTATGTATGTATGTATGTATGTATGTATGTATGTATGTATGTATGTATGTATGTATGTATGTATGTATGTATGTATGTATGTATGTATGTATGTATGTATGTATGTATGTATGTATGTATGTATGTATGTATGTATGTATGTATGTATGTATGTATGTATGTATGTATGTATGTATGTATGTATGTATGTATGTATGTATGTATGTATGTATGTATGTATGTATGTATGTATGTATGTATGTATGTATGTATGTATGTATGTATGTATGTATGTATGTATGTATGTATGTATGTATGTATGTATGTATGTATGTATGTATGTATGTATGTATGTATGTATGTATGTATGTACGTATGTACGTATGTACGTATGTATGCAATGTATGCAATGTATGCAATGTATGCAATGTATGTATGCATGTATGCATGTATGCATGTATGCATGTATGCATGTATGCATGTATGCATGTATGCATGTATGTATATGTTAAGAGGCCGAGGACATCAGTCAGCTAGCAGAAACAGCGTAATGTCGATTTTTACTTACAACTGCGACAAAGTTAATGCACAGAGTACTTCAAAGGATTCGGGATGCTGCTTTATCACTTCTTTTAGACGAAAATGAACGACCTGAAAGCTTGCAGAGATGTTGGTGGAAAATAATGGACCGTATCTTAAATTGACGTTGCACAAAACACGATGCAGACTATCAGCGAGCGTACCAAAGTATCACACCTTAACAACGAATAGAAATAAATATTGTCTCATAATGTTAACATATCTGCGAAAATGTTGAACTGCTTTATTCTTCTCTGTGAAATACTGTATCAAGGAGTGTGAAATGAGTAATACTTCATTTAATTTAACTTAAATTGAAAGGGTTAGTTTATACGATTCTGGGTATTTGTGTATAACAACATATGCTATACAGAGTATCAGGATTAAACACCAGACACATACACACAGAAAGAGTGGAGAAAAAGGGAATGCTCCATTCAGGAGATAAATTCCAGATGTATCAATGCCTTAAACTGAAGTTTAAATTCAGCTGTATATTGTTTAAAAGTTGTAATATCCTAATTTAAACAACAATTGAATCTTTAGGTTTTTCTTTTTATCATTGCTGTCTTCGAGGTTAAATGTATTTATGTGTTTTTCAGAAAAATTGTAAAGTATACTATTCCACTTTAAAATAAGTATGAATTAATTTTATAAATAAAAGACTATAATTAGATACAAACACGGAAAAACGTGCGTATACATTTTAATGTTTAGCTTTGAAAAATATTTTCCGCAAATGTCTACCTGATTGAACTTAGAATCCGTTGTTTTGAAATTTTAAAATTATTAAAAACGCTTCAAAAGTTGAAAAAAAGAAAACTGCTTCTATACACTTGACATGATTCAAATACTCAAAAAGGTGTTTTAATCATGCTAAAAATGACATGAATACGGAGAATGTCGAAAATATAAACAAGTTATATATAGGTTTATTAAGGTGTTAATTTCAAAATTTGTTTTTTGGAAGTGTGTGTAAAAACTTAATTGCAGCATTATACAAAAGAGTAACATTTGAGAGTGGAAAAACGAGTGATATCACTTCTTCCGTTCGATCTACCTTAAAGTGTTCCAATTAAGTTTCTTTTTTCTGCTCAACGTTCTCAAAGATTCAAATGCCTTAAAAGCCATCTAGTGGACTTTTGTCGATATAAAGACCTATCTGCAGCAAAATATGACGTATGTCAATTATGTGACAACTCAAAGTATGGCCTTTAATCAGTATTTGGCAACACCTAAACTGAACACAGAGCATATTAGTATTATTAATATTAATATTCGGAAAGGATGCATTTCTTGAGTGTATACAAATCCGAACTTTAGATATAAGTAGATACACAGATTTCCTTATTGGAATACTGTTTTTTAGAGTGGAAGTATTTTTAATCTGTTCTTCCATACAATTATCTCTTCATAAAGCGGGTGTTCTAAATTACTTCTTTTAGTTTTAAATTCTTAATCACTCTAAAATAAGTCTTGGCGCAAAACCTCAACTCTTTTGTTTAAAAACAAAGTTTTGTTTTTTAAAATGCGACATGGCCTTTTTGGAAAAATCGTTATATATGTATATGTAATAAGGGGCAGCTGACTCGCCTGGTATATATCTATATACCAGGTGAGTCAGCTGCCCCTTATTCGCGAGTTTTATGCAATCCGCATTTTATAGTCCAACATGAAAACATCGACCCCATTACTAGGTTCTACCCGCGTATTTAACATGGATGTTAAACACTCGATGAAATTAGTACTAATATAGATGTTATCACATCGCCTTTTAATATATTCGTAATTAGACAGCTGACGTTTGCACTTCCGCAAATGTTCACTGGAACCAGCAAATATTACATCTTAAACGGAATGGTTGCCCCACACGTTACCAGGTATCTCAGTTGGAGCGAGCGCAAGACTCCGAAGTAATCTGTCTGCTGTGAAGGTGGTTCGAATCCCCTGCATGTACTAATTGTTTTTTAACGTGCAATCTTCACAATTTACAAATTTTTATTCTGAAAACTGTTATTATATTCATTTTTATTGTTTTATTTATGTTTTATTGGATTGTTTGATGTTTCTTTATTGGTGAACTACAATTATGTAGTTGTTTAAACATACCTATAGGTAGGTGCAATTCAAATAAGGGTCATTTATACACATTTGAACACAGAAAGCAAGTGAATTACATTGTCAGTGTTTAACATGGAAGTTAAACTCAATTTTGCAGACAGTGAATTATTGTGCTATTAAAAATGTTTCATAGTGATATCTTTTGCGGTGCTGGAATGACCTTTTTTCTATTCCTGGAACACGACTCCTCTAACGAAGCAAGTGCTCGAACTGGTGACCTCCTTGGGTAATGCACGCCTGGGCACGCTGTTGGATGGAGCCCCTGACTTGGTGTAGCATGGCGGGTTGAACATTTCTACAAGCCACTGTAATACGCTGACGAAGGGTTTCTAGATTGCCCACCTTCTCTGCATAAATGCGTTCTTTTAAATACTCCCAGAGAAAGAAGTCAAGGGGTGTCAGATCAGGTGATCTGGCAGGCCAGGAGACTGGTCCTTGTCTTCCTATCCAATGACCAGGATGTGCAGCATTCAAATGATTGCAGACGATCCTCGACATACGGAGGAGCGCAATCGTGTTGAAACCACATCGTCATTCGCTCCTCCAGTGGCACATTCCCTAGTAATAAGGGGTGAGCTACGGAGGAATTCCAGGTAGCGTGCTCCTGTTAGATGTCCCTCGAAGAATAATGGTCCAACAAGGTGGTATCCCAAGATTCCACACCAGACATTTACACCCCACTGCTCTTGTAATGCTGCCTCCCTTACCCAATGAGGATTATCAACACTCCTATGGCGTATATTGTGACGATTTTCAGTTTCATTGTTGTGGAATTTTGATTCGTCAGAAAACAATATCCTGGATGTGGATCCCACATCACTTGCTACTTGCTCCAGCAACCATTCACAAAAGGTTACTCGAGCTTCGAAATCTCTCCCGTGAAATGCAAACGATAAGGATGGAACTTATTAGTGTTCAATATTCGCACTACAGAAGATTGGCTGATGTTCACCTCCTGAGCAACTGACCGTGTACTAGTATGCGGATCGCTCTGGGTGGCGTTCAAAACCGCTTCTGCATTAACACCCGATGTTGCTGGTGCGTGTCTATGAGGAGACATTCTTGCACGTGACGCTGTTACACGCAGACGCCTTTCAACATTCCGGAAGGTGTTTGCTGTTGGTTGTCGTCTGTTCGAATATCTCTCCCGATATAGATGCTGAGCCGCTGGTGTATTTGTTCTTGCTTCTCCGTAGATCAAAAGCATATCTACGTATTCGTATGTCGAATACATAGTGAAAGACTGGCACAAAATATCGCGCAACAGCATACGTGTGGTGAATGCAAGGGTGGGCATTCGCAACACACTACATCATGCCAGTCCAACGGTGCAGAAGTCATTATATCTGTTTAATTACAAAATGCAGACAACCAAAAACGATTTAAATTATGTCCTAAACCCTCAGGGACTTTATAATTATATTATTGTGAATTCGGTTTCCAAGTTTTGATGAACATAAAAAAAAAAAAAAAAATATTTACAATGCTGAGACTCGAACCTGTGTCATTGGGGGTTTGCGGAGAGTACACGTCACAATCCTATTCAGCAATTTTAGACTTGACTGTACGCACGTACCGCGTGCAATACTAAACTTGTATGCCTGGCGCTATGCCATTGCCACCTTGCAAGTTTTCGGGCTTGATTTAGCCTTTTAAGACAGTTTTAATCATTTACTGGGCGTTTTAATATTATTACTTAAATGGCAGAAGCTGTTATGCATATTAATTGAGATGCACGGGGCGTAGTTCACGCAAAAATGTACATAAACTGTTGTTTAATAATATGTCCGTTTTGACTGTACGGGTCCATGATGGATGAGGCGTGTCTAAATTTTTTCTGATTTTTAGAAGCCAATCCCTGCTCTAAGTACAAGAATCCACCATTTTCTTTTTATCTGACGTTGTTAGTGTACTCATATGATAGATCCATTTTTTCCGAGGCGTTTACTGAATTACGTTGCTATGTATACTCTAATAAAAAGTTTGTAAAATCGGCCGGAACCGGAATTCGCTCTCAGTAAACGAGTCGTATGTTTTTGAGGTGTACTTTAGCGAGGAGTACGTTCTGTCCCTTAAACCACTGTTGCTCTCAATTTTGCGCATTTCTCTCTTTAAGAACGTTAAGCAATACAGTTTAGTAAGCGCAAAACTGGACTAAGGCGCACATGGCGTTAGATGGGTGGCCTACCTTCCAAAAAAAAAAAAAAAAAAAAAAAAATAAGGCGCGGCTGACTCACCTGGTATATAATTATGTATATATATATATAATTATGTTGTGGTATACAGCTATTTTTAGGTTTTAAATTGATTATCAACATCACCATCGTGTGTTATCAATAACGAAAACATAAATTCTAACAAGTGAGATTTAATAACCGCCAATCTGAGCCTGATAGAAGCATTTGTCACCAATGAGGAGCTGCGTAGACAAAACATATTTTAAAATATAACATGAAAACATTGAATTGAGCCTATTACGTCCATAAAAGCTAAGGACTGCTGCCATCTGCAGGGCAGCTCAAGTGCACTCTTTAGGGGAGCTCCTTCTAAAGAGCACATGGAAACTTTAACCATTTTTAGTTCCAAAATAAACTCCCGAAAGAATGAGGACAGTAACAGAGGACATGTCTGATATTACTTTACATTTTATTTGATTTTTAATAACAATAATCTTCTTCTTTATCTAATTACCCTCCCCACATGGAGGACTGAAACCTCTAGGACTTAATAATATACTATTCGTATGAAAGAAGAGTTACTCGGGATGTTTCTTGTGCATCTTAAAATAAAAAAGGATGATTAGACTGGAAATTATATTACGTGCACAATAAACATTGTGTTTCTCGAAAAGAAGAAAACAAAAGTTTGTGAATGGGATTTAAAACTCGGCAGTTCATACTGCTATAATCCTACATGTAATTCTTCGGCTATCTCTGTCTGACAATCAGAAATCAATATGCGTAATAAACACATACTGAAGCTAAAGTTTCGCGTGCAGAAATGTCAGTGTGAATTGACCGCAGAGCTGACAGATTTATGTTTTAGTCCGCTCATTTGTTTGTCGCTTTTTGCTGAAGTTGATTACTTGTAAGAATTAGTAACCCTACCTCTTTTAGTCAACTGATTTTAAATTAGGCAATGATGGAATTGAGATTAATTAATGCTTCTTAGATTTATTGTCCCATACATCAGCATGTCCCCCAAACAAACCTCGGTGCTTTGTAGGACAATTTCAAAGGCTTCAATGGCTGCTTCATGAACTTCTGTGAACTAGAACTAGCTCTGAAAGGGACACTTTTTGCTTGTGTGGAACGACATTAAGATTTAATGCCTGTACCATTTCGATGTTGAAGGGCAGAGAAGTAAAAAGCTTCCGGGAAAAGTTAATAGAAGTTCGACGAGAGTTTGTATTGCGCACGACAACCCGGAAATTTAGAGCTGATTCATCGCGGAAATGTATTCTCCCAAATGAATAGTTCGTTAAATCGGCTTTACTTGACGACAAATTTGTCGTGTTTTCAATGAATCCATGTTCATTGCTTTCATCTTTGCTAACCACCGTAGGCTTATGTTGCGACAGGGTGATGATGTGTGTTTAGTGGCTAGCGTTATAAAATATGTGTGATGAGTGAGCGTTCTATCGTTTTCAGAAACGAGTTTTCTTAGCGTAAGTAGGATGTAAGTAGGACTTGAAAATAGTATAACTTAGCTATCTTTTACTCCACCTTTGTTATGTGGAATTATCTGCCTACCTTCTAATAGATCTCGCTACTTACAAACGTATTGTGGTGAATTGATTCAAAATGCCTTGTCAGGAAGTTCTCCTTTAGCTCGTTTTGAGTTTCTGATACCTTTGAATCCCGGCATTATTTGAGTATTTATGAATAATCGTTTTATTTCTTGTCCCTGTAATCCTAAGATGTAATAAAAAAACAAAGACACAATAGCTCTTCCTACGGACCAAGACCTGCCGTCAGTAGAGTGGGACGTGGTCAGCACCCTGGTCTCTCCCGGCTGGTATATGTGGTCTTCCTGAACAGGGGCCACTGCTTCTCAATCAAGTAGCTCCTTAATTGGCCTCTTAGGGACCTAACGAGGCTGAGTGCACCCCGAACTAACACATCAAGGTGATAACCCTAATAATGTACTTTAACAAAAAGTGAATTTTTAAATAAAGGCGTACTGCACTAAAGTATACAAGTCTAAGCTCGGAACTAAAAGAGTAAAAAAACTATTTTAAATGAACCATTTGTCGAGAGTACCTGCTCAGCTTGTAGAAATAAAGAACGTGTATAGCTTTCCTCGAAGGATTTTATTTCCATCGTGAGGAATCATGCATTCAAATTCTAGCCAATGCTCAAAATTGAAATAAAATTAAACAAAAAAATCTGATGTGTTGCGCTCACATAACTTTCTCTACTCTTATACTAACTATTCTTACAATCTCTTATTTCATCTTCTTTGTGTTAGTTGAGATAAACATTTGTACAAATTATCTTATTGCTTAAATAAGGAAAAATTGAAGCTATTAACAGTGAAGCAACAAGATTCTAAAGTAAGAACAAATTAGAAACTAAAAACTTCACTTATCTTATTGTTTTGAACTTCACTTATCTTATTGTTTTGGTGCTAACCCTGGGGTTTCAAGCTGTGTCCAGCTCATTCTCAAAGCCATATAAACAAACTCGTTGCCAAGCTACAATCTTTTATTTTTTCTGAAAAACAATTACTCTTATTCAATTTTTATTTACCAATCTCTGAAAACTAAAATTTATAAATACAATCTATAGATGGTAATTCGAAGTTCATTACACGGTTCCTGTTTTTTAAAATAAAATTTTTTTCCCAAACCATTAAATCTATTGGATTACTTAATTGTTTTAATAATTTAACTTCTGGATTAATTTCATGATTAAATGACCACAAATGATCTGCCACAGCTGATTTATCAGTTTGTTTATATTGAATATTTCTAAAATGTTCTTTTATTCTGGTTTCTAGATGACGTTTAGTTTTACGAATATAAACTTTATCACAATCTAAACAACTAAATTGATAAATGCCAGATTTTTTATAATTTGGTATTTTATCTTCTTTTGAAAAATTAAGTAAATTTTGTATATTAAATTTATTTTGAGGGACCAAATTTATTCCATATTCTTTAAAAATCCTTGTAAATTTTTTATTAGCCTCATTTATTAGAATATGAAGGTCCATTGGTACTGTTTAACCCCTTGTTTTTAGCGTTTTAATACTTCGTTGTTCTAACATTTAATTTTTAACATTTTAACTTTTTTTCCTTTTTACTTTCTCTACTACGTATAGTAGAAGTATACTGTATTCCACTTGTATTCCGCCCAAAAATTTGATGTCGAGATTTCTCCGGAAATATATGTTTTGAGACACCCCGAATCTAAGTTGTTGTTTTTTTTTGTTTTGTTTTTTTTTTTAAATAAAGAAAAAGGTCCGTGTCTGTCAATCTGTGTGTCTGTCAGTCTGTGGACAGCATAACTCAAAGACGAAGAGTCGGTTAAAAATCGAACTTGGTATTTAAGATCAATGTCTTTCAAAGATGCGACACGAAGATTTTGAAGAACATTCTTTCACCCTAAACTACCGTTTACATGGAAAATTTTGAATTTTTTGAAAATGGCTCTAACGATGTTTATTAAAATGCCATATGTTTGAAATATTTTTATGACAAATGAAATGTACTTCTTGAATTTTCTGGTCCATGTAGTCCTATTTACTCTGGATGACTTTTGCATAACTGGTAAACCGTAAGAGATAGACCAAATATTACTATACAAAAATGTAGATCTTGCCAACACACAATTTATGTCTAAATAAATTTTTTGTAGAGTGAACAATTTCGGAGATACTCCTTATTATTTGTGTAAGTTTTGGAAAACATACTTCTATCAACTGGAACATCGCTATTCATTTTTTTATGTTAACCGCGGAAGGAGAACGGAATTTGAAAGCTTTAAAAGAAATGGCTATCACTCAAAGTCCATTCCCATATTCTCATATTCACCTTGCACCTACAAGGGAATAAGCAATAGCATAATTTCTGCAAATGTTTATCTCAACTGACACGATAAAGATAGAAGAATAAGAGATTCTATGAATTGTTAGTACAAGACTAGAGAAGGTCATGTGATTGCAACAAATCACATTTTTTAATTTTGTGTTTTAGCTTTCATCTTTTAACCACAGGTTTGTGTGTGTTTTAGACTTTACAATTTGATTTCAGTCCCACATGATCTAGCTGTCGACGGGCCCTTAAACTTCACTTATTCACTCTTTCCCTTGGATTTGTATCCTAGGATTTTCTTAGGAATTAATAATTTTTACATCACTGTGCATGATTACACCATTTCACTTCATATTCTTTCATTTTAATACCTAGTTTGAGTGTGCTCAATTCTTTCCTTACAACACCTTTACATTTCTTGTCTGTCCTGTTTTTAGTGATCACGCTCAACAATGTCATTTTTAATATTTCTATTTGTTTCCCTTTGATTTTATGTGATATAATTTCAGAACAATATAGCTCTGTGTTTTATGACGTTGTTTTAAGTGTTCCACATAAAGTAAGAATGAAGGTATTGTGACTTGAATGGCACTTGAATATTAAGTCTAGTTTAGGATGTACAAGAAATGTAATACAATATTTGACGTACTGTTTTGCAGTTACATGATTATGCAGATCGAAAACCTAGTAACTACACCATCTGTTGTGGATGAATTTGCGTCCAATATCCTTTTTGTCCAGCATGCTGTGTTGTTTTGCTAACGCATCTCGCGCATTGCCTTTGCATCTGTGCCAGTTAATTTTCGATATCCATTTCAACTCGACAAAATCAATAGCAGTTATATTGACATGAGAACTGACCTTAATCATCACAAGCTGACTTCGATGATCATGTGAATTTGGGGAACCAGGTTTGATAAATTATTTGTTGAAGAATGTAACATTTTTATTAAAATACCTATATCCAGACAATAATCCTTTTATTCGAGCACAATGTTTTTAAAGAGCTTTGCGCAATGTATAAATGCAGAACAGTGTAAAACAGTGCAACAGATGTAAAGTGGAATGAAACTGTATGTTAAACATTCACTGTGCCATTTTTGTTACATTGAGTGGTTTTTGTTCCGTGTCTCCACTCGCTGAAATTGGAAGCAGGTGTGTCAAATGTAAGATTAATCATTGGTTTCTTTTTAATTCAACTTTTTAAACCGTAACTCCTCCAACCTGGTAATGACATATGGGCAGTGAATGAATTAAATTAGTGAAATGGTGTTCATATGAGCCCGGAGTTTACAGAGCTTCAAGCTATCCGACATTCATCTTCTCAGGGTAAGGGAGAACCTCGCAAAAAGCTTTATCTGGAAAACTCGTCGTAACCGGGATTCGAACTCGGGCCCTCTTGAGTGTTAGCAGGCGCGCTGCCGCTGTAATAAGAGCAGAGGTGGGCTAGTAATTAAATGGCCGCAATAAAATGAAACTGTCATTTATAAATAATAGAAATCTGTTATCAGTTTCGAACTAATATTACAAATATTATGTATCCCACCTCTGAGGTATGAGGTTAGCGTGTCTGCCTTACATCCCAGAGATCACTAGTTCAAATCTTGGTTAGGGTGAGTTATTCCGATAAGTTCTTTTATTTCCCCCCTTATTCTTTCACCAGGAACCTACGACTACTGTAGGCACGGGTTTTGTTTCACCCGAAGCCCCGAGCTGCTCACCGTCACTTCACCCGTTCCAGGATCAACAACTGCGTCACCGCTTATATTTCGTTTAAACCCATCACCTCCTTAGGATATATTATGATTATTACCGACAGGGATCTTGTCTATCTCCGTGGTTTCAGAGCGTCTTCCAAAATGTGTGCTTTACGGGTTCTCAGGCGCATAGGTCGAGCGGGCTCTTCGTAATGCCGTTATAAATGTAACCTTAGGTGCGGAGCCCGGCAACACCGTCAAATGCACAGATGTACCTCTGAGGGTGCGGTCTGTGTTAAGACCCTGACGGTCGTGTGTGTGGTAGGGCCCTTTGAGCCCCAACAACTTAAAAATTAACAAAGGCCAGATGATCTATAGGTTCTGCAGTATAAAGACAATGAAATATGTCTTCCTTGTCTTCTGGAATATTAAGTCCAGTTTGTTGATATCTCTGTAATTCACAACACAGCATCATTGCTATGTCTCAAATAATCAGCGTCCCTTTCATCATCAGTATCATCACTATCATAATCAGGAGCAGAAGTTATTAGCTGTATGCCGACAGGAGAAATTAAATTTTCTGGTGAGTCATCTTCATCACTCTCAATATCAGAGCCAACAGATTCTTCATCACTAGGGATTTCTGCAAGGACACTTTTACCAGCTCAGTGTTTAGTTCATCTGCTCTCCAGAATCTCCTTTCAACCATGGTGATCTTAGAATAAGAAGAAATAAATCTTTATTGTGTTTGTATGCTTAGTTAGAAGAGCTATGCAAATCTGCATTATGACTATGTATTTCATTATTTATATTATTATTATTAATATTTATTATTATTATTATTATTATTATTATTATTATTATTATTATTATTATTATTATTATTATTATTATTATTATTATTATTATTATTATTATTATTATTATTATTATTATTATTATTATTATTATTATTATTATTATTATTATTATTATTATTATTATTATTATTATTATTATTATTATTATTATTGAAAAATAGTCAAAGTTTTGAAAACGTCCTAAAATAAGATGTAGAAATCATGTTTGTGGTACATCTGCACAGCTATTTGTTTTTATTAACTTACTTTAGATTTATTTTATTAACATATTATTAGTATTATTAATGTAAAGAACTTCAAGCTTTCATAATTTATATATTTTCATTTTATTTCTTAGACAAATCCAGCTCATAAACTTCAGTATGCAGAATGCAAGCATTTCTCAAGGTTATGTTGTCAAGCTGAGCAGTATAACCTATGATTCCCCTGTTTTCACACAGAAACCACACATGTTTACCATGCTATTGTCCGTAAATTCTACCAAACTAGGCCAGTTTTATTCCTATGTACTTCTGTGATAAACAACTCTATCAATACATATCTTGTTATGCAGAAAAATTGCGTAAATGTTCCGTAATACAATGATTGATGAAAGCTTGGAGAGTTCACTCACTAAAATGGCTGCCTTATTTGCCTGCTTGCTCTTCATTTGTTCTACATACTACACTATCATGACGGAGTTCACGGAGTTAGGAATTCCTAGACCAGATAGTGTCACCTTGTAGAAAAGGCAGTGGTTTAGTTTAGAAAATAAATATTGAAAATGTGGTTTCATGTTGAAACCAGTGAGGCCCAAAGGGTGTCCCTGAAGGCCGTGTGCCTTTGGCTTATAATCATGGGCTGGACGTGTTATCGCTGACGAACTCCTGTGTATTCAAACATAAGTCCTGTGAATCTGTATGTTCTACTGTCACATATTATTCCTGTGGTAGGGGCTTAAAGCCGGGGTGTGTGTGGTGAGCGGCCTGGACATATGGACAAGCAGTGGAGATCGAATAGTAGTCTTCTGATGTATGCCTTGTGACGGCTCTCTTTGACACCAAAGACTAAAGATACTGTGTCTTTGGTCTTTAACCCGCGAATGGCAGGTAAACTTCGGCGGTTCCGAAATGGGGGGGGGGGGTCTTATCAGTCATGAATCGATGCCAGACTTCTTTGTCCGATTGCTTTTTTTATGATCCTACCTTGTGAAGGGAAAATAACTAAGGACCTTTGCCCGCTTTATATCAAGTATAGTTGACAGGATCTGTGGTCCAGCTCTCAGGTGGCTAATGATAGAGAGCAATAATGTAGACCAAAACATTTAGAGAGCCAGTTTGTTGGGATCCCACCCTATCCGGCACCCCACACAAATGTCTGAATTCATGTAGGGAAACGAGCTGTCCCCCTCTAAACTGGACGGCCTGTCACTGTCGATAGACAAGTGTATCAAGCATAGCGTCTAACTCGAAAGCAGGATGACAAGGACTATCCCTTACGTAGAATGTTCCTCACTTTCGGTGGTACTTTTGCTAGAGTACATTCTGTGGCTATGAACGTGCAGCCCTACACCAGTATGCTTCAAACCGTCTCCGTTGTTTTAATTGCAAGAGGTTCAACATCCGTGCAATAATCCTGCTACTTCTGAGCGTTGTGGATAATCAGCCCATGAGAACACGGAATCCACTCAGGACCCTTGCTGTGTGAACCATGGAGGTTGCCATTCATCTAGCTCGCAACAGTGTTTGAAGTTTCTGGATGAACAGTGTATAAAGGAGCTGCCTGTAAAGGAACGCCTCACCTTCCCGAAGGGTGGCGGCGCTTTGAAGTTAAACCTGCTACCACCATAGGTTATTCGTCAGCAGTCCGCCGCACTCCTATAAACACCGTTTGGCTTACAGCACGTTCCCTTGCCAATGCTTCAACACAAACAGACCTGCCGGTTAGTATCACAGCTGCACCGCAAATTACCTACATCTTCAGCCATGCAGACACTTACTCTCAAGTTGTCCACCACGCTAGTCAACCTAACAGTTCCTGGTTTGAAGGCCCTTTCTACTGCTGAGTGCCTACAGCGAACGATGAACTACCCATTCAAAAAGTAACCCTATAGTGTACAAGGGAATACTCTTTTTATTTCATTTGGATCAAGTATCCTCGTCAACTTTCTGGGACTGCCTCATGCTATGTACCCTAGAGGCACAACATAAGCACAAGAAGGAAGCAGAATAAATAAGAAGCGAGGAAAAAGAAATCTTGTTAGATGAGAAACCACCTCAGCATTTGCCTATCAATCAGCACGAAAAATCCAAGGTCAGAGTTGGCAGTCAAAAGGAATAAATACATAGGACTCCTCAAATGCGAGCCTCTTAGGTTACCCTAAAGCCATATTGCTTGTATTATACGTAACAAATGGGCTGTAAAATACTCTTGTAGTACATATACACTTCTTCTTTGCTTTAAAAAATAAAAATGCATTATTATGGAGCCTAGCAACTGAGCGGAAAGTCTCAGGCAACAATGTCTGTGGCTCTCTTTCGGAATGTCGCAGATTCCATCCCCATGACCGCGCACTCTCTACTTTCTCCATGTCGTTTAGGGAAATGCTGGGTGCATTAATCTCTTCTCCGTGGATCCCTTCCCCTTGATTTCTCATTTCCCTCCCTTATAATCGTACCGGCGAATGCGGACAGATGGCACAGTTGTTTGAGCTCAGGAACTTCTTCCTTGGCCCTCCCTGGAAGTTGTTGCCCGGACCACAAGGCTAGCCTCGTCGCCCTCACCCTGGGTTGGTTGCGCGCCAGGTGTCAATATATGTAACTGTGAGGGACTTCTGCGCGTCTCTGGGCTTCGCTGGCTCCGCTCTCTGATCAGTCTACGGTCTCACTTCACCTCATCTCTTCCCCCACGGGGGTGGAAGTAATCAAAAGATCCATGTGGGAGTCGCGGTAGGTCGAGGTGTCCCCCTTTGGTTCATACACACACATGAAGTATACTAGTGTTTGCCCCATAGTTATCCAAGATTAATTATTTGTTTACTGCAATGTAGAACAGCTTAACACTGCAAAAGAGGCTCCTGCTTAGCATTGGCTGTCACTTACTTAAATAAGATCTCTGTGTACATTTACAGCAGTTCTAATGCGATTCCTTCTTTGCCCTTGGAATAACCACATACCTATCCCCTTGTTCGGTCGCCTCCTCAGCGCCGTGGTAGCACTGCTGCTTATCAAGTGGGTGTTTGATTCCCGGTACCGCTGTGCAGTGAGACACCTGGTCCGGGGTGCACTCAACTTCGTTAAGTCCTTGTGGGGCCAATTGAGAAGCCATTGATTAAGAAGCCCCTGGTCGCCAATACCGCATAATCGGCTGGGACGCTGACCTCGACCCACCCTCCAGCACTGCATTCCACTCACGACGCCTGTAGCGGGTTGACGTGGGAGACACAGCGGCCGAGCGGTAGGCCTTGGCCTGATAAGAGCTGTTGCACTGGGGTTTTGTTTTAATTTAGATCCCTTTAGTTCTCCTGAAAAAAAAACTGTTTAAATCGTTATAAACCGAGCTAAATTTGTCATGAATGTGGAAAATGCCATTTACTAATAATTTTTAGCACATTAATTAGGACCATAATGTTTTGCATGACCATAAATAGCGATATATTGAAATATTGTTACTCATCTAATAGACAGTGTAATAAATGTGCACATCTATAAAATGGCAAGGCTTTCGGGACTCAGTCATAATAGATGTCCAATGCAAATCAGCATTTTGAATGAAACATATTAGATTTTTTTTACAGACATGCACATTCACATAAAACCGAACAACTGATGTGTAAATTAACAATGATTCCATGAAAGCTTAGCATTAGTGCATGTAGAATAAAATTTATGGTGATGATGCATATTAACAATGCACAAACATACGATATATTAATAACCGAGATGATATTAAAACGTATGTGTTTGTAACACACAAAAGGTTTCCGCTATTTTAACCCCATGAGTTTCAAATAATCAGAGGTTCAGAGAAGGTACAACAAATTCCGGTTTTATATTGTTTCATACACAAGGTAATCTTATTCATTATATGATTACATGACCGACAAGCTTAAGTGTGCGTTATTCCGGGTGGAAGGGAAGTCATTAACATTAATTTAAACCAGTGCTAGATCTCGGTATTTGGAACAGATTTTGTATCTTACGTTTTTATCTCTGACCACTTCCTTCGGATATATTTTCGTTCTGTCGAAAACAAGCTGGCAATTGTCAACTGTGGGTTGTGTGGGCGTCATCTTCCCTAGCTCAGTACATAAACAAACTTTCTAATGGTGCGTCTTGAGAACGTAAACACCTACCTTGCCTTGTCCTTCCGCGTTTACTGTGCGAGTATAAGCCAATCACAAGCGTTAACTGACAAAACATTACACGAAAGCGACAGCGCCTGTTTACATCCACAAACCTGGGCAACTTCCTGACCAACCTCAACGCAACGTTGTCGACATTCTTAATGTCTCAAAGAGCTTCTCGGAGTATTCCTGCACGTCTTTTAAGTGAATATTTATTTTGAAACTCTGTTTGATGCCTCATAATTACTACCGAAGCTAAGTCAGAAATAAGTTACTCTACGCATCTTACAAGTAATACTGTTATCTTCGTACATTCTTGTGGAATTACGTATCCAATTTGGATCAAAAACCATTTATTTTCTCGAAATCGGCTGATCAAAGAACAGAATGCCATTCGACTTTTTTGTTTGTAATGCTTCTATGAAGCACATGTTAGAAGGAATGTATTGATTTCCCTTCCACCTGTATAATCTATAAGTTCACACATTTCTTCTGCTCTGTGTGACTATGTTGGTATTTATCTGCCGTTCACACACACACACACACACACACACACACACACACACACACACACACACACACACACACACACATTTGTGTTCATTTCGTCTATTTCGGATTTCATATATTCCATTCTGACCGATAATTTTTTCAGCATTGCCTCCATGGTGGCATTCACATCCCACTCCCGACACGAATGTAACAAAATGACAATTCAGCGAATCTCACTGCTGACACCAGTGTGGCAAAACGACGAAATCCAGGAAGGTTACTTTTCTATAATTTTATTTTTGTTACAAAGGTTTGCACAAATACACTGTTCTCTACGTTAACACAATCTACACTCCTTCGTAATATTACAACTCACAAATGTTTACTTTTCGTTACCTTGACTCAGTGTTTTCACTGACTTTCACTTTCTGTCTCTCACACACTAACTCCGACGATACAATCATACATACCTCTCACGACGACAGTACCTCACACACATGTCGCATCTCACTG
The DNA here is from genome assembly GCA_030765045.1 of Tenodera sinensis. Taxonomy (NCBI): domain Eukaryota; kingdom Metazoa; phylum Arthropoda; class Insecta; order Mantodea; family Mantidae; genus Tenodera; species Tenodera sinensis. Next base: position 82,650,187 of record CM060966.1, read on the forward strand.
ACACATTGACCGACTCATTTCTGCAATTCCCTTTCTACTGTTTCCTCGCTTCTTTATATAGCTAAGATGCGTAACATGGACGTTTTTCGACTTCCATAAACACACGGGCGCCGGATACCTTTCGAATGTTCCAACAATCCTTTATTATGCGCCGCGTTCGTTGTTGTTAGTCACCTATATAGTCACCCGAGGCAACCTGAAGTTTTGCGCCTCTGTTTCCTCGCTCGCCTGGTATGTGGTATGAAGTAGCGTAGCCCCAACCGTCCTGTGTTGTGCGCCGCGCTAGGCATCACAATATTTCTTGGAAATCTTTACATCGAATTTTCGGGTGGAATATAATACTTAATCGTATAGAACCGAAGGAGATAGCTCGTATTTGGGAGCTCGTAGGTTCGATTCTCGTGACCAACCTACCAGACCCATGAATATTTTCGGGATTTCCCTGGGTCGCCAGGCGAATGCTGGGAAGAATAATTCCATTCCTGAAATTTCCTGTCCCTCCATTTCACCACACTTCTCATTTCACTTCTTCTTTCATTTATATGGTTGTTTTAGGGTTCTAAGTGTCGGCTGGAGTTTTGGCGTGAATGGCAGGTGCTTGTTTTCTGTAGCTCCTCATCCGCCAGATCGGGGAAGGTTTGTGAGTCTCGAACCTCCTAGGGGGCCTAGAACCCCCAAATGGGGAGAGGAGATGGAGTGCGAGCCGCCACCAGGGAGTTTAAATCTGTAGTTGTTAGGGACTCTGCCCTTTGCTGTATCTTCTCAACTCACTCCTCCCTCTCAGGAGCACCTCGTGAGGAGCATATGCACAAAAGTTCTTCTACCCTAGTCTATCGTGTCTATTCTGTCTAGTGTATGGGCAGAAGGTAAACATTTTTTTCAAAGTATGAAGCAGGTCTGGACAATTGGCGGGATAACTTGAAAGATCTACATTTTTTACTTGCTAAACATAGCAGTATAAATACAAGTCCATGAGCAGGCTGCACTCAGTGAGCACCAATTGCTCAGTCCTAGCATAGGGTAACGTGGACGGAAGATACATCGTGAATACCTTCGTTTTGCATTCGATCAAGATGTTGGAATCGCAGTAGCAATGTTGGATATGTATTCAACGGTTCATTTCTGCATTCTCTTGCACTTAGTTTACAATAGGGGAAAGCATTGTACTTCATCTCAAAATTGAACACAAAGGTACTATTGGAAGCACATGTTTCGGATCCCTGAATGCCTAAAGCAATTTTGTATAAAAGTCCGTGTATTTGGTCTGTATGTGAATAATATAACTAAAAAAGGATAAGTTGAATAAACTCCAAATTTAGGTATGTTTCAAAGATGCGGCACAGTATCTTAAGCTAATTCCTACCAAACAACATTTCCAGTAAGAAAAATGTAGATATTTTAATATAAGCGAAAAAAAAAGAAAGCATTTCCACTAATTAAATGTTAAATGGTGAAAGGCTGAAGAGTATTTTGAATGAGAAATGGAACATATCAAACTTTAAGCAGGTAATAAAGGAGAATAAATTAGTACGATGGGAGAATTTCCAAGAACAATATGGGATAAATGGGTAAGGAGTTCAAAGAAGGGAGAAGAGAGATAAAATCATACTAATAAGGGTAATTAGTTGTAGGTACTCAACATCATTCATATAAGAATGAGAAACATAATTAACAAAGCTTTAATCTCCTAAATGTGTATTGCTTACTAACCATTTATTTATGTAACAAGAGAGACAAGTATTATACTGTACTAATGTGCATAGAAGGTTTTCCGGAGGCCAAATAGTCTGCCTGTGTGGTGCGGCGGCAGCCTCTCATTCGAGAGATACCGAGTTCGAATCTGGGTTAGGGTGAGACATGTAACGTTGCGGACGTTAATATATATATATATATATATTTTCCAAAGCCAAAAGTCCTGTTTTTAAAATATTTGTTTATAATATGTCTGCGAGTATTTAACTTTCGAGCAAGAGTGGCCACCAACTGCATGAATAGTTATAACACACGTTATGTATCAGTAACAAAATGATAATGGTTACATTTCACAAAGACAGAAACCGAGAGAGAGGAGGGAGGAGGGAGGAGTGAGGAGGGACGAGGGAGATAGGCAGAGAAATTCTAATGGAGCGCACAATCAGAACATCGTAATATCTCATTTATTGTCCAGTTTGTGAAAAATATGATATAACTAGTCGGTTTGTATAACATTAACATGTTTTGTCAGGTACACATTTTTGTTGAGTTGAACATTTAAAACACGTGTACAACTTTGCTCATTATTGTTACGGTGTACATAGGGAAACAACATTGTTGCAATCGCATAACATACATAAGAAACGGGCACAAGCTTGTAAATTTTAATATCTTAGCTGTGTTTTAACTTTTAATAATATCCAATTAAAAGCAGTTATTAAGCGCTATTCAAAATATCACTTACATTTAAGTGGTATGAAAAGAATAGACGACAATGAACAAGAGAAAGAGAGGGATAGTAAGGTCAGGAAGGGAGACCATTGGGAGGGGGAGAGAGATTAGTTTGAAGGGAGAGATGTAGAAAGAGAGAGAATAAAATTGCATTGAATGTAATACAGCGAGAATACCTGGGCCGCGCCGCAGCCGAGTGGTTAGACCATTCGCTTCTCACCAAAGCGGCCTGGGTTCGATCCCAGGCAAGCGCATGTAGGATTCGTAGTGGACGAAGCGGTGCTTAGGCGGGTTTCCTCCGGGCTCTCCATCTCATTCCACCGGTGCTCAATCTTCATTCCTTGTATCATCAGTGTCACCGCCTGCGGTGCCGTAGTAGTAAAAGCGGGCGTAGCTGCAGGTGTAATAACTACTTTGTACCCTACTATAATATCCTCTGTTACTTTTATTAACGTACTCCAATGTAATATGACGTATTGAACGATGACTGAACAAACGAATGAAATTAGTGAAATGGTGCTCGAATGTGCCCAAGGTCCACAAAGCTTGGAGTAGTAACCCGACATTCGTCTTCACAGGATAAGACAAAACCTCGAAAGAAACCTTATTCGGATAACTCACCCTAACCGAGATTCGAACTCAAGACCTATTGAATGTGAGGCAGACACGCTACCACCGCATGCAAGGGCGGGCATTCTGTGTTAACTGCCCCACAAGTTGCTGTGCACGGAGTGCTGAAGAATATAGAGTACGTTGTCAATAAACACGTGTAATTTTTTATACCTTAAGGCTTTGATTTTGAATGCAAACTATAATGCATCACGAAAGGCAGATTTGGTTTGTATATTGATATTTAGCAGGTATTTAGGCATGCGAGCTAAGTCCCATTATACAGGCAACTACTCGGCTTTAATTGTACAGCGGGCGGTATACTGTCAGGCGATTGATGTAGATATGTCGTTATGTTTCTCATAACTCACCCTAACCGAGATTCGAACTCAAGACCTATTGAATGTGAGGCAGACACGCTACCACCGCATGCAAGGGCGGGCATTCTGTGTTAACTGCCCCACAAGTTGCTGTGCACGGAGTGCTGAAGAATATAGAGTACGTTGTCAATAAACACGTGTAATTTTTTATACCTTAAGGCTTTGATTTTGAATGCAAACTATAATGCATCACGAAAGGCAGATTTGGTTTGTATATTGATATTTAGCAGGTATTTAGGCATGCGAGCTAAGTCCCATTATACAGGCAACTACTCGGCTTTAATTGTACAGCGGGCGATTGATGTAGATACGTCGTTATGTTTCGTTGTTAAAATTACTCAAACTTAAGGGATTTCAGATTGTAGGCATTACATAGAGCACCCCATTATTTAACTTAACTATCGGATGCTCGCCATGCAGACTGACCATACCAACACACTTGCGGTGAAAATATTATACTAAACGTCTGTGGAGAACGCTTTATATTGGAGTGTCTTCTTGATGCAACTTATGTACCCTATTGTACATAAGTTACACACGCACACACACACGCACACACACATATACACACACACAGATATATATATATATATATATATATATATAAGGCACCGTGGCCGAGCGGTTAGCGCGCTCGCCTACCACCTAGGGGGCCCGGTTTCGATCCCAGGGACCCGTATGTGGTATTCGTGGTAGTCGAAGCTGCGTCAGGGCGGATTTTCTCCGGGTACTCCGATTTCCCCCGCCATCTCATTCCACCGGTGTTCCATCTTCATTCCATGTGTCATCAGTGTCACCGCCTGCAGTGCCGTAGTAGTGAAAGCGGGCGTTAAACACAACAACAACAAATTATATATATACATACACACACATATATATATAATATATATAGGTAATAAAAGTAATTGAAATGGGAATCAAGCGTTCTTTCTTTCTTTCTTTCTTTCTTTCTTTCTTTCTTTCTTTCTTTCTTTCTTTCTTTCTTTCTTTCTTTCTTTCTTTCTTTCTTTCTTTCTTTCTCTCTTTCTTTCTTTCTTTCTCTCTTTCTCTCTTTCTTTCTCTCTTTCTTTCTCTCTTTCTTTCTCTCTCTCTTTCTCTCTCTCTTTCTCTCTCTCTTTCTCTCTCTCTTTCTCTCTTTCTTTCTTTCTTTCTTTCTTTCTTTCTTTCTTTCTTTCTTTCTTTCTCTCTTTCTTTCTTTCTCTCTTTCTTTCTTTCTTTCTCTCTTTCTTTCTTTCTTTCTTTCTCTCTCTTTCTTTCTTTCTTTCTTTCTTTCTTTCTTTCTTTCTTTCTCTCTCTTTCTCTCTCTCTTTCTATCTTTCTCTCTCTTTCTCTCTCTCTTTCTATCTTTCTTTCTATCTTTCTTTTTCTTGTTTTTCTTGGGTGGGATATTCCTGATTGTTTTTCTCATGATCCGTTTTAGCTTCTTCCACATTAGTCATGTTATACATCTAAAAACCAATTGCATGTTAAATATATCAATATCACTTAGTATTCAATTAGGTGATTTATTTCACATCTGCCAGTATCCATTTGCAGATGTATGCAGTATTCAACACTGATCTCCAACCAGAAGAGAGACCATTAGAGGAATTCTCACTTTCGCTCTAGTTTACCAGTGGCACGTACATGTGTAGTAGCTATCCATGATCTTGCATCACGTATCGTCTTAAATATTAACAGCGAATCATCCTGGTTTTTATAATTTAATAACTACCACAATTCAGCTGGTTCCATTATGAAATGTAAATGGTAAACTGGAATGCGTTTAACCCGTGGGAAATAAAATACCAAATGTATAACGAATTAGACTTGAAAGTATCATAAACAGCTACTCAAAGCCTATTTTCCTCTTATCCTACAATATTACTTTAATGATGTATAGCACATTTTAAAAATACACATTCCTCTTTAAAGTCAGAGCCGTTGTATTTTTTGGAACATCTACAAGACAACTATACTTATTGTTTTAAAATAAGTGACAACTCACCTATACTTCCCCTATCATTGACGTTAAACCACTGATGTCGCAATTTTTATATTATGCCTTTTAAACTTTCTCTATGGCTCTATGATGGAGAATAATAAATGGTATGTTAAGGTCACATGCATTTTTTACTAAATAAATTGTATATTCCCGCTAAAAATGTTATTACTTCCATTATTATGTTATTACTTGTATCACCATTATCATTGTATCGAGCGGGATGGGTCTGGTCGTAACGTCTCTGGCCGGCATACGTGAGGTCACGGGTTCGATCCACGTGGCCGACTTCCTGACCCATGGTTCGCCGGGTCGCCAGACGAATGCTGGGAAGGATTTCCACATCCTCCGAATTTCCGTCCTTCTATTTCGTTACATTAAATGATTTCATTTCACTCTTAACCCCTTAGGTTTCTCTCAGGGTTCGAAGTGTTGGCGAGCGTCGGGGCAGCAGCACTACAGGGAGAACAAATGTCCTCTGGAAATCTCCTCCCCCAGATTGGGAGGTAAGCCACTGGTTTCCAAGGACCCCATGAGATGGTACAAGCCCGAGGGTTAGGGTGCTCACTCCGCCGGAGTGCTTTTAACTGAGAAAATATGGGGATCCCAGCCCCTGCTTGTCATGGCAACGTTCCGGCCACCTTTAGGATCCATTCACCTCATCCATCCTCTTATTGAGGCATCATCACTGTTGTCTCCCATTTAAGTGTTTTTTCTAATTATATAAGGCATACATAAATGAAGCAATTGTTAAAATAATACGCTTGCTCCCCATGTGTATTATTTTAAAAACATAACATATATTCTAGTGGAGTAACGAAGCATGTGCTTAGCCACGGTGTATTGGTTTTTTGGTACCAGAACCGTTTCGTGGGCTGGATTGAATTTAATTATTTCTTTTGTGGCTCTATAGTTTATAAATGGTGGAAAAATAGACAAAAAATAAACATACAAAAGCTTTGACTTATACTTTGTGATGGAAATATGGATTCCTCTCAGAGCAGATGAGAGATGTGTCTTTAGCACAAAGTTTACCCTATGTATAAAGCAAAAGAACTAAAAGCACAGAAAAAGGTGCTCCGTATCGTGTAACGCGGGTCAGAAAGCAAATCCAAAAGTATCTTGGTAGTTGCAGATAAACATTTCCCGCCTAGTGGATGGTTCTCTTGGGAGTGAAACCACTCAGGTCGAGACGCTATCCAATCAACTTCGTCCGTTCTCTAGGGGTCAAGGGGCGTTAGATCATTATCCCCTTGACCTTCAGCATGCTGTCTGACTCTTTATTACTTCTGTAGCAGGCGCATCCCTTGACTGCTATATCAGCACTCGCGATTGACCCATTAAATGAAACAAAACCCTTATACGGATTGTGTGCGTGATAAATGAAGCATTCCTCTGCACTGTTTGCAGTATATCTGTCATCTTTTAGCTTCCTTCACTTCTTTGCCCTTGGTATGCAACATTAATATTATTTATACAAAATATGCAAAAAGCATTGTGTTTTTCTTTGGAAACTGAAATGGAGATTTTGCCAGAAACTCACATTGCAAGATCTCATAAACCCAAATTCTTCACATTTAGATAAGGTTACTTTCGCGCAGACAATGTGCATATTTGAAAATAGTTTCTGTGATTTTTATGACACGCATAGGGTAAAGGCGGGGCAAATGGACAGGCTAAGCACATTTTTCATAATGAAGGTCATACTATTTACTGTAGAGTCAAAAATATTATTTTAACAGAAGCACTGAACCTTCATTTGACAAAACTGAAAATTATATAGTCTGGAATAAGATACATGAACAGAAAAATATTAATTAGTTTAAGGATGTTACAATGTCCGTTTGCCCCAACCACAGGGGCAAAAGGACACTCTGTAGGGGGCAAACGGACACCAACAATTTTAGTCACTGTCATCACTTATACAATTGTGGCACATGAAATATGGATCATTTCCAGCCTCTACACACTTAACGTGGTACCAGTTTGCACCAGTTGAGGCACTGAACCCAATTCTCACCTTCCTTGTAGCAATTTCGGCATTTCTTCCAGATATCTTCTGCTTCATAGACAAGATTCTTCTTAGCTCCAGTGTTCCAGGCTTTCGCTGCTACCGCCTTTTCCTTTTTAGCACAGACAGTCTTCCTCTTTTTCAGATCATTTATAAATTCTGGGCTTATAATAACTTCAGAATTTCTCGAGTTTCTTTTAGTTCCTGGTTTGCTTTTAATTTCCAGAGTAGTTATTGGATGAGGACTTATCGAGTCGAGCTTGTCGAGGGTGTAGAAACTTGAGTCAGGCCTGCTTGTGTTGGTGAAATGCGAACTTCGCAATTGTTCCCATTCTCTGGGATTACATCTTGAAGAATGTCCAACGGTGCCTGACACCGCAGCTGCAGCTCCTGAATCCACTGACACAGTTCTACTAGGTTTCACGGAAATAAAGTGGTAAAGAAATTGTGCAAATTGTTCCCATTTCATGTAGCCACTTTCTAATGGTTTCACCCTTTTCACAGCTTGCCTGGCTCACTACATCTTTCTTACTGCGCTGTGATATCACTTTTTTGTTTGTGTTGTTTGTTGTTGTTGTTTTTTTTTAAATCAGCTGCAGCCCTGTTTCATCACAGTTAAAAATGTTACCAAGTTTATTCCACAAAGGCATTCCATTCTCTCTTACAGTTTTCACAGCACCTGACATGCATTCTTTGCTCCATGTACAGCGATTTAAAGTTCTTTGCCGGTTCCGAACAATAACTACAAATCATAAACAACCTATTTTAGTTAGCGAATACTTTGGAAAACATTCTTATGTGGATCACAATTATATCTGTCTCTCAGAAAGCTTCGATAAGAGCGTGTCCGTATGCCCCCACAGCAAGCTGTCCGTTTGCCCCCTTCTACACGCCCTTAATATACAGCTTCCCTGAGAGAGAGCAGCAGCTCCTTGGTTCCAGTAAGCATAACAACATACCAAGGTACTCCCTATGATGACTGTAACACGTAGCAGAAGTTTCTAGAAGCCCTCATAATCCGCCTAATCCTTGCAAACTCAGTGCATTTTCTTACAGTTTCAGAAATTTATAGACGTATATTTTTACCTGCAGAGCTTTGAAGCTGGATTCCAACAATTCTGGAAGGTCTACACAGGAAATATTTATACAGCTGATCAACAGAAGCCAGATGAACACTCTACAACACACCATATACTGTTACCAACCTCGGAAGTCAAAATGCGCTAAAATTACTTAGAAGCTGTCCGTTTGCCCCTCTGTCCATTTGCCCCGCCTTTACCCTAATAGTTATTATGCCAAAAAATCGTATGTGTTGCACTCATATGACTTTCTCTACTCTTGCGCAAACTATTCCTTTAAACATTTATTCAATTCTCTATTTCATGTTAATCGAGATGAAGATTTCTAAAAATTATCCTATTTCTATTTTTCTTTGATGCAAATTTTATGCGCCGATTCTGCACAATCAAACCTAGGTTCCAACGTTGGTTGTCCAACCTCTCGTCAACGTCCTGGGTTCAAGTCTGGGTTGACGATTGAAGTTCTTGTAGTATTCTTGCCACGGCTGCTAAGTAAGCTAATGAAATTTATCCTTTGGGTTTGCGTAGATTGGTCGAAAAGATAACAGTAGAAGTATTATTTAATGAGCTTTAATGCTTAAAAATTCAGCTACAATTAAGAGATATGTCGTTGTTTATTTTACACAAATACTATTTCACTGTTAGCAAATATTTACTCATCCACTTTTTAAAATATACTTCCATAAACTAGTTTAGTTTATCCGTCGATAATAGGCTTTATGTTACTTCTATTGATATCTCCTTTACAAAAAATGTAAATTATCTGTCTCACTTTACGACAGATTACCGGCTTCAACCAAAGCTATCCGCTAAGTGTAGTCACGATTAAGCCACTTTCAATTCTTCTTAACCAATTTTAACTCGTAATATTCGTATATTAAAATAGTGGAAAAAAATTGGCATCTATGACATTAAGTGACAAATCATAGTGTTGGAACTGTGGAAGTTGACAAGATAAAAACAAATGAGCAGAGTGGTTTGAGCTGCTATAAAAGGAAAGGAGTAAATAGAAATGATTTTTTATATGAGCTAATTAATAAAAATACCATAAACAGACAATCCCTGTAGCTCAAATAAATACATCCTCTTCAAGCGTATATGTGTACAAATGATAAATATAATATCAATAATGAAATATAAGAAAATGTAATTAACAAATAAATGGTAGTGTACGATACATAGGCGGTAAACAAATATTTTGTAAATTGATTATTTTAAAGTACTGTTTTTATCAAAATGTATTTTTCAAATATGCAACTGCATATGTTAGCTAATTTGAAATGGATAGTTCAACATTTTGTTAAAATGGATGGAGAAAGTCATGCGAATGTGAAAGATAAGAGTCTTGTATCGTCTTTGCTATTTTATTCTTAATAGTTTGACTTTAAGTGTCAGTTTAACACAGTTTCTCAATGTCCTTGATTTTATTATCGGTGAATATTGTCAGGTTATAAATTTCCCTAAATTAATTCCTTTCTAAAGCATGCCTTCTTTATCTTGCACATTGCTTGGTTATGTGCACATGAGAGATTAAATAAAAATCGTCTACTCGTATCGTCTTGAGAGTTGATACTTTGAAATAGGAACAGGAATAAGTTACAGTAATGTGTGATACTTCATTCGACTGTGGAAACAGACGGCAGTTGCATTCAAGGAATATTCTGAGCAAATATATTATGGAAGTGCTGCTAAATCAGATACAACGATAATTTAAGCAACATAAAATGGTTTAAATGCCATTGTTCCGTTAATGGCATTAACGGACCAATGGCTTTTTAATCAAACTTGAGAAAAAAATTAATTTGTTGTTTAACGGCACTGTCAATTGCCAGGATCACATCAACGTCACCGGTGTGTCAGAATTTTGTCCTGCAGGAGTTATTTTACATGCCAGTAAACCTACTGACAGAGAGCTGTCATTTTTAAGCACACTTAAAAGCCATCGGTCTGGGCCGGATTTGAACCCGCGACCTTGGGATCAGTAGGCCAGCGTCTAAGCAACTGAGCCACCCAGGCCGACATCAAACTTGAGGCTATACCTTACAAATTCCTTTATTAAAAGTGTAATTTTAAGTAGCAGTTCAAAATTATTATCCAACAATCTGTTACTCTTCTGGAGTTCCTTAAAATCAGCGATAGTATATTAAAATAGTGAAAAAATTGGCATCTATGACATTAAGTGACAAATCATCGTGTTGGAACTGTGGAAGTTGACAAGATAAAAAGCAAATGAGTAGAGAGGTTTGAGCTGCTATAAAAGGAAAACATTAAATAAAAATGATTTTTGATATGAGCTAATTAGTAAAAATACCAGAAATAGACAATCCCTGTAGCTCAAATAAATATATGCTCTTCAAACGTATACGTGTACAAATGATAAATATATTATCAATAATAAATACAAGAAAATGTAATTAATAAATAAATGGTAATATACAGTACGTAGGCGGTAAACAAATATTTTGTAAATTGATTATTTTAACGTATTATTTTTATCAAAATGTGATTGCACTTTCATACAAAGTTCGTGCGTGCGTACATACGTCACAGTATGGTAATACAGGATTAAATAGTGTTGCTTTATGACATTTATGGCAGGTTTAGGGATACTTAAACTCTTGGCTTCAAGTTATATACACTCAGAGCTATATGTGAACAGAAAGAACATGCAAAAACAACCAAAGGGTCACTGATGGCAATTAAACACGGCAGTCGGTGCTGTCTGCAAACGCCAATAGACAGGCTGGACATTACGTGAAGTAAAATAACTAATCCTATGGATAATGGATGATTAAAATATAATGCAATTGATTTAAAATATAATTAAGGCTGTCTGCTAACCGTGACATTCCTTCCTGAAGTACAGCTACAGTTAAACCTTATTTTATTTCATTCTAGGTTTAATTGTTAGAAGGCCCTGCGCTATTTATAGCTAAACAATATAGTGAGAAAAAATGCCTTGACTGACAGCAGCAATTTGGAAACACATTATTCTGATTATTTCTGAGCTGTAAGTTGTCATTTATATGTGCTGATGCGTCCTTTCATGCTATGACAATAACTGAAATAATATTAAAATTAAAATATTAAGATAGACAATAAGATTCCAAGTCATGTGCCTTAAACATGGAAATTCTTTGTTTTATTTGTGCAATTAACCTTTAATATTATTTAAGAGAATTTAAAAGTACCGCAAAGTGTAGTTACAAATGTGTTCAAAAGCAGATAAAATTGTAATCTTGTGTAGGAAGTATGTGAGGAATCTTCTTTTAAAATGACTTTTCTAGTCTCTCCTCCACCCACTGTTCTTTCACTTCGCTAAAACAAATGTTTTATGTGTAAAAACAATGGTATATTGTAGAAAAGCCGAAAATCAATGTTAGATTCAACCCCATAACATCACAGACCCAATAGGAATGTGAAAAAAGATTTTATGCACATTGTGTGTATTATTCATAGCACATACACACATGTGCAAAATGGGGCGCTACTTCTGCAGTGTTAAGAGTTCTGGTATGTTTGCAGCAACATTTGGCTGACCTGGTCACATTTTTCATTGTTAGGGAGCCTGGAGAGCGAGGTGATAAATTTGAATGTCGGTCAGTTTCTCTGAATGAGATCTGCGAAACCAACATGGTGGGGAAAGACGGTTGTGAACACACCCTTTAATATACACGTTCATTAGGTGCCGAGGTGCGTTCGATAACTGGTGCACCCAGCTAACTAGCTCACCCTTGTGTAAAGAAGCTAGCATTCAGCACTCCACGGCGATTGTTTTGTTTGGTTTTGTCTCCCCCACTGGATAATGTAACGCAATGTTGATTGGCTTCTAAAAGCCAATAACTGGCTTATTTTGATCTATTTAGCGTACTGAGGAATATAGAAAGCATATTATCATGAGCAGATGTGGAACATGATACGCAGGAACATCGTTCTTTAGTCGTAATATACCCAAATATACTTTCCGAATAAGTTTTAAGTTTCCATGCTGCGGGCGAATTTATAAATAAATTATTTCAGAAATAATTTATTAATACTTTACTATTTAAAATTAGGTTATTTTCTAAAAACAGGAGACTTCAAGAGAGATGTCCCAGTGGCAAATTTCAGAATGCCATTTAAGAGTGGGTGAGTGAGCTGGGTTTAAGGGCCCGTCGACAACTAGGTCATTAGGGCCCGCCATTTAAGAGTAGCTTAAGGTTAAACCTTACTACAATTTATCTCATGCTTCATCTAACGATACAGATTATTACACAGTACATAGTATACATATATAAGAGCATGTACATAAAATACCGTTTTCAATGTACAGTGACGCTACATAAAACTAAGGTATTCAATATTGGAAACTTCATATTGTGACGCTAGCCCAGGCAGCACTCGTAAGAAAGGCGCTTAAGGTCAAGTTTCCCCATACCAATCACGCGAGCACACATGTGACTAACAATCAAGCGGCAACCCAAAGGATTTCCAGAATATTCGAGAAGTGTCCGGAGCCGGCTTGTTTGTTCATGTTTGAGAAAATCTGGCTACGTCATCGCCGGTATAAAAAACTTGCGGAGAACGTAAAGGCAAACAGTTTTTGAGTAGTCCAGTAGGTCAATAAGTGACACAGCTGTGGAAGATATGTTTTGTCCAAGTGCAGAATTTTTATTAGGTGTTGAGTGATTGCACCGTGGGAGATAGTGTTTGAGAGACATAGAAAGTGAAGAAAGACAGTGAAGGGACTGTAGACTGTGTTAACGTCAGTAAAAGAGAGTATTTACCATAAAAGTTTGGAGGAAAAGTAATGTGACAGAAAAAGTAACTGGACTGGATTTTGTCATTTTCTCACAATATATTGACGGAAGCAATTGTGTATGTGCGTCTTCGGGTCTCTGAAGAACATATATAAAAAAGAAAAGTTGGTTAAACACTATACTTGGTGTTTAAGGTCAGAATTTTATAAGATTTCAAAAAAGAAAAAAAAAAAAAATCCCTACTTCAAACTACACCTTACATAGAAGGTACTTTGAAATTTTCGATTCCCTCAGAAGTAGCTCTAATGACTTTCACAAATAAAATTTGTGGGAATTTCTTGAATTCGACTTTATTGGGTAGGAATCTAGCACTTTTATTTACGAGTAACTAATAAACCAGTAGAGATAAACTAAGAGTGTGCACTAAAAAGTTAAATGTCTTTAAAATATACGCTTAATTTCAAATCATCTTTGAGGTTTTAGCTATTTCAGACGTATGCGTGAAATTGGTTTGAGTTTTCAATGCTTTCTCTTTCTTCAAGTGTTGCCACTTTTCAGTTATCTCGCACGATGTAATGGAAAATGTAGACATTTTTCGGCTGACATACCCCTGCTCTTCTGACTATTGATTAGGTTTACTCTATGTAACTTGAAAATATGTGTACTGGACCTATTCTTGCAAAGGGTTATCTCCATTACATGAATTAAATAGAAAAACAGCTTTCTGAGCATTAGTTTGCAGAGGTTACATACACGTAAAACTGAAGGATAATGGGTGGAAGGTCATTTTAATCTGACACATAGTTTTTTAAACTAAAGTTTGTGAAGATTAATCTCGTAATACCACATGTGAAATTTGAGAAATTACAAGCCCTCTCCGATTCACAGTAAGTTATTTTGTCTAAAATAGTTAAAGGTTCAATTCCAGTTTTCTATCTCACCCATTCATTTACAGTTAATTATATTACTTGAGTTACACGCTGGAATTATCTAATTATCCAAAGCCCAGGGCAAATCTTGCAATTGAGAATATGGGCTGTGGTTTAGTTGCCGATTTCCACATTTGTGGTCTGTTGCTGTTCAGACATGAGATAATAAGCCAACAGAGGATAATGCTGCTTTGGTTCAAATGGAATGATGTAAAATTCTCTAGTGTTTTACAATTCTCACGATATAAACGTTTTATCATGAGTAGTGTGCATTATAAAGTAAATTATAAGTAACTTCTATTCGGAATTCATGTTTAAAGTGCTCTATCAGAACTGGAAACACGGTATCCATCTTTATCTTTCTATGTTGGTTTCTTATAAGACATCAGATGGATGTTAATTTTGATTGAGCTCATTTAAATGTCTAATTACAGCATGGATCCACAGTAAATGAAAAGAAAACACAAGTTGTTTAGATTGGCGACAACCTCAGAAACATAGTGGGTACCTTATTAAATAGCATTAGGTACAGTATACACCATTTTAAGGTTTCAGATCTTCCAAAAAGTTCCAAACTGAGTATATGAGTAAGTTCAAATTTTCAGAAGCGGTTTACTACAACAGTGTGTATATCCAAAATGGATCTTGTACAATGTCACTCATTCGGAGTATACTAAAATAAACGGTCTGTTCAAGTATGACCAACAGCACGCACCGTTTGCATAGCACACATAGCATCTGTCGTATGATTATCCATGTTAAAACATCCATTAATGATTTAAATATGCTGAAAGTCAGTAATAACATAAAAGTCCCCTGATTGTCACCAGACAAGATGAGACTTTTAAACCCACTCAGCTTAAATGTTCCGAGTAACTGGTGAAACCTAAAGCTCAAAGAGAGATTGTAAATCTATTAAGGAGATGCAATTCTCTTTTACCAAAGAAGGTCTTATATTCATAAAATTATATATTTGTCATTCGTTTAATGTCGATCCGATGTCTTCCTGGCGGTTTAACATTACCTCTTCTTTTAAGGCTCGAGTATAAAATTTTTTAAAATAAAATGTGTTCCAAATATTTAAAAAATATGTAAACTAAGGATTTTGTAACGTCCATTAGAAATAAAACTGCATCTTCATTTGAGAAAGGGTTTAAACAGGCAGCAATCCTACATTACCATTTAAAGTATGATAATAATTATTATATCTCTTACTCATAATAGTGATAATAATACAATAATAATTTGACATTCCAGGTTAGAACCATTTATACTCTAGTCCACCTCAATAGTTTCAGACCATAGGGAACCTCTGCTGAGACACTCCCATTTCATGGAACCTTTTATGGATCACGATGAGTTCAAAATAGTCATATACCAATCTATTGTTATTATGTTTTGTGTAACATTTAATAATTACTAAATGTGAGGTACATAACAAATCGTTATTTTACAAGAAGTATGACTGCAGTAGAGGTATCCTTTGGAAATACGGCACGGCTGTTTAAAAATTAATTTCTTTGGTTTGCAAATGTACAAAAACTAAGGTTCGGCCGATTGAGCTGGTAGTGTACTCGGATGCATCTTCAACACAATCTCAATAGCCCTGATTGTAAAACTCCTACCATTCAAAACGGCAAGAATATTGTGTTTAATACTCAGGCTTTTATTTAAGGATACTATTGCTATTAATTTATGTTCAGTCAGACAAATTTAGTTGTAATTATGTGGTATAAAATTAATTACATCTATCTAATTTAACAAACCCATTTAAATGCAGTGGTGAAAATGTTCCTTCATGCGTACTCATTAAATTTATTATTGCAGATCAGCTTTTTCTATACTTAATTAAGATTTATGTGGGTAGAGATGTGGCAGCTCATGTGGAAATGATGATAAGCTGTAACGCTGGGGTTCGTAAGATGAGCCAGCGGGATCAATTGCTCTTCCAAGCGCAGTTATCTCAAGCGATCTTTTTTTCTTTCTATAGCTGTAATTAAACCTGAATGAGAGAGGTTCAAGTTTTTGTTTCACTAATATGCTAATTTTATGTGTGAAAAAATATAAAGCATCAGGTTGTTCCACAGCTCTTGTGCTTTTGTTTTGTATTATAAAAGTGCATTCATTATCACTTGCTGTGTGATTAAAATAGGGTTTAATAATGAAATGTTACAATTTACTTCAACACGTTTCATCTTGTCGTTTGTTACCTTCTTGCGAAAAATCCTATGACATTCTGACTGTTCCGTGGGTCTAGCAGAACTCCCTTGACATTAGGAAGCACAATATGTCAATAAGAGTATTTTTAAGTTAAACAGTTTGTTCCTTAATTTACTGAAACAAAATGGGCATAGTTATATTATCCTTGCATCAAACAATCAGCTTTATTCTGTTCGTACTTTTAATACTTTCCACTTTTTTCTATTCATAGTTCCTTAGGCTCTAAGAAGTTCAGGAGGAATGGAGGATTGTGTTATTACTTGTGAATATCTATCATTAATATTAATAACAGTATTGTTATTCTTACCATTACTACCCATGCTAGTAATAAATAAAAGAACATTATGTTAATGCTGTTTATAAAAATAGCTTCTGGGCTTCTGGCTTGTCTCTCGCCAAGGTTGCCTGAATTCGAATCTAGAGGACCATAAGCGACATTAGTGGGCGTTTGGGTAGGTTTTCTCCGGATTCTCTGGTTTCTCCCGCCATTCATTCCTCCAACTGCTCCATAACCACCTTTTCTTTTATTCGTTTCGCTCTCATTTCATATCATCTCCTTCCTCATTCTCTTTCCAGACTTCTGACTGATCACTAAAGTCACAATTTTTGGCACCGTATCGTGTTTAGGAGTGTCAGTTTTGCTGTGAGTGTGTTCGCCCAGAGCGAGAGGGCAGCCATCAGCAGTGAATGAAACAGTCCCATGCACACGGTAAGGTGACTAAGAATTGTGGCTTTACTGATCACCCATCCTGGCTACTCTCTCTCTCTCCCTCTCTTTATTCCAGAGTTTGTCTGCTCCTTGACCACTTGTCCAGGGAGGTGCAAGTCCCCCATACGAGTAGTGTACAGGATAAAGAAGAAGAATAAAAATACCTTCTATTGCACTCGGATTTTGGGAGAGAAAACACCAGTTATGTGTTAGTCTATGCTGCAATACAAATCAAAATTATTGCAATTTATTATTTTTAAAGTCAATAATATGTCTTCTCTATTGAAATATATTCATATTTGAATTCTGTTTTATTGAAATTAAGGATTATCTATTAATTATGATGTAAAGGACAAATAACATTATATAATATGTTTTGTTTTATTTGCACCATCCAAATAATATTCAAAATATATTCGATTTTCAAATGCGCTGTTACTTTGAACCTATTAGCCTATTAGGTTTCAATTTATTTCAAAAAAATAAAAGTACAATGTTTCGGATTCTCCAATTCGAATTCTAGTCTAAAATTAAGCTCTTATAACCTTTCATATAAAATAAACTTACAATACTGAGTCAGATGGCTTTATAAATACTGCGACGCTACTGTTATTTCGTGATTGTGCAAGTTATCGCTGTTTCAAGAACAGACTTCAGTAAACAACTAAGTTGAGGTATAAACCTATATTTTGAAATGGTTGTGATAATGGAAACGGTTCAAAAGTAACTATATGTCAACTTATGGAATTCCAAATTAATAGTTCCTTTTCAGTGATCATTCGAGTACGTTTATTCCTTTACATCAACAATGGGTAACCTTAGGGAGTAGGTAGTTACAACAGTAGTATGTGTTTTACATGAGACCATGGTGCCTAATACTTGCATATTCCAACGCCCTCTAGATTCCTCACTAAAAATCTTCAGATTTAATTGTGGTATTGCCCCTTAAGATGTGAATGCCAATTACCTAAGATGTCCTATTGGAACAGTTTTAATCATTATCGTCAAAGAAACTGATACAAGAGTACTGCAATTTTGCTGACGTTGTTAATGATTAAGTTGATGGACGTCAATTCCTTTAACGTGAGTGAGTGAGCAAATTATTGTAATAAGAACGTAGAAGCAACGCGCCGGATGCACTTTGACTGAGTGCAGGATAGGATATAATGCAAACTGCCTTTAACTGCTTGGTAATATTCATTTAGGAACCAAGAATTTAACTTTCTGTTTCGGTTGTATTAAATAGTATATCAAAGTACTTCATAGCGAACCGACGCGAGGAAATATGTACCTTTTTATTTTTATTTCTTCTTTACATACATTAGAAGCATAATATTACCGTAACGAAATCCAGAGCAGTGGCCATAAAGTGTTAATCTGTATGTATTAAAAGAGTAGCCTGCGTCGTGTAACAGTTCGTGCTCTGGTTCATCACCTGGAAAATGCGGATTTGACTTCATAACGTATTCTAACATTAATCTGAGGTATTAAATGGGTAAGTGTATTTTAATTACCTGTAACTCGTCCGGAGAACATGCAAATTATTTGTAGTTTAGATTCGCTGTCATGAATTTGGACCTTCTAAAGCTACTGAGGTGTAAGAGGTGATACCAATTTCGCTTAGGCAGCCGGAAGAGTATTTTCAGTAATTAAAGCAATATAAAGACTAGAATGAAAAATGTGATGTTTTACACTCACATGACTTTCTCTACTCCTGTGCTCACCATTCTTACAAACTCTTATTCCTATATCTTCTTCATGTTAGTTCAGATAAACATTTGCAGAAATTAAGTTGTTAGCTTATTTTCTTGTAGGTGCAAGGCGAATATGTGAATACAGTAGGCTTTGAGCGATAGTCAAATATTTTAAAGCTTTCCAATTCCGTTCTCTTTGCATGGTTAACATATAAAAATGGATAACGATGTTCTATTTGGCAGAAATGTAAGTTCTCTAAAACCTACACAAGTAACAAGGACTGTCTCCGAAATGGTTCACTCTACGAAAAAAAAATGTATTCAGGCATAAATTGTGTGTTTTATGAGATCTACATATTTTTCACAATGAGTTTTGGTGTGTCCCTTACGGTTACGAGCTATGCAAAAGTCATCCATAGCAAATAAGACTACGTGAGGTATAGCCAACAAATTCAAGTTATACACTTCATTTGCCATAAAAATATCTAAACATATGTCATTTTAATCAAAAACGTTAGAGCCATCTTCAAGAAAATAAAAATTTTTGAAAAGTTTTCCATTTAAAGGGTAGTTTAGGGTGGAGCAATTTTCTTCAAAATCTTCGTGTCGCATCCTTGAAAGACATTAAACTTAGATACCACTTTGGTTTTTCACCGACTTTTCGTCTTTGAGTTATGCTGTCCACAGACTGGCACACACACACACACACACACACACACACACACACACACACACACACACACACACACACACACACACCTTTTTCTAAAAATGCTTTTTCGGATTCAGGGGGCCTCAAAACTTTTCCGGTGAAATCTCGAAATCGGGTTTTGGGTAGAATCCTCTATTATACATAGTAGAGAAAGTAAAAATGAGGAAAACCCCAGGGAAGACTCACAAATTTACAGAACGCTCTATCAAACAAAGGAACTGTAAAGCTCCACCCGTATAGGATGCAAAATCAAATCTTAGATTTAAAATGTACGATGTATAGGATTGTTTCCTGCAATATTTTTATGTAACATCTATGGTTATCGAAGGTTATCGGGAGGTTGGCACCTGGCGGTTGCAACCTTGAACAAGACGAACCACGCACTCGCTCAGCGTAAACACGATAAATGCTATCGGCAAAGAACTAGACAATCTGGATGTTTCGAAATCTCGAACGTCCTGGGAAGTGTGTCAGTTTTGCGGTGATTGAGAGGACAGTTGGTGAGTGAGGAAGTCTGTTGAATGAGAAAGTCGGGCAGCGAAGTGAGATGTCCGACGAAGGAAGTGAATGAATGAGCGTGTGCATCTGGTGTGACGAGTAGCGCTGTTTTCAGGGCGAGTTGGTGACCCTGGTGTGAGGTGTCGTGAGAGCTGCTACTGCACAGTTTGGAGAACAGGCCACGAACAAAATGAGGTGACAAACAGTGGGACTGCTTCCCATCAGAGAATTGACAGAATGAGCTAAGTCTTGACGAAAGTTAAACTATATTATTAAGTAACGCTACTGGTTCATCACATAATAATCTGTACTGATGCTACTGACACCAATCAGCGATCATCTACTGCACTCTAATCTTATTTCGTGTGTTATGAAGCTTTATATTCATAAATGGTATGTATTTATTTTATCTGATTACCACATAGAGGACTGACATCCCCCAGGCCTTGCAAGCCTGTGTCAGATGCCTGTTGAGGAGCAGATGAACCTATGGACTGGACAGAGTGAAAATCTGGAAGAGAAAGTCAGCCCAGCACCAGGTAGTGAGGAAAGGGATGATGAAATGCAGGCGAAATGGATGAACGGAAAGCTGATAATGGAGCAGTGGGTGGAATGAGTGGCGGGGGAAACCGCGGAACCGGAGAAAAGCCGCCTAGGTGCCACTTCATCCACCATGAATCCCACATGTGGGTCCCTGGGATCAAACTTGGGCCACCTGGTGAGAGATGAATGGTTTGTCCCCTCGGCCACGGTGCCGCCGTTATTGTATTTATTGCTTTACTTAAATCTAAACCAAAGCTCTGGTTCGTTGAATAATTGTGTAGACATTACAGAACACACTCAAACACCTAATATGCCTTTGGCACTGTTCGAAACCGCGACATTTTCATGAAGAAATTTCAAAGTTGAATGCGCCAAGGATTACGACTACTGGGATCGCCGTGTATTTGGGAGATCCCAGATTGGTTCCCGTTTTTGTTTTCTCTCTCTCCCTTCCTCCTCCCTCCATCTCTTCCCCTCTTTTTTCTTTGTTTGTTTGTTTGTTTCTTTCTTTCTTTCTTTCTCTGTCTCTCTCTGTCTTTCTTTCTTGCTCTTCTTAGCTCGTTAGGCTTGGGTACCGGAAATATCCTGTGCATCATTTTTTCTGTTTCAGGGTTGTAGAATTGATGCGTTGTGGCGGACGGTTGTATCTTAGTGGTGTAAAATTTATCGCTGTCGCTTAGGTGATTTCCTTGTGCCCCTTCACGGGGAGCCTCATTCGAAACGGAATACAGTTGGTACAGGTAGGCCTGCGCCGTCTTGAGAAACTTGGCTGGCGCGTATCGTCGTCGGGATGTGATCGCCCTCCGGTTTCCCCTGTATCCTCACCTCGCAGGTGTCACAAAGTGGCCTAATGATCTATGTTAGAGCACCAGTAGCCGGAACTCTATCCTCGTATCTACCTAATCCTAATCCACAAATTTTGTGAAGGCAGCTGAAATATGACTGTTACGATATTGATAAAATATATTATCAATATATAAGAGAGATACAGACGTAGAGGGATGGTGAAGAGTAAGAAACAGTAATATGGAAACTTAGGAACCACTGATCTTAAAATGATAGCCTTAAAGGTTCTGGATTTCCTTAGTTGCCAGAATTGCACTTATTATTCAAGAATTTGACAAGACATTTGCAATAAATTTGGAATATATTTTTACTGTACTGAATAAGTTCAGTTTGAATGGTGCATTCAAAATCCATCTAATTAAACCCATACTTTTATGAGATATAACGTTTCGAAGTAGCGTTATATAATCTGTGCTTTACCACGTAACATCATATCAAGTTTGGTATTTATAGGACTTTCGTTTTTTGAGTTATGCTGTTCGCAAACACATATACATATATACAAAAACGCATAGACCCACATACTGGGCCATGGACATTAACCTTATTTTTTATTTATGGGGCCTCAAGCTATATTTTTGCGGAAAAGGTTTGGGAACACTGCAATATCTACTCTCTCTACTTCGTTTGTACGTTGTAGAGAAAGTAAAACTTACCACTGCAGTGCTAAATAATTTCTACTGACTTCTAACGAAACTTTGAACAGTTAAAGAAGACGATTTCATACTCGGTCACCTTATCCCCAAGTGTGATTTTGCTTTTGCTTTAGACACATCTTGGGTGAAAGGATGATAAATGATATTGGAGAACATTAAGGGTGATTAAGTAACGTTGAAATGTTTTACAAGGTATTTCTCTGGTGTTTGCAATAAAGAGCAGTTAGCAAGTCAGACGTAATGGAGGTTAAGTGAGAACAGATATTTCTGTTTCGGTGAAGTGGCAGCTAATTTGAAACTGTCTGTAAGAGAAACAAATAGGAACAGAACGGTGAAGATACCAGTGCTGGGTTGTAAAAGCAGTTTATTTGAAAGCGTATGCTCTAAAGTCAGATGTTATATCGTTAATGACTACTGCACTTGAGAGCACGCTTGGTAGACATTTGAAAAGTTGAAAGTATACCCGATACAGTTTGAAACTCCTTTCTTATCTATTAACATGTACAGCTACATCTGTTTGATACATTAATCTGTGGAAAACCCTAGTTCCTAGACATTTTACTAACGGTAAAGTTGAATACAAGTGTCATGGTACATTTTACCTCTTTAAGAATAGCTTGGAACATTTTATGCAGTGAGAAGCAAGTCAATTAAATATGTCAAAGAGAGTGCTAAAGAGAATTCTACGAGATACATGTACCGTCTTTGTCAATTTTAGTCCTTTCTCTCTCTCTCTCTCTCTCTCTTTCTCTCTCTCTCTCTGTTTCCCTTGTGACATTTTTATTTTAGCGATATATTCTTTTCATTGTATAAATATTTCTCTCATTTCTTCCCATTTTTATCTACTAGTTGCCTGTTCTCAACTTCCCTAACCCCCATAGAGGAAGCATGGTACTCCAATCCAAAAGATCCATATCCAGATTTCATTGGGAATGCCCGTTTTAAGGTTCCTAAATGTGAAAATTTAAATTTTACTTATACGATTATTTTTATCATAAAAAATGGAAACATACAAATTTCCGTTTTTTGGCTGTAATGCTTTTAGCTTAAGTTACATATTTTTATATCGGAATTCAAAATTATTCCTAAAATGACACATTGTTGCAGTTTTATAAATTCATTATGGAACATTTTTTTTTCATTCTAATCTATTAATGACTTGAATCCAGGTGAGCTATTTGTTCTCCGTTATATTATGAAGGAAAGAAAATAATATTTTTAACAGTTACTATTTTTATGATTTTTTGAAATAATAATTAAACATAATTTTTTAATCCAAGTTACAAAATACAAAAATATACACAAGTCCAGCTAATTTTGAGTTACGTTTAGAGCTGTGCTTAATACTTCATGCAGATTGATACACAATGCATTGCGTGGAACATTTTGAACTTAGGAAAGTGAAACTGTAAAAACTTAGGAAACTGAGCTCGTATGTCAAAGAACGAGTATTTTGTCAAGTTTCCGACCTGTTCTTGCTCACTGATATATTGGATGGAGGTGAATCATCCTGCGTAGTTGTTGCAATAATTTTTCCATCTCTTGTTAGCCAATATGCTTTTCTTGGTTGGATTTACAAAACCAATGCCAATTATTGGGATAAAAGGTGCAATATATCGTAATGCGAGTCAGTTGGCTGTAGCGAACACACATAAACTACCTTTCACCTCAAACAAGCGCCAAATTTGAATACAGTATTAGCAACATCATAAGTATGACAATATCACACACTATTATAACACCATACCACAATGGGCGTGGCAGCCAGTCTATACAGGTCTCAAGTGATATACCCTTGAGTGTTATGTCATGCAATTCCTGTAAAAGATAAGTCACATGTTACATTCCGTTAACTATTGATTTTACCTTGGCCCAAACTAGTTCTGTGGGATTGAGATCACATGTGTGGCAGCAAGCAAACGACAGTGTGGCCCAATAAAACCAAAAATGGGTCAGCTTTAAGAACCGCTTTAGGTTTGTACAAAGATGTTTTATGCTTAGAAGTAACACTATGAAACCTTTGTTCTTCAACCACAATATCATGCAGATTTCACAGCACTCCTAGGCGGAGGTTTATCTACTTCGACACTACTTTTTCATTACTTTCGGCAAACTAGCGACTTCTATGATTTTACAACTGAAATTAAGAGAAATTAGAGTGAGTAACCTATTGCGAATAACATTGGAGGTAAGTTGGCAACAGAACCAGCGGAGCAACTTTGTGCGGAAGTTTACAAAACTCAGGTTACACTACGTGGAACGTCTCTCCTCTCCCCTTCATTGCCCTAAGACCACGAGCTGGTGAATGGACAGTACTTGCTACACAGAGACTTTAAGGGTACATATGACTGAGTTTTGACGATTTTTTGTAAAAAATTGAATTTTTTTTTTTTATTTTAGCGTTAATAAATATTACAATCTATCATATGCATCCATTATTTTTTCAGTTCCGCCATTTTTAAAGCTAACAGAAGCCATCCTTTAACTCCATGTGCGTGGTATTTAAGTGTCCATATACGCCCACTTTTACGATATAATGTTATTGTGCACTGTTACTGTGCCATTTCATTCCTATTTTGAAGTAGGTGAACAGGAACTTGCTAATGATTGGCTACTGCCATTTGTAATGTAATTGAAAATATAATCTGAAGAAAGAAAGAAGAGGTCTGAGGGGGAGACATATGGTCCAGGGCAATTCTGAGGTCAGTTTATTTTCTTTTGGCTTTTTCTCAGTTTGCAATTTTTCAGCATTTTGCTCTATACAAAATGCTCCTTGCAGAGTATTTCTTATCAGAATAGCTTGAAACTTGCACAGTATGTAGTAATATGTACTATAAATATAAATTGTATTGGGTTTTGATATAAGATGGATTTTACTGTGTTTTTTTATCCTTCAGAACAGGCTGTTACTCAATATTTTTTAAAAATTATGAAATATAAATATTTACATTTTTCTGTAAGCCAAACAAATAACCAGATATAAAAACCCAATAAAATTCTAATTTGTCCTTGTTTAAAGTGCATCTATACAAAATTTTAGAATGATTGGATCAAAACTTTGTCGCAAGGGACTTTTTAAGTGCGATTATTAATTTATTTAAATAATTTGCAATATCTCTTGAACCAAGCAACATACAGAGCTGAAACTTTGCACAACATAATATGGTTACAATATAAATATGCACAAAAATGTTTATCAAAATTGATTGAAGAATATAGAAGTTGGAAAATTCAGTCATATGCACCCTTAAACGTGTCGTTGTTTTTTATTCCTTCGAAAATAACTAACACTTTTTCTTTCCTTAAGTGCCAAATGTTTTACAGAATTTGCACATAATACATTCTGAATTGTTTGTTAATAGCCTCTACGAGTTCACTTCAGAATGCATTTTGTATACCTAATTTTATAATCCTGCCGAATGGCGATTTTATAGGACATTATTTAAATACATAGTTTTAGTATTATTTGTTTTTGAAATAATCCATATTGCATGGAATATTCCAAACAAGTTGGATATACTTGTGAATGTGTGGTTCTTCTTTTTTATTTCTATCGAACTGCCAGACCCTTAAAACAATTAAACATTGTAATCCTCATCCCTTGTGTTTTATGCAACTCAATACTTAATGATCGGAAATCATTTTCTATGCATTAGACGTGACTAAACGAGACAGATTATTGTACTGATGTTTTTGTATAAATGGATAAACGTGAGTTTGTCATAGGTAGACAATACCTTGTGTTTACACTAGATATTGAAATACTTTAAAGAAATATGTTTGCTGTGTTAATCATAATTGTATCCTTTTAATATATCCATTGCTTAGGCACGGTTTTACTCTTGTGTGACTCATTTTATTATTAGTAGTAGCTTGAGTCACTGAAAATCTATTTCATTTCCTTTGTTCTGCTTGCTGCTGTGTGCTTGAGGTTCTCCTTATAGTCTAACAAGCATTGACTTGCAGAACTTCCTTATTTTGCAAAGGTGTATGAAACTGTCAAAGTATAAAACGTAAGTATAAACCTAATTTTCTTCGGGATAATATTAGAAACCAATCATCCATGGCCAGACACTTAGTATCGTGGCAACTGCTCGCCTGACGCACTTAAACTTTAATACATTGTAACTGTGCTTACGTTATAGTGTAAAAGCTGAATTTTATGTTTTTTGGGTGAGTATTAGAAGATGTTTTCTTAATAGCCGGACCAGGGTAGCTGTATGTGCGAGCGTGAGTCTTTGCCATCTTAGTTTCCTTTAAGGGGCACTGGGAGTAAAATGTTTAGCAAAATTGGTCAAAAATTCAAACTTTTGTTTAGAAAATCATTCTTTAAATGTTTGGGTATCTACAAAGAGTGAACAATGTTGTTCTATACATGGATATTTAGCTCTAATTTACAAATATTTTGGTTGTCCACAGGTAAGTGCAAAAGTTCTGTATGTAGGTATATGTCAATGTATTGCATGGACTTACATTTGGTGTTTCGATAATGGAAGCATTACTCACAGTGAGACTCCGCAGATCCATTACAAGTTGTCTGCTCAGTTGGATGATAGTATGGTCACAAGCATTGTTCCTATTATATATCGGAGACTAGCTTGCTCTGAACTAGTACATTATGCTAGTGGGAGACACAAAATACAAATGAAAGAGTTCATTTATTTGGAAAAAACTGTCCCAAAGAAATGTTTGTTTCTAAGAAGCAGCTAGAAATTGGGTCAGTAAATGTTTTTTTCTGTTGAAATTATGGACTGTTCAACTTCTCAGGAGCTGATATCTGTGGTAAAGGGTAAGGGATGTTCAGTAACTGCTTCAAAGATCAGCTAGGAATGGGATACAACTCGACATCATGAAAGCAGCTACTAACAGAAAAGGTAGGTGGCTAAAAGGGCACAAAAGTACAGAAGGACACAAAATAAAGTCAAATCACAGAGGAATACAAAGCAGGAGGGCTTTGACACCAAAAAAATAATTAACCGTTTTCCAATATTGTATTTTATAACTAAACCTTTTTTGCTCAAAACTTCAGTGTCATATTTTACGTGCCTCAATTTTTGTTTAAATACAACTAAAATTTCTTAAAATGAGTAGAAGTATTCACTGTAGTGTAACACAAGTAATAATTTTTTAATTTTTTTCATGAAAAGAAATATTAATTTTAGAGATCAAAATTTTGAACATAATAAAGAATATAATAAATTCACTCATCAACTTTATTGAAATAATCAGACATCGAAGTTTTACGAAAGGCTCAAAGATCAAATTAAAAAAAAATACCCATTTGCTCAACTTCAGTTTTCTTTAGCTCTGCGGGTGAACGAAGTCGCTAAAAGTTTGTCCCTCTACCGCTTTCTGCATGTTTATATGGTATTTAAAAATTAATAAAAGAAGTTGCTTTTCATGAAATAATGTTGCAAATAAAAACATACCTCTAGTTTAGTTTGGTATTTAAGATTATTGAAAATGCAGCATACAGCAAAATGACATAAATTTTAGAAATAAATACATCTAGTTTAATTCGGTTTTTAAGCTTCATTATAAATGTTTCAGTTTGCTTTAAGTTTGTGAACAGAACAGAAAAAGCTTGTATTATTGCTACAGAAGATCTAAATCTGGTAGTAACAGAGGTTTCAATTTTTGTTTTGTTTCAAATACATTTTCGTTCAAAGAAATGGGAGGGAGAAAAGTAAAAGTAAAGAACTACCTCTGTTTTAAATTAAAACAAGAATGTTCACAATACGGTCAGAAATGACAGGACCTTTTTTCACAAGGAGAAAAGAAATTATAGCCAGCCCTTTAAATTTATTTACTGCCAGTGTTCATGAAATCCAAAGAAGAAACGCTTCGGATTTTCATTTATGTCCCACAATCCTCCATTTAAGAAATTAACTTCAATAAAATAGCGTGTGCTGATAATTTTTCGGTAATTTGTTGAAGTTGACGAAAGCTGGCTGTCGTAATAATTTCGAAACCAAAGGTCAATATATGGGTAATTATCTAATGTTAACAAGAGTAACTTTGAAAGCTAATTAACTTCCCTAAGATAGTTTTAACAAGGGGAGAATTTGGTGAGACAACGCAAGAACGATGCAACGTTTTGGTACCTTTAGCCTAACATTAAAGGCAATCTTATTCGGCACAAAGCTAGAACATTTTCATTGTTGCTTTGTATGTCGTTTTGAATTTTGCGGCGCTGAATTCCGTATTGCTTTTATATTTTGATATCGTAGATTGCCAAATCTCAACATTTTCACAGTTTGTACGTATAGACAATAGTAAAAATGAAAGCACAGGTTTCTCAGAGAACTAGTCAAATCGAGATTATGGCAACAAGAAAATGAATGTGAGGAAAAGAATTAATTATGTTTCGAGAACTTTAAAACTATTGTTCAGGTTTGATTGCATTGTCTAATGTCGCCCACATATATTCAGTATAGTATTAACTGGTAACCAATACGGCGATATTGGACCGCTATATTTCAGAAAAAATTCTGTAACCTTCAA
Source organism: Tenodera sinensis (assembly GCA_030765045.1). Lineage (NCBI taxonomy): Eukaryota > Metazoa > Arthropoda > Insecta > Mantodea > Mantidae > Tenodera > Tenodera sinensis. The sequence continues at coordinate 82,678,721 of CM060966.1, forward strand.
GGACGATTTTTACTTTATCTGATGCTTGCCTATACTAAGTAAGTATTACATTCCACTCAAAGATTTATACAACAATTTCATCGGAAATAAGCCTTTGAGATTCCCTGAATCCAAAAGAAAACGGTCCGTGCGTGTGCTTGGGTGTGCGTAATTGGATGTGTCTTTTAAGAGCATAACTCGGAAACAAAAGTCGGTTAAATATTAAACTTGTTATTCCAGTTCAGCACTTTTCAGGATACAAAAGTACTCCTAAGAAAATTCGTTACCTCAAGTTACTCTTCACATGGAATACGTTTTGAACACTTTCATTTTCTCAAAAATTGCTCCAACAGCTTTATTAAAATACTATGCGTTTAAGAAATGTTCATTACAAATGAAATGCATATTTTGAAATTTCTAGGAAGGTTCTCAGAAACGCTTTTCATTCCCTTGGACTTGTGCATAAGTGATAGACCGTAACTGATAGGCAAAATATTACTATACAGAAAATGTGGATCTTCTTAAGGCACGCAATTTAACACAAATAACTTTTGTGGTATTAACCATTTTCGTAATATTTCTTGCTAATGGCTTGAATTTTCAATTAAACTTTCAAATATACTTTTATTCTTCAGATGGCGCAACAAGAGGTAATGTGGAAGTCATTTAATTGCGACTAGCTATTCAAGTATTTGGTTGTGATAAAAAATGTACAAATGTTTCAAATCCATTAACATGGAGCAGATAAAATACTATACTTTATACGAGTAGATTGTTGAAGAGTGGATAGAGATATAATACGAACGTAATAAAATAGGTTTTTCGAAAGAAGTCGGTATGTGTATTTTGTGTGGATGTGTGTAAAGAGTATAATTCAAAAACGAAATTTCTGGTAAATAACAAATCTGTAAGTGCAGTAATTTCCAAAGATAAAACGGGAAGATTTTCAAAAAAATCCCCATATTACTTTGTCTACTCTTGTACTATTCTTACAAACTCTTATATTTTGTCGTGTTAGTTGAGATAAACATTTGTACAAATTATCTTATTGGTTATTTCCTTGTAGGTGCAAGGGGAATATTAGAATACAGTACGCTTTGTGCGATAGTCAAATCTTTTAACGCTTTCAAATTCCGCTCTCTTTGCACGCTTAACATAAAAAATGAACAACGATGTTCCATTTCACGAAAGTTTTAAGTTTTCCGAAACTGACACAAACAACAAGGAATATCTCCAAAATGGTTCAATTTACATGCAAAAATCCTTAACCAACTTACAAAGGTGGACCAAAGAAAATTTAATGACTGTTAATACAACAAAATCAAACTACCAAATCTTTTCACTAAGAAAAAAACCACTAAAAATAAAACAAAATTTTGAGGGTCAACAATTACCAGAAACAAAGGAAGCAAAGTATTTAGGAGTTACATTTGATACCAAACTTACATGGACCAAACAAATAGAAAATGTAATACAAAGAGCAGAGAGGCACCTTTCACTGTTAAAACGTCTAACAGGAATGAAGTGGGGATGTTCTAGAACAACACTTAACACAACATACAATGTATATATCAAACCATTATTTACTTACTGCAGCGAAGTTCTTGTAACAGCAAACACAAAAAAAATTCAAATCTTTCAAAACCAAAGTCTGAGATTAATTACAGGTGCTATCAAAAACCACACCAATAGCAGCTATGGAAATACTAACCAACCAATACCCCATTGAATATGAAATAGAAAAAGCGGCTCTTATTCAAAACGAAAAGTTGGTCAGACTCCCATTCAATACATGGCACAAGAGAAATTTTACGCATAGGTACACTAAAGACTGAGGAGAGCTTTCTTTCCAAAATTCAAGACATCAGGAAGAACGTACACCTTCCTAATTCAAAGGAAAACTTCATATCAAAAGTCAATCTGACACATACATTAAACATCGCATATTATTTATACCTGACACAAGAAGTTAAGAAAAGTGATACTCCAACTAGTGTTCTAAAATTATTGGCATTAGAGACAATCCATACTAGATTTCCAGAACATGAATGGCTCCATATTTATACCGATGGATCATTGATATCAAACCAAGATGGAGCAGGTGCTGGAGTCACATGTCACCTCTTTTCCTATTACAAATCTTTAAGTTATGGAACTACTAACTTTGATGGAGAAATTGAAGCAATTCGAATGGCCCTACAAAATCTTTTGTACAGAATTTCACATTTTCAGCAAGCAGTTATTCTCTCAGACTCCAGGGCAGCAATTATAGCAATTACTTCCAAGTTGTCACCAAAAAAACAAACAATTATAGAGTGTTGGAAAATCCTTACCCATCTAACAGCACTTCAAAAACACCTAGTCTTCCAATGGATACCAGCTCACTGTGGATTGAGTGGTAATGAGAAAGCTGACTTTCTTGCAAAAAAGGGCACCAGCGGTGTACAAAAATTTATAGTTAATCTACCATTTTATGCAGCTAAAAGTTTAGTCAACTCTGAATTCAAAAAAAATTATTGCAAAATATTACTATAAAAATCAAAGAATAAAAGATGGGAACTACCAAACATTCAAACAGTAATTCCTGAGTATCCTTGAAAAACAGCAGTTGCAACCTTCAGGTTGCTTACGGGACATGATTGTCTGGCAAAACATTTAAACAGAATTGCGATATACTCTTCACCACTCTGTCCTCTATGTGATCTGCAAGAGGAAATGGATCGAGACCACCTTCAAATATGCCCGGTCACTTCTAGTGCCCCATCCATCAGTGAAAAGTATTGGAGAGCAAGGGGATTAATGACTTCATTGTCAGAAATCCAGCATTAGCTAACAACATTTAAAAAAAAAAAAAAAAAATAGTCTTAATTGTGTGTTCTAGCGAGATTTACATTCTTTGTGCAGTAATATTTCGTCTATCTCTTACGCTTCACGAGTTATTCATCCAGAGTAAACAGGACTACATAGGCCATAGCCAGAAAATTCAAAATATACATTTCATTTTGTCATAAGAATATCTTAAACATATGACATTTTAATCGTTAGAGCATTTTCGCCCGCCTCGGTAGCGTGATGGCTAGCGTGTCTGCCTCACGTTCTAGAGGTCGCGAGTTCGAATCTCGTTTAGGTTAAGTTATCCGGGTAAGGTTTTTTTTCCGAGGTTTTCCGTACCCTGAGAAGACGAATGTCGGGTAACTTAAAGCTCCATGGACCTCGGGCTCATTTGAGCATCATTTCACCCATTTCATTCATTCGTCTAAGATGACACAATGTTGGAGGACGTTAACAAAAAAAAAAAAAAAAAAAAAAAAAAAAAAAAAAAAAAAAAAAAAAAAAAAAAAAAAAAAAAAGTTAGAGCATATTCAAGAAAATCAAAATTTTCGAAACAGTTTCCATGTAAAGGGTAGTTTAGGGTGGGGCTATTTTCTTCAAAATCTTCGTGTCGCATCCTTGAAAGACATTAAACCTAAATACCAACTTTGTTTTTAACCAACTTTTCGTGTTTGAGTTATGCTTTCCACAGACTGACACACACACACACACACACACACACACACACACACACCTTTTTCTAAAAATGCCTTTTTTGGGTGGAATACAATACCTACTTCCTTCTACTTACCAGTAGAGAAAGTAAAAGTGAATGGCTAAATGTCTTTTTAAGCGCAAAACTGGAGAACCGCTGGAGCAATTTTGCCAGTTTTTTTGCATATATTCCTCGAAGTCCGAGGAAGCTTCTTATGAAGAGAAAAATTGGAAAAAAATCTACAGAAAAACGCAAAACCACATTTTTCCTTTTCCCATTTAAACTGCGAAGCATGGTTGTATGTATGTATAGCTCCTAATCTACTAAAATACTCGACCGAACACCGCGCAATTCGACAAGTATGTGTATTTTTGAATTGAAAAGATTTTTGTGCTATCCATTTTACTATACAACGTAACATTCACATGTTTTTCTCTGCTCCCTCTTCTTTTACGTCAGATATTCATATACCCTTCCCTACCCTTCAACTGACAATTCATACAAATTTCTATGTATGTTACACAATCACGATTTTCTCTACACACGTTTCGTTTAGGAATACATTCACATATTCTTCTCTACAGGCCCTTCAATATAATGCTCATCCACTTTCCTATTATTGAAATAGAAATTATACTTATTACATTTACATCGTTTTGTCCACTCACTTTTGTTTTACCAAACACAATCGTATTTCTTTCTCTACTTGCCCTTCAACATAGAATTCATAAAACGTATTACACCCACACGGTTTTGTCTACAGGGTTTTCTTTTATGAAACTCAATCGCACTTATTTCACTACTTCCTCTTCTACAAGCAACTCATGACATTTTCTATATGTTTGAAATTGAAATGTAACTTCTTGGTTGTTCAACAGTGATTTAGCATAGTATTTTCCTGAAGTTTTTATTGATTTAGTTTGTTTACTTGTGTTCTTTCAAGCAGCCAACTATGTCTAACAGCTGTAGGGATAAAATTGTCTAACCACGGGTAACGCCGGGTTGTTTACATAATAAATAAAATGTATATTGGATTTTCTGGGAATAACCTGCAAGTCCTCTTCATTCGGAAGGAGTTTGGTGTAATCTTTCATAGTAGAAAATGGCAATAGACGAACACATCATATTGCATAAAAGGTGCAGAACTCTTTGGTCTTTGTGGTATAGGAATCTTCGAGCTTCGGGCATTAATTCATTAATTCTTTCACAATCCTTTCGATACTCAGGTTGTTTCTCACGGCTGATCTCTTAAGGCTTAAGGCTCTTAAGGCTTAAGGCTGATCTCTATTTAGGGAAGCGATTCTTAAGACTTCTTCAACAAAAAGTGTGTAGTTATTTCTGCAAAGACAATTTCAATTAATAGTTTGTGTATACCCACTAAAAAAGTATAACGAGTAGGGAACGTCAGACAAATTAGAGTTTTTATTTCGGTACCCCTTATACACAATAATACCTGTTGAATGTTCAAAATGGAGAACGCTACAATATTAATGAAATTTTCATTTTAATATATATTAAACAATAATACTTAATTATCACATAATTAGTATATATTGATATATAGCTAATAGCAATAATAATTAATATGTAACAGCAATTCAGGTGTGTGTGTGTGTGTGTGTGTGTGTGTGTGTGTGTGTGTGTGTGTGTGTGTGTGTGTGTGTGTGTGTGTGTGTGTGTGTGTGTGTGTGTGTGTGTGTGTGTGTGTGTGTGTGTGTGTGTGTGTGTGTGTGTGTGTGTGTGTGTGTGTGTGTGTGTGTGTGTGTGTGTGTGTGTGTGTGTGTGTGTGTGTGTGTGTGTGTGTGTGTGTGTGTGTGTGTGTGTGTGTGTGTGTGTGTGTGTGTGTGTGTGTGTGTGTGTGTGTGTGTGTGTGTGTGTGTGTGTGTGTGTGTGTGTGTGTGTGTGTGTGTGTGTGTGTGTGTGTGTGTGTGTGTGTGTGTGTGTGTGTGTGTGTGTGTGTGTGTGTGTGTGTGTGTGTGTGTGTGTGTGTGTGTGTGTGTGTGTGTGTGTGTGTGTGTGTGTGTGTGTGTGTGTGTGTGTGTGTGTGTGTGTGTGTGTGTGTGTGTGTGTGTGTGTGTGTGTGTGTGTGTGTGTGTGTGTGTGTGTGTGTGTGTGTGTGTGTGTGTGTGTGTGTGTGTGTGTGTGTGTGTGTGTGTGTGTGTGTGTGTGTGTGTGTGTGTGTGTGTGTGTGTGTGTGTGTGTGTGTGTGTGTGTGTGTGTGTGTGTGTGTGTGTGTGTGTGTGTGTGTGTGTGTGTGTGTGTGTGTGTGTGTGTGTGTGTGTGTGTGTGTGTGTGTGTGTGTGTGTGTGTGTGTGTGTGTGTGTGTGTGTGTGTGTGTGTGTGTGTGTGTGTGTGTGTGTGTGTGTGTGTGTGTGTGTGTGTGTGTGTGTGTGTGTGTGTGTGTGTGTGTGTGTGTGTGTGTGTGTGAGAGAGAGAGATAATTAAGTGTTATTGTTTAATGCCATAAGTTCACTTACTGCTGTTAGGGAACTGAAATTTCTCAGGGAGGTTCCATGCATTTTATTCCCACGATTATTCGCCTCTGACCACAAACCACCGAGTGGGATGGTTAAGGCGGTAACGTCTGTAGCCCAAGTTCAAGAGGTGAAGGGTTCGAGTCCCACGGCTGACCTTTCTGACCTTGGCTTTTTGGGGGTTTTCCCCGGCCCGCAGGCTAATTCTGGAAATGTTTACCTGACATCCCCCGAATCACTTCCTTTCATTTCATTTTCTCTCTATCCGGCCTTTCCAGGTTGTAAGAGTCCACGGGGTCGCCGGTGGGTTGCGCTGCAATGGGGCTTACGCTTTAAAAATTCGGTGATGGGCTGACGGGAGGCGCTGAGTTTGGCTGGCGGCCCGCCAAGGGGACTGATGATCAGCCGGACGTGCGCTCTCTGTGGTGAGCTGGAATTAGGACGGGCTGAAGAACTCTGCATCTGTTAGAGACCCAACGTCGTAGTTCTGTCTGTGATGTGTTCTGGCACGATAAGCCATTGGCCGGAATTCTTACCATGACAGACATGACAAGACAGACCACAAATCTGATGTCAGTTGGAGCATAACAGAAGGCAACTGTGTAATCATCTCCTTCTTGTTAGCTCAGTACAGCTATACGTAATAACTTTTGGAAGTCCATAGAACACAACGTATTTCGTTTCTTGCCTCGCTAACACTGATGCTGCAGTTTGATCTGAAGTAAACCCCAGTAAACCCCAGGAAATAAAAGTTGATCAGCAAGAAGCAACATGGGTGAAAAAGAAAGGGCAGCACGTGTGCTGAGATAGGATGGAAACAAGGCGAACGTGGGCTGTGGCAATCAGAGCCTAATTATCTTGTAGAGTTGAACCTGAAGGAAGCGTAGTCTACCAAAAGTACTACGTCTACTTCAGTGATTTAGAACACGGAAGACACTGCCTTCGGAAGAGGCTCCTTAGAATTCCAACACTAGGCAAGGCATTTGATCTGGTGTTCAATGTTTCTTAAGTTTAATTTTTTTAAAAGGCATCACTCCCATGTTAAATTCCTTCTAGATTTTAAAATGGTATATAGTTCCACTAAGGTAGTGGAGAATCCCTCAACATCATAAAAGTCAAGGACTTTGCATCAAAAACAAATCTGATTATGCACTCACGTATTTTTCTACTCACTCTTGTAGAATCTAATTTTAAAGTACTTATTCTTCTATATACTTCATGCTAGTGTAGAAATAATTTAGTTACATATTTCTTTATAAAGACTTAGCTCAGGCGTTAACCTCTGTGGCCCACCTCATTGGTTCGATCCCTGTTGCCGATCTTCGTGACCCATGTTTTTTTTTGGGGGGGGGGGGCGGAGGGAAATTTCCCCGGACCGCCAGGCAAATTCTGAGAAGGATTTTCATATCCTCCTAATTTCCTTTCCCCCATTTCGTTACAATGAATGCTTCATTTCACCCTTCATCCCGTTAGGCTCCTTCCAGGATTGGTAGCGTAGACGAGCGTCGCGACAGCAGCACGGCATGGGAGAGACGAGCCGACTGATTTCTCGGCCCCCCATAGGATGGTACAAGCCCGATGGAAGAGGGGAGCCAGTTTCCGAGTCCCGCACCCTCCTTGGGAGTACCAAATCAAAGGAGTGACTGAGCAACCGGGCTGAGTCAGCCTCCACCGGAGTGCTTCTAACAGGGAAATGCTGGGACTTCGCCCTCCGCTGTGTCGTGGCAACAATCAAGCGGTCCTTTGGATCCATTCGCCTCATCCATCCCCCTGGGGTTGCCCCGTCAGGGGCATAGACACAAAAGATCGTCTTTCTGTCGTGGCGCTAAGTCCGCCTCCGCAAGTTGTCATTGAGTCATGGGTACAAGTACAATGGAGTAGGATAATAGAGTAGGCTTAAGCATTGTCAAAAGTTTCAAGAGTTGGTCGCTATGTGATGGCTTGGATATTTCATTCTTTTTGCACAAACAGGACATAAACAACGAATAACGTCTTCCTGTTAGAGAAAATTATAACTATTTGAAAATCCAAACCAATAACGGGTATCTCAAAAATGACTATTTCCACAAAAATGAGACATTGTTGTCGATGGGCTGTTAAACCTTACACCTATCCCACAAAAGATTTATTTCAGATAAACTGTGTGCTCTAATGACCTTCGCTGTGTATGCATTAAAACGTTGTGTATATGTTATGGTATAACAGTTATGCAAAAGTTATCCTGAATGAAGAGAACTTGAGAGGCTCTCCTCAGGAAATTTAAGATATATATTTCATGTGTTATTAGATTCATTAAACATATAGTGTTATAATCAAAATCGTTGAAGACAGTTTTGAAAACATAACAATTTTTCCTGCAAAGGAAAAACAGAAGACACACACACACACACACACACACACACACACACACACACACACACACACACACACACACACACACACACATGCGCGCGCGGATGTGTTCTAAAAGTGTTTTTCCTCGGATTCTGGAGACCTGAAAAAGTATGTTTTTCCAGTGAAATCCCGGTATCGAAGTTTTGGGAAGAACACAGTACCTTCTCCATCTACTATGTATGTGGTGGACAAGATAACAATGGAAGCAGAAATCACACTCATTTGAAATTAATGAGATGTTTTGCTCGTAGCATTACGTTTTATCCTAATTAAAAATTAATGCACAATGCAACTACTGCACCAATTAAAGGACAACCTAACATTCTCTCTGTCTCTCTTGCTTGTTCATAGATGCCTACCTATTTGACAGTTCACAGTTCACCAGAGGCTTGAAAAACATAAATAAATATAAATAAAATATAAAAACGTAAACAACTAAAATATAATCGTATGCACTTCAGAACTTAAAAGCAGTATTTTCATCTTTTAGCTTTTTTGATAGAGGAAAAAAGCTGCAGAAAATCTCGCTTTAGCAGTTTGATAGTTGAAAACAACAATGTTGGGTAGAGCAAAGTGACTGAACTACGAGAAACAAGGCGCACAAGAATGGTATTCAGTTTGGCTTCATTGTTAGTATGAAATACATTTGCGTTGCTGGAATCAATGCACCATATATTTATCTTCGTATATAACAAAATATATTAAATGTATAAAAAGTAAAACGCTTCGTCAGATAAGCAACAAGTCGGCTGGCCCTGCAGCGCAGTTGGTAGAGCACCTGCCTGCTGTGCAAGGGGTCCCGGGTTCGATTCCCGGCAGGAATTTTTCTCCAGCCAAGTTTATTTCTCATCCTTCCCTGAGTCTGGAAGTGTGTGTGTGTGTGTGCGCGCGCGCACGCGCGTGTGTGTTTGTGTGTGTGTGTGTGTGTGTGTGTGTGTGTATGAATTCAAAGACTGAAAAACCCAGTGTTAACGAGTAACACCGTTGCCAATAGGCAAGGCCGCCGATATGACCTCTGCAGTTAAAGGCGGGATATAAATGGAACACTTATAAATAAAGCAACAATCAAATAAGCAGGAATGTGTGTGTGTGTGTGTGTGTGTGTGTGTGTGTGTGTGTGTGTGTGTGTGTGTGCGCGCGAGTTTATTTAATTTAATTTTCTTACAAAAGATGAACGTCTACTTTAGTGAGCTGAAATAATGTCTATAAAAGTTCTGTGTCGTTAGAGCCCACGAAGTGCCTGATTTTATACAGATAAAAGCACAAGGGTTCTGCAACCTTATGGCATGTTTTAATATTGAAAATAGAACACAGCTATTCTGATTTACCACATACGTATTCCATTTTCTAACCATATTTCTAGGAACTATTATTACTAAACTTATGTTCTATGTATTATTTTAATCGAGAGAAATGTTTGCACAACTGCTTTAATTACAATTGCTCTGAAGGTAGAAGAGGAATACAGATGAGGTACACATTGCAGGCGGTTATTTGTTATTTCGCTTGTGTATAACCCCATTTCTTTGTTTAGATTGCACCACAGACGGTGACACTGGCAGGACACGAAATAATATGTGTGAAACGAAATTTGGAAGGAAACACTTTAGGGTAACTTCTTGGTCTTTGCTCGTTAGGACGACAGAAAGCTCGGAAAAGACGCCGTCAGTATATGAGCCCCATGCCACCCGTTGACGAGTCTCTACCGCAACGACCTTAGTTATTCTACTCGGTACTCCTTTTAATGCTTTGAGATTTCAGGCTCTTTGGATGGCCATGAGAAGAAACAAATAACGACTTGCCAATTAAGAAAAGTATACGAATTTAATAACTGAAATCAGTAAAAAAGAATATATCGGAAACTGGTATCTCCATGAAAAGGTGTACTTGGTATAAAGTGTGCGCTCTAAGGAGCTATTTCTTACGGTTTATTAGTTACATATAAGTCGCTCAGAATGAAAAGGGTATTCACAGAAATGCAGGTAACACATTTGGTATACTTGTCGTCCAAATGTCTTAAATGTTTGGCACCTTATCAAAATCGTTACACATTTTTAGAAAATTAACATTAGGACAATTCCATATAAAGTGTGTCTGGGGGAGGTAATTGTCTTAAAACTCATAGTGTCATATTTGGAGCATGATGAACTTAAATACCAACTATGATATTCATCAAAATTTTGAATTATGCAGTTGATACACACGCCTACATGCACTCACTTAGGGACATAAACATAACGCCATGGAGCCTTTTCTGGAGTTGTATTCGCAAGACTCACTCATTTGCATGTTGTCCTTATAAGAGCCCATCTTTCTTCTGCTTTTGTTTAATCGAAATCAACCTTCATTGGACATTAGCAAATTGATTTTAAGTACAGTGCGATCCATATATACTTTAATGTGCCATAATTTCCCTCTGAAAGCTTGTACAAATGCTAATGCTGGCTTTAATGATTTTAGTGACTCTGGGAGAATCAATACCACTATTATTGCCTATTTTGTTGATTTTGATGGCAACTACGAGCACTGTTCAGGTTGTTGTTGACTTTGTTCTGATGTTCACTCCATAACGTGGTTCACAGGAAAGGCAAGGTTTCTTCTGTCATACACAAAACAGACACTGGGCTGCTGTAAGAACCCCTAGGAACACCACTGCATGGCGAAAAGATTGCAGTATGGTCCGCAGGGGATTGTTGGCCTCAATTTTCTTGTAGACACTGCAGTTTATACAGGCATTAATACATTTGTGGAGTAGCTGGATGATATCGAATTGACAGAAGGTTATTTCCAGGAAGATGTAGCAACGTATCTAACTCCTCCATGCCACTTTTGACCAGTTTCTTTGATAATCACCTGACCTAACCTTGGCGAACATTATGGGGGTATCTTGAAAATAGACCTGGGACAACTACTGAACTTCATGAATACATTAGTAATGAAATAACTAACATTGACAAGAATACTCTTCCTAGAACATCATAGAATATTGTAAAACGAATGCAGATAATTATGGATGCCGGTAGAGTACAATTCCAACATTTTCTCTTAGGAACACCAAACAATATAATCTCCCAGTTGTGTATTATTTTGTCTCAAAGTTGCACTTGTGTCTTATTAGTGGTTCAAAAGTTATGGTCCAGGATTATATAGATCACACTGTGTAAGAGAAATACTCTAATTTAAAGCGAAAGTCAGATCGCTGTGTGTTAATTTTGAAAGACCAAGTTCTTTCCCTCAACCAATCTTCATTCATGTGACTTTCCACTAACTCGTTCAAACTCTAAAAATCTTAAAAACGCTTATTTATCTATATACTTCATATTTTCCATGATTTTATTACTAGACACTTCCTTGTATATATACGATGGGAGTAAGAGTATATTGAAAGCTTAAGTCATAGTCACATCTTTTAAGAGTTGGTATCTATGAAATGGTTTTGACTGTCCATTCTCTTTGCCTGGCCAGGACATAAAAAGTGAATAGCAAGTTGCTACTCGAGAAATAATATATAATAATGAACATCTTGAAAATTCATATAAATTGTACGCAAAAATCACCCGAATGAATGGAACTTCAGAGGCTAGTCCCAATAGAGATCTGCGCGGGTTCGGGTCTAGGCATGGCCCGGCCCTGTGGCCCGGGTTCGAGCCTCACTTGAAACATGTTTTTCAGGCTCGGGCGGGGCCCGGGCTTGAAAATTAAGACGTGAAAAATAAATTATCACACTTTTTGGTCAGCGATTTTAAAATACCGAGAATAGCATAATTATATATGATTATTTTCTGAAACTTTTAAATGCTGCTAGAAGTTCAATAACTGCAAAATAATTTTGTTTAAAACACAATTACACATTGAGCTCAGGCCGGGCTCAGGCTTGTTTGAGACCGGACCAGGTCGAGTTGAACCTAGGAATCTCGAACCGTACAGACTTCTAATTTCCACAACATTCAAGATATACATTTAATGTTGTGTGACAATATCTTAGACATGTTATCTTAATTAAAACATTTATAACCATTTCTGAAAAAAAAAAAAAAATTATTGGATGTAAAAGTTGTTTGCGACGGGTCTTGAAAGTCTTTGTTGCACCCTTGAATGCTACTAAGCTCAAATACAAACTTTGATGTTTAATTGAATTTTTGTTTTTGAGTTATGCATACGCGTACACATAACTCACATGGATCACTTCTAAAAATACTTTTGCAGCTTCAGAAGACCCAAAAAGTATATTTCAAGTAAAACCTCGACATCGAGCTTTTGGGCGGAATGCTATAGCTTATATCTTCTGTACATTCACACGACTGTCTCTATCCACTATAATTTCTACAACTATACTTATGAATTATTTACTTATTATGATAACGTAAATCTCTCCAGAAAACCCTCAAATTTGTTGCAGGTACAAGAGCCATAGAAGAAGTCGAATCGATACTCGAAGGATTAAAAGTAGTTGCCATATTGTGGCGTTGAAATTGCGACAAAAACCCAAATATTCACAGCACTTGAATAAACAGACAGGATTAAAAATTTGAAACTAAAAAATAACGAATATCGCAAGTTAAGTGTTTGTATAAAACATTTTGTATTTTTGGTACAATACGTTATTCTCTGTTTATTATAGCTTACCCATCATATTAAATTATACAAAATAACTTCCAAATTCAGCTGATATTTCTAGAAAATTTCCAATACAATTTGTTATGTAAAATATGTTAAATATTCTCATTTTCCTATATCCCACTCACTTCAAGGACTTAGAATTGGGCACCTAAATTTGAAGTGCCTCTCGAGGAGCAGACGGACTTTGGGTCAGACAGAATATCCAGAATGGATGCTTGGTATGAGAGTGAAGACGAAGGTAGCAAATGAAGGTGAAGTTCAAGAAAGGAAAGGTGATTATGAAGCAGTCGATGAAATGAATGGTGTACCAAACGAGAATCGAGAAAACCAATGTGGAAGGTATGTGTTTGAAATAATAATAATAATAATAATAATAATAATAATAATAATAATAATAATAATAATAATAATAATAACAATAACAATAACAATAATAATAATAATAATAATAATAATAAAAATAATAATAATAAAAATAATAATAATAATAAAAATAATAATAATAAAAATAATAATAATAATAAAAATAATAATAATAATAATAATAATAATAATAATAATAATAAAAATAATAATAATAAAAATAATAATAATAAAAATAATAATAATAAAAATAATAATAATAAAAATAATAATAATAAAAATAATAATAATAAAAATAATAATAATAAAAATAATAAAAATAAAAATAATAATAATAACGTTAATAACATTAATAGTAATAGTAGTAATGTAAACCCCGCGCGACAGCCCACGAAGGGCCAAGGCCTACCGCCCAGCCGCTGCGTCCCCCACCTCTGCCCACTACAGGCGTCATTGGTGAGGTGCAGTACTGGAGGGTGGGACGTGGTCAGCGCCCCGAGCCCTCCCGGCCAGTTATGCGGTCTTCTCGACCTGGGGCCGCTACTTCTCCATCAAGTAGCTCCTCAATTGGTCCCCCCGGGACCTAACGAGGCTGAGTGCACCCCGTGAGTAATAGTAGTAATAGTAATAATAGTAATAATAGTAATAGTAACAGCAATAGTAATAATAATAGTAATAATAATAGTAATAATAATAGTAATAATAATAGTAATAATAATAATTAATAAATAATAATAATTAATAAATAATAATAATAATAATAATAATAATAATAATAATAATAATAATAATAATAATAATAATAATAATAATAATAATAATAATAATAATAATAATAATAATAATAATAATAATAATAATAATAATAATAATAATAATAATAATAATAATAATAATAATAATAATAATAATAATAATAATAATAATAATAATAATAATAATAATAATAATAATAATAATAATAATAATAATAAATATTTCAAAAATAGTGCCAAAAGCATTGTGTTTTATATAAGTTGTGTGTTTTAACGAGAAATACATTCTCTATTCAAGAAAATTTTGACTATCTCTTCTGGTTCGCAAATAATAGAAAACTCATTCATAACTAACGGGATCTTCCCAGAAAATTCAAATAATACTCTAATTTGTTATGCAAATGTGTTAAACATTTGGAATTTTAAAAGGTCGTTAAGAGTAAGATACGGAACTTAAACACCAACTTCATACAGGCGCACAAACGTACGCACACACACAAGCACGCACGCACACATACATACAGACACGCACTCGCGCGAAGAAATACAAATACAGACACAGACTTCTCTTGAAATATGCTGGAACGGCATACTTCCTTTACCCAATATAGTTCGGTCGTGGAAAAGGTAAAAGTATGTTTAATTTTAAATGCGCCAATCACGCTAACATTAAAGCCGTTAATTCCAAAACCTTTAGTTTATTGAACTTCACATTGCACAGGAATTACCAACGTGTGCTGCTGCGTTTACCCACATTGCTTCACATTTATTTTCTAATCCATATTTGTGCTAAGGGTGGAAAAGTGAATTCCAAAAAGTGGAAAACTGTATTCCTGAAAAAGATGGAAGAATCAAATATCACAGAAATTATCAAAGTTTGAGTTTTTAGAGAATTAATTTTAGAGCTTACCTACCTAAAGCTTCATATCATGGTTGTGTAAAATGTTTCAAATATTTCATCTAGGGAAAACATAGCTTGCAACTAAGAAACAACCAGTAGAGAAACACAATAAAATAAAAATATGCACTCGTTTTAAGATTAATTCACATAATTTGTTGTCACTATCCGTGTTTACAGAAGGCTAGACCTGTTTGTTAATGGTATCACAATATAATTGTAATGTATGCTTTTACGTATGTAATCCATTTAATTTATGGATGTATGTATGTCTATATACATATATGTAAGTACGAGATATACTTCTGTCCTAGTCACTGGTGAGAATGTGTCATTTTATGATTCAAAAGAACTCCGGGGCTTTTTGAAAGTTTTCAAGACTTCAACTAGACTTCCTGAGTTCCAAATAATACTTCAAGAATTTACGGGGGAATTTTCTTACAATAAATACCGTCATAGAACCACACCAGATTACTTTCTATAATGTGCAAGCGAACACAAATGTTTGCCACAACTTTCTTTAAAATGTTATTGAACAACTGTTCTAAGAAGATTAAACAAATTATTTTTATGGATGATCTCAAGTGCCTCAATGGAACTTAATTACATGCACTCCACATCCAGACTCCAGGAGAACAGGGACGAATCCTCAATACAGAGAACCTTTCACCCTCTAGCCGGGAATCGAACCTGCGACCTCTGAAGTTCATGGCTGGCATGTTACCTACCGGATCACAGAGGCAGTCAATAGTATAAACGTAAATATGTGTGTTCTTAATGTAAAGAAATTCTTGTGGAAATTGCTTTTAGCTTGATGATAATAAAACTGTAATTATGACTGGAATTTGTTCTCCAATTAGTAAAATAGTTGGCTTTTATAGGTATGTAAATGGAATCATACGTAAAGTAAAACAGATTTAAGAGTATATAGCAGAAAATATTGTAAAAAGATGCCTGTGATTATGGTGGAGAAAAGATAACCGAACTCTATAAAGCACATTGAACTTGGTATAATTATACATTAAATAACTTTGTTTTCTCGAAAAGAGAGTATAGACACCGGCTGTGTTTACATTTTACGTTGGTCTAATGTTTTCTATGTAGGTGCATTTGCTAGTAAATGTAAGCATGTGTTTAAGCATATCAGGTAACAATGTGGTAACAATTATGTTCTCTATAGTGTTTAGGGTCAAATACACCGGCAGTCATATCACTGATTATAGCTATAGGAGTCAATAGTATTGGTTTAAAATGCCACCTTTAGCAACAAGCTACTAAATGAAAATGAAATTATATTTACTTGTTTTATCTGTTTTAGCATTTCGAATCATACAAATTGCTTGCTGACACTAAATTGCAGGTTGAACTTATTACTAACTTTGGGAAGGAAATGTGGGTCAGGTACGATATCAAGATCCTCTCTCTCTCTCTCTCTCTCTCTCTCACTCTCTCTCTCTCTCTCTCTCTCTCTCATATTCTTGCTGTAATTTTGTCTGAAGGACTATTTTCCTTCAGGGAGCCACAATAGTATACATATATTTAGGACAGTATTGAAAAGGAACTGTTTGTACCAGATTGTCATTGTACTTTGAAACGAGTTAACGTGTGCCAAATTCGATCATTTTTATTGACTATTTTTCTCTACAACAGACATGAGATGGTGGCGATGGCCATTCAAACCAGTGACACTCCCAAAGTTTTTCGTAAGTAAAGTGATGTCATTCTGGAAGAGAATCTCATATTCCCTTGAAAAGCTTTTAGTCATATTATTTTAATTTTTCATGCACATTTTGAAGGTAAGTTTAAAATATCTGATGAGGTGTTCGTATAGAGGTAGTTTAATGGTTCATGTTTTCATAGAGAGGAGGTTATGGCTAACAGCACACCTCTACTAGAAGGCAAACAAGCAAGAGGTGAAAGGTTACTCACGGTATCTGCACGGCTGGTCGCATCGCCCTCCTGTCCGGGGAGGCGGGTCACTGCGGACGTCCCCGCGGAGGGATTCCGGAGCCTGCAGGCGATCCCTTCACTATATCGGCGGCGGCGACACAGCCCTCCGGTCGCCGGGTCCTCAACATCTGACGTGCACTCGACAACCGTTTTCCACGATCAACGCTGCGCTTCAAGGAAAAAAAAAAAAATCAAACCCTCATCGTCAACCCGCGCGAATCTAGTTCACTGTCGAGGACGCTTATCGGCGCGTCGAAAGGTCCAGCGTGGTTGGAAACTTCTGAGCCGCGCTAAACACAGGGGATGTCACTGCATTGGGCAGATTCCGTACTGGTTTTTTAGGGGGGTTGGAGCCGAGCTGTGGCGGCAGCAGCGGCGATAGCCTCAGTTAGCTGCTCCTGCTGCTGCTGTATCTCGTTCCCCCTCCCCAAGCTGGATCTCTTGCGCACAGCATCCACGGCGCTCCCTCCCCTCCGACACACCCGCATTCGCACCCTTCTCCCGCACCTCCCCCGCTCCACGGCCCTGAGCTCCGGCTCAGCCCCTGGAACCAATACCGGCCATGTGTGAGCTCCGAAATTTGAAACCCGAACGGTACCGAGTTTGCACGAAGGTTCCTGTCAGTCGATACCTACAACGTTTTTGGAAGATCTCTTTTCTCCCGGCGATTTTACGTGCTATGGAAATGAAAATAGGGGAAGTGTGTGAGAAGGTGGGAGTGTAAATTATAGGCGCTAGACTAGGATAAAATTTGGAGGGGAGAAGGTGAGGAGAGCGAAAGTTGATGAATGATATGAGAAGCAGGTTGATAGAGTCACCTGACCCCACTACACAGCATCAGTTGCTCTCCACACCTCAGCTTTATCGCCACGGCTACAGAGATTTCTACAACAGAGATGACCACACCCCCTTGTGACATATCTGAACTTTGAGCACCCGGCCAAACTTAGACAAGGAGCAACCAACCTTCCTCGGGTGAAGAAACAACAGGAATTTCAGATATACACAATGGCAGAATTCCTCAACACAATCCGATTTCATCCTTGCAGATGTCAGGAACCTAATAATCAGTTCCAAGTTTTGGTTTCAGTATTATACTGCATGACTGATCCTATAACATTGGAATTCCCTTCATCCCAAATGGGGAGTTCATACTTATTCCGTTATTTTAAAGCCTCTCCGAAGTAGCAAATAATATGTTACACATCTTAGGGGCTTTAAGTCAGAGGTAAATACATTTTATTTAACTTTTCATATCCAATGAGCCTGTATTGTTTAAAAAATTCCACTGTTACATTCACTGCCATTTTGTGCAATCCATCGTTCATTAGTGTCCATACAAACAATTCTTAAGAAAGTTAGTTTTTCTATCTAGTTAAGTTTAATCAAAATTAATCTTTACAGATACAGCTACGTTACAAAGGGAATAGCAATAGTCCATATTATTTCCATGCAATCACGAGAAATATCAACACGGTTTTAAAAGCATGACAAAATACTGAATAGTTGCAATCGTTAATAACTGATATAGCTATTTGAAATGGCTTACACCACAAAAGAGTTATTTGGAATAAAATGCATATTTCAAAGGGAACTAACATAGCAGTTTAGTATACTTTCTTCTATTGTTTAAGGTTTACCAGTTATAGCAATCACACAAAATTCTTGCCGAATGAAAATGACTTCACAGTTTCTTCCCAGAGAACTCGAAACGTACATTTGATTTGTCATGTGAACAACCTTAATAGGTAGCAGTTTACTCTGAACTACATAATAGAGCTACAGATACAGGCATTTTAAAAATATTTAGCAAACATTACTTTGAAACTGTTGCATCTTTGGAAGACACAGAAGTTTATGTTAAACTTCGTATTTGAGTATTACTTGGTATCAAATAAAAAACGTTAAAATATCTCACCTAAACATTAGTTCGGGACTGGAGGATTCTCTTGGAAACCTCCGTACCCGATATTTGAAAGATACTGAACCAATTTGGCATTTATTGGACTTCTGGCTTTTGAATTACATTGAATTGAATTCTGTTGTATATTAACGTACTCCAACGTAATGTTATACCAGACGATGAATAAATGAAATTATAGAAATGGTTCCCAAATGAACCCGAGGTCCATAAACCTTAAAATTACCCGACCTTCGTCTCCCTAGTATAAGGGAAAACCTCGGAAAAAACTGATCCGGTTAACTCGCCCTAAGTGGGATTCGAACTCGGGACCTCTTGAGTGTATGCCGGACACACTACCACCACACTACAGAGATGGGCGCACACGCAGAGGACCTTTTTGTGCAAGTGCTTTTTTGTACCCATGGATCTCAAAACATGCATTTTCGGCGCAATCTCAGCCTGTCTAACCTTTTTATGGAATGCAGTACTTTCTCTACACGTCTATATGTGGCAAAGAAAGTAAAAATGTCACACCTAAAACTATTTTTAGCAAGCGTAGGAGCTCCAAAATATTAAAGCCACTGCGAAAGTAGATTAGATTAAATAGTTACCAGACTTTACCTTGTGTCCTGGTTAGAGTTACGCTCTACCAAACCTACGGTTAGATAGTTTTGGTACAGTACATAAATGACGTAGTAAATGGTGCGATTACCGGTAGTATTGGTAGCATTGGTATTGAAAGAAATAATATAAAATACAACGAATTAAGAAATTTAATGAGAAATTCAAACATAATGGTCACCAAAAACTGTGGCCATAACAGATATCAAAATCAGAGGTGTACTTTTCGTTTCAAAATTACATTTTATTCGTGATCACTATCCGTGAATTCGACACTATCAGTGTCTGAGCTGTTGATACTTAGAGGAGCTTCTAAATATATACCTTTATATACCCTCTGTTAGTTTAGAGAAGGTTCAAAGTGCAACACTTCTAGTGAAATCTACTAAAATATAATCAAAAAACCTAAAAACGCGATCGATATGAGGTAAAGCCCAATAGATGTGTAAGACAATTAACGTACAGGTAACGCTAGTAGGTTCTTAATTGACCATATTGTACGCGGAAAACCACTGTAGTCTTCTTACTTATGATACGCTAGCCTACGGTACTTTTATAACTATAGTCGTAGAAGAAAAAAAACCACTCTCCCCCTCCCTTCTATGAGTTGAGTATATAGGCCCGTGGTCAGTAACTCGTGGTCACTGTTGTATAAGACCTGTGACCATCTGAATGTAGCTAACTTGAAGCCAGCTCCCCAAGAATTCCTATGCATGGTCGTCAGCAAACCCACAGCTATTTCTGAATTACTGCAATAAACGTCATTTATTTCTTGTCTAACAGTTTCATTCTTCATTATTTCCTTCTTCCCAACCTTTATTCACACTTGCTTCTCGCATGTGTTAAACATTTGTTTCAATAATTAATGAAAAATTATGTCTCTATTATAAAACTTAAAGGGAATAGACATAGTACCATTTTGTATTTAAGTTAACGAGCCATGGATAACATACCAATCAGTGTGAGAAATTTAAGTTTTTGTTTAGATACTATCATTTTCAATCTAAAAGGGTTGCTGGACCTTTAATTTTCTATTTTAGTCAACACAAATTATGAATATTTGTTGTTCTCTGTCTGTTTCAAAGTGCTAATTACATCAGAAATTCATCCTTTGATTATGAGAATCCCTCGTCCGACTGCTTGATTCCATTGGTACTGGGACCCGAAAGAACAATGGATATTTCAACTATCCATAACTGCCCTGTTTTCCATATAATCGAAATAAACAGCCTTAAAATAAATCACATTCCTATTCGAATAACAATAAAGTATTTTCATAATATTGATGTTCGGCATACTTGTCAAAAGCTTACATTTATTTAAAATTTGATCGTATAATTGTAGTTGTTAGTATTCATCCACTGTCATTACTTGATGAAAATGAAATTTTTCGCAACGAGCAATTATAATTATTCTAGTACCAACAGGTCTTAAAATTTTCAGTTGACTTTAAATAATATATGGTTCAAATGAGGTGGTAACTGGGTGAGATGAGATTTCTTTTGTATTTGTGAAGTTCAAACGAGGTTCATAGAGTTTAAAGTTACCCGATATTCGTCTTCTCAGGATAAGGGAAAACCTCGGGAAAAAAGAAAAAAAATACGTTACCCAGATAATTCACTCTAACCGAGATTCGAACTGCTTCGAACCATTTGGACGCGTGGCAGACAGTAACATGAGAAGTTTTATTGATTAGTATTGCATCGCCTTAAAACCAACTGCGCTCATTTGAATTAACACATATCTTCGCGGCGTCTCCATAGTGCAGTGGTAGGGATACTGCTTACCAAACGGAGGCCTGGGTTCGATATTCTCCCTATGGGAGATCCGGTCCGGTATGCACTCTATCGTGTTGATTGAGAGGAGCGTATATATCAGCGAGAAGGACCAGACCGCTGACCACGTCCCATCCTAAAGTACTGTACCTCACTCATGAGAAGACGCAGAGGCCAGACGGTAGACCTTGGCCTGAAAAGGAGTGTTGTGCTGCTTGGTTAGTTAATAATGTCCTCGCATAAGTGTTAATTGTGGCACATTATATCCCAAGTTTCATAGCAACATGTTCAGCTATTTCTGACACACATACGCACACACGCACACATGCACACACACGTGCATATTTACACACATACACACACTTTTCCTGATAATGTTTTCTTTTGATTCCATTATCAGCAACAGCAACATCAACTCATCATGCTTTAGGATACCTCCGCCTGATGTTTGTTTCTATCGTTTTGCATGTCTTCCTCTATTTCTGTAGTCTGAAGACATATTGTGACGCCAGCCCACGACTATTGCAAAACAACAAAGGACGATCGGGGCCAGCTGCCCCACCTCACTGGCGCGGCGAGTAACAAAGGCACTCAAGGCCAAGCTTCCCCACACCACTCACGAGAGCAAACACATGACTAACAAAAATCAGTCGGCAACACGGTGTTTCCAGAGTATTCGAGAAGTGCTCGGGAGCCGGGTACTTTGTAGACGTTCGATAAGAATCTGGCCTTGTCATTACCGGTCTAAAAACTTATGTAGCGCATGAGGGCAGGCAGCTGTGAGTGTTTTTGTGTCATTGTGAAAGATACGTGAAGAAGTCTTAATGAGTGTTGAGTGATTGTATGGTAGAGTTAGGGCATAAGAGAGAAGGCAAAGAAAGGCAGTGAAAGGACTGAGTCAAGACTATGAAAAAAAAATTTGTGAGTTGTAATATCCCGAACGGCTGTAGACTGTATTAACGTCAGTAAAAGAAACTGTGTATTTGCGCAAA
The DNA here is from genome assembly GCA_030765045.1 of Tenodera sinensis. Taxonomy (NCBI): domain Eukaryota; kingdom Metazoa; phylum Arthropoda; class Insecta; order Mantodea; family Mantidae; genus Tenodera; species Tenodera sinensis. The sequence goes on from CM060966.1 coordinate 82,700,971, forward strand.
AAGTTTAGAAGAAAATAAGTGATAAAAAAGAAATTGGACTGAACTTTTTGTGCTAGAATGCGGCTATATTGAATGTCTTTTACATTTTTCTGTGTTTGTTAGTAATTTTCTTCAGCAAAAATATCCATCCATTCTCTTCTTGTGTCTTCATTTCGAATTAGGTTGTATGATGACAGGCTTTTATGATCCGAGATGTTTCATTTCCACGGGTTGTATTTGAATCATCTTTTATTTAATTACCCATATCCCCGAACCAGATAGTAAACCAGCAACTGCCACGTCTTGGGAAACTTTGTGTTTCTCTTCGTTGTTTCTGTTCAAACATTAGAATATTATTAAGCAAATTTATTGAAATTTACAATTTAGTGTTTTCTTTTTATTTCAGAGGGAACAAAAACTTGAGAGCGAAGTTACAAGCGGGTAGCCTCTCATACATAGTGAGAAAAAGGTGAAAAATATGATGCTTAACTTGAACTTTTTGGGTCAGTTCTGCTGTGATCGAACTGTCAGAAAAAAGTATTGTACTGCTGTTTACACTGCGAGGAGAGAAAGAAAAGAGTTGAGAACTGTGAAATCCCAGAAAACGAAAATATAGTATAAGAGCAGATGAGAGTATGTTGTTAAGAGCTCTTAAAGCGCAAAGAATCCCCAACCACTGACTTCCTCCTTTCCTCAACAAAATTCGACTCAGGTCTGAAAAAACAGCTGTCTCATCTGGCGCTGTACGGGAGGTTTTAAGCTCAAAATTATCTTATTTAGTTCTGAATCATTTAATCCATCTACGATGATTTAGAACGTCAGTTCAATGCTAATTTTCTTCACTTCTCGTGAGTGAATATCTTTCCAAAAATTATATTTTGGGTTAGGGGTTATGAGGGCCTTTAACTGTCCTGCAACGTCTAAGAAGCAACAGAGTAAAATACAGGCTTCAGAAATGAAATTCTTAAGAAGTGTGAAGGTTGTACGAAGAGAGACCTAATAACAAATGAAAGTATAGGAGAACAGTTAGGAATTTTTAATATAAATGACAGGCTAAAAGATTTTAAATAAAAGTGGAAGGAACATGCTGAAAGAATGCTAGAGATCAGACTTCCTAAACAAATAATGAAATATCATCCTAAAGGCAGGAGATTGGTGGGCAGACCCAGGAAACGATGGCTGGAGGACTTTTAAGGCGAAACAGGCACTTGATTTCCTATGCCATGAAATGAAGAAGAAGCAGATGTCTAATTTTTTGCTTGAATACAATGCTTTCTCTGCTTTTCAGCAGCGGCAGAGAAACCCACTATTTGTAATACTCTTGTATTCTAATTCCCATTTAAGGGCGTTATACTCTTGCGTTAATTAGGTAATAGTTAATGCTCCTAGTAACATTTTCTCTATCTACTGTGTATGGATGTGCAAATGCTATCAAATTTTTCAGTTTAAAGCAATCATTTATATATGCTTCTAAAGTAGTACTAGATTTCAGTACTTTTGTTCTTGTTTTGATCACCCTCCCTGTATGTAGAACTTACACCTCCTGCACCTAAGCCTCAGAGGCCTATCGGGGAGCAGAGCCTATGGACTGGAGAGAGCCTAGCACCGGGTATGAGAGTGAGGAAGAGGATGATATGAAATAGAGACGAAATGGATTATTAGAAAACTGATAATGGATCAATTGATGGAATGAGTGGTGGGGGAAACCAGAGAACTCGGAGAAACTCCGCCTAGGCGCCGCTTTGTCCACCACGAATATTACATGTGGGTCCCTGAGAGCGAACGCGGGCTACCTTGGTGATAGGTGAACACTACAACCACTCGTCGAGGGCACTGCCCTTTTTTACTTATTTGGGGAAAAATTGTAAAAGATTACTGGGTCCTAAACAAAAGCTTTAAATCATTTTATACTGCACACATAAAATATAAATATACCTATATGTTCAACGTAACGTTTGTAGAAACTAAGATTTACTCGTATAATTGTATTATTTACAATTACTTTTGATCGAATCTTTAGAGCTTTTAGCTTATAATGAACACAAGTCCATTAAACTGAATATTAACGGAATTCTGACATAGTCGCAGACCGTGGCGTGTGTAATGTAGGTCAAATAAGTTAGTGGTGGGAGTAGTATTTTTATTGAAATCTTATTGGGGTGCATAAAATAGAACTTGACAGCGCAGACTTGTGCAAACCTGACGCCTTTTATGTTCATATGGGGAATAAAATGCAGAGTGCACAGTAAGTTTTCATGTGGTCAGCAAATATTCATCCCCCTGGTCGCTTATGTGCAATTTTGTAGACCTGACATCCGCTAGATTTTCCTTTCAATTGGCTAATTCAAGCCAGCTAAAAAAAATTCAGTGTCGCAAGCTCCACTCAGAATACTAATGTTTGATTGTCGTGTCTACACTCCACCTCTCTGAGATGGTTTGTTTGTAAACCCTCAAAAGAAAATGAAAAAATACAGAGGCCCTGGAAACCGATCCTTTTCTGTTTGGTGAAATAAATAGCAACGCTTCGTATAAGTAAAAGAAGAGTGTAATGTACCCAGGAACACACATGTGGTATTGTGGTGGACGAATCGTCAGGACGTGGTGTCAGGACGAGTTTTCTTCGGTTCTCCGGTTTCCCCCGCCGCTCATTCCAACAATTGCTGCATTATCACCTTTCCAAACATCGGTTTCGCCTGCATTTCATAGCTTGCTCTTACTCACTGTAATACCCGGTGCTTGGCTGACCACCCGCTTCCAGGTCTTCGCTCTGTCCTATCCGTAGGTGCCTGTGCTCCCCGATAGGTGTCTGACCCTGGCTACTGGCTTGTAAGTACTAGGGGGTATAAGTCCTACGTAAGGGGAGGGTAATCAGGTAAAGAAGAAAATATGGTGACTCTAGAACAGAAAGGTGAACTTTAATTTATCAAGTGCATCTGCACTTTAGGAGTGTTGTAGGTAATTATGAAACAGAATATAAGAGGTTTACGAAGGTATACGAGGGTTAATTCTTGTGGTCCATCATCATCATCATCATCATCATCATCATCATCATCATCATCATCACCACCACCATCAGCGGCGGCGGCGTCGTCGTCATCACCATCATCATCATCATTATCATCATCATCACTGGCTTGTTCCGGTCTCATCTTTTAAACTGTTCTATCAATCTTCTTGTACCTCTGTCACTGTTTCTTTGACGTTTTGATATATATTTTAAAACCAACTTCTTACAGCAGTTTTCATTCATCCTATTGTTTTCATTTTTATTATTTCTCTCTAGTAAGTGAAGGTTCTTAATTCTTTACTACGTCTTCTCTTCTTCTATCTTCTAGGGTATATCCTGCTACATGTCTCAAAAAAAAAAAAAAAAAAACAAAAAAAAAAAAAAAACGCACTTCTGTTGCTTCCATCCTTCTTTTCATTTGTATGATCACTGTGTGGCATTCAGATCCATGTGTGAACACTGGAACAGCCACTTTGTGGTATTTTATTTTTGTCTCTTTTCTTCCAGTTTTTAATTTTAGCATGATGGCCATCATCTAAGAGCCGACAATGGTACACCCTTAATTTCTACTTTCTCTACTACGTATAGTAAAGTAGAGGAAGGCGGCACCGTGGCCGAGCGGTTAGCGCGCTCGCCTACCACCTAGGCGGCCCGGGTTCGATCCCAGGGACCCGCATGTGGTATTCGTGGTGGACGAAGCGGTGTCAGGGCGGGTTTTCTCCGGGTGCTCCGGTTTCCCCCGCCATCTCATTCCACCGGTGCTCCATCTTCATTCCATGTATCATCAGTGTCATCGCCTGCGGTGCCGTAGTAGTAAAAGCGGGCGTTAAACACTACAACAACTAAAGTAGAGGAAGTATTGTATTCCACCCGAAAATTAGATATCGAGATTTCACCGGAAATATTTGTTTTGAGGCCCCCTGAATTCAAAAAAAGCATCTTTAGAAAAAGGCGTGTGTGTGTGTGTCTGTCAAACAGAAAAACGAAAAGTCACTTAAAAGCCAAAGTTGGTATTTAAGTTTAATGTCTTTCAAGGATGCGACACGAAGATTTTGAAGAAAATTGCTTCACCCTAAATTACCCTTTACATGGAAATTTTTCGAAAGTTTTGATTTCTTGAAAATGGCTCTAACAATTTTATTAAAATACCACATATTTGACATTTTTATGAGAAATGAAATGTATATCTTGAATTTTCTAGTTATATCCCTTGTAGTCGTATTTACTCTGGATGACTTTTGCATTTCTGGTAATCTGTAAGACAGACAAAATCTACTATAGAAAAAAATTTAGATCTTGCTAAAATACATAATTTAGATCGAAATGATTTTTTTTTTTTTTTTTTTTTTTTTGTAGAGTGAACTATTTCGGAGATATGCCTTGTTGTTTGTGTGAATTTTGGAGAACTTATACTTCTGTCAAATGGGACATTATTCATGTTTTTATGTTAGCCGTGCAAAGAGAACGAGATTTGAAAGCTTTAAAAGATTTGACTGTATTCCTTGCACCTACAAGGAAATTAGCAAGAAGATAATTTCTGCAAATTTTTGGCTCAACTAACACGAAGAAGATATAGGAATAAGAGTTTGTAAGAATGATTAGTACAAGAGTAGAGAAAGTCATGTGAGTGCAACACATCAGACTTTTAAGTTTCGTAGTTAAACATGCAATAAACACTACAGTTCAGTGCATTTAAATTTAACCTGAGGGGTAAATTAGTAAAGGAGCTATGCAACTTGTATCTAAGGACAATTTGGGATCTCCTACTTGATGGTAGAATCGAACCCGGGCATCTAGCACCTCTGGAGCAGCGTTACCGCAGCGCTAAAGTCTGCAATTTTCACAATCTAGGTTTACGAAAATCAATGTATGACTTCTTTAGGGTGACAAATTGAGTTACATAATTTGTTTAGATCTGCATTACGAACGTGGCGAGGTCTGCAGTTTATCGTTGAGATAAAAATGAGAGCTATTAGAACAGGGTAAACATGTGTAATCTCTCACCAGTCTCGCTCCTCATTGAGTAAAAGGAAAGTGCACGTTGTACCAAGGTGAATAAGTGACGCTGAATGTGTGTAGGCTTTTGCTTTTCAGCGTGGAATCTGTTCTACCAGGTACTACGTGGCAAACCCATGAGGCGTATCCAAAAGAATGTGACTGTCCAGCTGTTTATAAGAGCTTATCGTACATACATGGCGAGACAGTCTGGGTACACTCTGTTTAGGTGCAATCATGCCTTTAGGACAGCAACATATCATACATCAGGGTGCGAGAGATCATTCATTTGCATTGCATTACTGACCGTACACCAAGTTATTAGTTTTTCGCTGTTCTAGTAAGCAAGATAAGAAGCTAACACAGTGTTCGACAACCAAGGTCAGTACGCCTCGTCGCTTTGCCAAGTAGTATGTTCTATTCAATAACATACACGTATCTTGCTTTTTTCCATCGATTTCCGCATGACAGGTGCTAAAATTATATGATGCATTTACATATATTTTAAATCTTTTTTTCAAAACGTAAGTAGAGGTTTAGTAAGGAGGGGCACGTGGGGTCGCCAAAATATTATGAATGTATATTAAGTGATTATCTCTGCAACGAATCATTGTTTGGTTAACTGTGCACACTTGGGCACTTATTCAAAATTAATTATTTTCAGTGGCGCGGCCCACGTTAACTCATCGACGACTTTACAATATCTGGTTGGAAAACAGCAAAGAGGCGCGGAATGAAGTGCTTATTTACATTATTAGTGTTTTAGGCCTGGATGAGTAATCCGCATGACACCAAAATTGTTATTAAAATACAATTAAAGACATTTTGTCAAGTATCAATCGCCGCTGGTGAAAATGTATTAAGCATTGCAGTAGATTTTACAAACATATTCACGGTAGCTTTACTATGAGCTTAAATTCCCAGAAGCAATATATAATTGTGTAAGTACCACTTCAGCAACTGGTAAAGATCGACCAAGGAAGTCATTCAGTGACAGTAGTGCTAAAAGAAAAAAACAGGAATATCCAGAAATTGCTACAAATTCGAAGTCCCGAAGAGTTTTCGCAAGCAACAAGAAAATATTAAAAAAATAGAATTATACAAAATCACGTTGTTTGGATTGTTATCCAGTTAGACTGTTCGAATTGCACACTGTGTAGCGTTACGAATGCCCGTTGACTTTTATGGTTAGAATAAATGCTTCGATTTCTGGAGATATTACCAGTCCTGCTTATTTTATCAAAAGCGAGAGAAAAATGTTTGGATCTATATCGACGGCTGCTGTAGAAATATTAGGTAAACATTCATCAGTTAGGTAAATGTAGCCTACAAGCAGTCGAAGAACTGGCAGCCTGGTATCTCCGAATAAGCCGCACTATTCATATGAGGCAGGGAGAGAGGTTTTATGTTTGCTTTCAAAGATACAATCTAAACAGAACGTAAAAATCCAGACCGTACGGCGACGAAATGGTACGAGTACTACATCGCTACAGAACTTTGGCACGCTTGAATTAAAAGCTTTTCCCGGAGCTAAATTGTGTGAAATTTGAATAGAAAAAGCAGATTTGCTCCGAATCTGTATTCACGATTCGTTCCGCAGGGTTTAAGTGGAAAAATAACGCTGGGCCTTTCTGCTTTACCAATGGTAATCTAATGCAACGATCACAGGAAGATGAGGAACACAAAAATAAGCCTGTTAAGAGAACGAGCCGAACAAAAGAGCAATATCCTTTGCATCGAATTCTCAAGAATGAAACAAACTGAAGTATTCGTTTGTTCCTTTCTCTACTACGTATAGTAAGTGGAGGAAATATTGTATTCCACTCAAAAACTCGATGTCGATATTTCACCGGAAATATATGTATCAAGGCCCCCTGAATCAAATAAAAGCAATATTAGCAAAAAGTGTGTGTATGTGCGTGTGTGTGTGTCAGTCTGTGGACAGCATAACCCAAAAACGAAAAGACTTTGGTATTTAAGTTTAATATCTTTCAAGGATACGACACGAAGATTTTGAAGCAAATTTCTCCACTATAAGCTACAGTTTACATGGAAAGTGTCTAAAAAGTTTTCAGTTTCTCAGAAATGGCTCTAACGATTCTGATTAAGGTTTTGATTTTGATTGTTTGAGATATTTTTATGGCAAATGAAATGTATATTTTCAATGTTCAGACTATAGTCTAAATAGTCCTCTTTTACGCTGGATGACTTTTACATAACTGGTAAACCGTAAGAGATAGACGAAATCTTACTACACAAAAATGTAAATCCTGCTAAACACATTTTATGTGCAAACAAAATTTTTTGTTGAGTAAACGATTTCTGAGACATTCCTTATTATCTGTGTGAATTTTGCAATACTTAAACTTTCGTCAAATGGAAGATATTTATTCAATTTTTTATACATTTGCCGAGCAAAGAGAGTGGAATCTCAAAGTTTCAAAAGATTTGAGTATCGCTCAAAGCCTACTGTATTCCTATGCTCCCCTTGCACCTACAAGGAAATAAGCAATAATATAATTTCTACAAATTTTTATCTCGACTAACACAAAGAAGATTTAGGAATAAGAGATTTTAAGAAGGGTTAGTACAAGAGTAGAGAAAGTCATGTGAGTGCAACGCATCAGATGTTTAATTGGTAGGAGTACGAACATCCTGCAGCAGAAAACTATAACTAGACGAATCTTGTATCATCAAACGCGAATTTTAGCTCTTCATCATGTTACAGTATTCCTTTACATAAACCTTAGTCTTTTAATTACTAACACATTTAAAGTCCTAATATACTTAACTATGTAATACCAACATATGTCTTTTCTCATTGATAAGCATTAACAATTTCTAACGTTACGCTTCCTGTGGAAAGGGACGAATACCTCTATTAGCGTAAAAAGAATCTAATGTGTTGCATTCACATGACGTTTTCTACTCTTGTGAAAACTATTCTTACAAAGGCTCACTCGTTTATTTACTTCATGTTAATCGAGAAATTGTGTTATTCTTAATTTTCTTGAAGTTTTAAGGGAAATATGGGAACACAGTAGGATTTAAGGTTAATCAAATCTTTTAAAGCTGGTCACTATGTTATGATTATGAAATTTTGGTTCTCTTTGCATGACCAAGCAATAAAAATGAATAACAGCTTCCCATTTGAGAAAAACAATGAGTATTGGAACATTCAGACCAATAACAAGTAATATCTCCGAAGCAGTTCACCCCACAAGGAATTTTAACAAGATCTCAACTTTTTGTATAGTAAAACTTGGTTTGTTCTTGATTCTTTAATGAAGAGTAACTTATTTGACACGACTACTCAAACATAGCCTAAATTCCGCAACATGTGAATTTGAGGTATTATCTTTCACAAAAGTAAATACCCAACTTCAGAGAGACCTGTGCGAATGGTCACCTAATTCTCAGGCGTGTGTTTGCATTGAGGGTATGGGAATTAAATTACTCATATGCTTTCCTTGCTGTTCAGAGGACAGGGCAGCCATGTCACCTCGCAACTCGTCTCACCTCACAGTTTGGAAAAGCAATATTTCAGCAATCCTTCTATATTAACGGGCAAACATTGCAGACTGAACTTCAGTGCACCTGCAGAACACATATTCTTATGGTGTTTCTATTAAGTTGTGGACTAGAACTAAAAATGATTCCAGTGTTGGATGCTAGATTAGAGACCTGAGTATCATCACTTAGAAGAGCTCCATGTGTGCGCTATAACGGAGCTGGCTAAGGCCTGTTCTTCCTCTCAATACTGCAGGCTGACATTGGTTCGAATTCATTTAACTTTCTTTATTTTTCTTCTTTTCTTTTTTAATTCTCGGTTTCTTTTTTCTTTCTTAACGGGAACATAACTACTTATATAACGCGTGCGAAATATACAACTATACAAACTAATGGAATCTACTTCTGATAAATCTCCTCCTTTAGGTATTTTTATTCCGCGTACCGCTGTAACTTTTCATGCTGTCTGATGAATGCTGCAGTGCGATTGCAATTTTAAAACTGAATGTTTTATAAGATATTAGCTAAAACTGCTGAACATAAGTCAAGGAACACACATTCCTCCTGAAATTAATGTTTGCCTTTAAATATTCACATTCTAAAGTATCTCTATAAATTCTGTAGATTATTACCATATCAAAATATATAAGCGTGTAATAGTGTAAAATACAAGAACAAGAACGTCTTTAAGACGTTACCTGTCTTCAAGAGCGTATTTAAGAAGCATCAGTTTTGAAATATTCATTTTATTTAATATTTCTAGGACTTAAAGGTGGTTTTAATGTAAGGTTCTCGTTTGTTTTTGGTCTTCTGCGCAAATAAGGTGATTATCACAGCACAAAGTTGTGTTTTTTAAGCTCCTGTAAACAAGGAGTACCAATAATTACTTTGATTTGATTTACTCATACAAAATGTTTAACTGTTTCGTATCTTCAGTTAAGGTTTTTAAATCATCACGCTGTGAAAGATTACACCGGACAACAAATTTTGCTTTTTGTTTGCGGCATGAATGAAACCTCACTTTTCTTAGTGGTTACACTACGCTGAACACGAATATGACAACAAGAATGCTAGGTTGGTTCTGGTTTGAGAATAATGTTAAGGAAAAATACAATAGTAATTTTTTCTATGGAAATCTGTCCGATGTCTTATAAAATATACTCATATCGCTTACCTTTACTAAATATGCTTTCTATTTGCTTCCATTTTGTAGCCGAGTTGAGGACCATCCCTGATGATTCAAAGTAGTCAGCATGCATTCTTGCACTCCACATTCCCTGGTACTGTTTTCCCATTAATGATACTCGTATTTGTTGGTGTAATGTAAGGGACATGTTGCATCCCATTTTGTGATAAGACGGCAGCAAATTTATATTAAGGTTCTCATAGTTTCCAGCTGGTTTGTTTCCCAAAAAGTTGTTTGCGACTTCTCTGAAAGAAATCCATGCATCTTTATCAACATAAACGTTTTAGCAAAGTTTTTTATGAGACCAAGATTTATGTGTACTGGAAGAATTCCATTAGAGGTTAATGTTGTTCAACATTTTTTTTTCAGTTTCCATACCTTGACATAAAGGCCATTCCTTTTTTTATGAGATGAGAAGCTCTATTTCTACTGTCCCATTCACATGTGAAATAACAGTGTTTAGCGTAGTCTAGTTGGATTTCCAGTTAATATTGCAATTACTTTGAGGTCTTCACATATTTTTCATTTATATGCGTTATAATTAGTCGAATCAAGTAGTTTCAGGCTGCCATATGACTCCTTCATATGCACGGAATAAACAATAGGAATTGACAGCAGCTGATTGCCACTATGTAGTAATACGGATTTAAGATTTATTTTTGAGGTGTCTATAGACAATCGCCACTGATCAAAGATATGATCAATGTTCATAGCACTCAATATGCCACTAACGTCGCTGCAGAACACTAAATCATCTTCCTCAGCAAAATATTTCCTGAGGTGTTTCTAACGGCTACGAAAGAATGTCTCTCGGCAAAATTGTTTCATTGTTGGCTAGTAGCTCTTCCTTGGCTTTAGAAAGTTCTAGGTCTCTGACTAAATAGTTTAATTCACTCTGGCTAATTTTGTGATGTTCAGATTTAACATAAGGTGCAAAGTGAGTCTACAGTTACAAGTTTCTATCATCAGTAATGTTCCATACTATAAAAATAAGTAGCAACAAGTAAATTTCAGTAATATTTTTACCATAAGAAGTGCTCAATTAATTAAAACTTGTCTACACCACTTATGTCGCCATTTTCTTGTTGACCAGAGTTATTTTTATTAAATTTCCGTTATGTTAGAAGACGCCTTAGCAGAGGTGCTCTGCTATTTTATACACGAAACTTACAGTTTAGGCCAGTCTAAACCTACATTATCTCATCGGTCTATAATGATCATGCTTCATCACTCTCATTTAGAAAAAAACACTTGTTCGAATCTAATATATACCCTTAATTCTTTTGGCTTAACTCTTCTGTTAGATACAACAATACTAATGATTTTGTGTTTTGATAAGATGCCAAATAATCATATCTAAAGATGAATGAATCATGTGTGTGTTACAATTAAATAAATAAATTGAGACATGATTTAAAGCCTGAAAGAAATATTATGTTACGGTTTCATGCAAATAGGACTCGATTTTAATCCCCAGTTTATAACGGAGACATATACTGCTATGTAAGGTGGATGGTTTGACTACTAAGTTAATTTTAGTGAACTATAATACGTACTTATCAGATAATATCACATCCTAAGTTTAGAACATAGCTTCTGTCTGTCTGTCTGTCTGTCTGTCTGTATGTCTGTCTGTCTGTCTGTCTGTCTGTCTTTGCGAGGTGACATGGCTGCTTTGTCCTTCGAACAGCAAGGGAAGCATATGACTAATTTAATTATCATACCATGCATGCAAGCACGTCTCTTTGAAGTTGGGTATTTACTTTTGTGAAAGATAGTACCTACGTTTCCTGTTTAGTCTTTAACTTTCAAGCAATGCCACATTCGTGAATTTTGTGCTTATCACGAAGTGTAAAATTATGTTTTAGAATTTGTTACGTAAAAATAGAAAAACAAATTTTATTTATGCAGAAGTACATGCGCTTTTGACACACATGTTTTATTATTGATTTGAATACTATATTCCTCATGCTTTATTGAATAATATGTTTTACGATTGATAGAAAATTACCCACATTAAATGCAGGCTAAAAAAATGATATCTGCTACTTTAATGGATGCACTTTGATAAGCTTTGCATGTTTCTATACCACATTATTGTTCCAAGAAAAACTATAAGCATATAAGATATTAAATTGTGCGATAATATATATTTGAGACATTTTAACAGAAAACCTTTATTACGGAGAAGGAACAAATATTTCACTTTTGCATTTATTTTTCTCGTTGCACGCAGTCGTGTCAAAGCCTTTCTCGATGATATAAATTTACAACGTAACAACTTATAAACTCAATTACACGGAAGAGTTTAACCAATTAATAAACACATGTAATTACAAAGTGGTGAATTCGGCTTTATGTTAATATAACTGTACTGGGAAGTCAAGCGGTTTACGATTCTTTTATTTTGTCTAATTTTCCTTTCACAGTTTCCTATTATTTTCATAGAAGTGTCGCCTCACTCAGACATATACACAATTACATATGAACCCGAGGCAGGACTCGATCCTTCAATCTCCACGTCATGGAACACCTCAGGAGTAATCACGAGATAGGTGATGACCTCGACTTTCTTTTATTTATAATGGATACAGAATTACCTTCAAGAAATTATTAATAGTCAGATAGTTCTGTAACGCCCCAGAGCTGAGAACAAACCCCAAGTATCACAATGAGGCAATAGCTGGAAATGTTGAAGTGTGAGTACGTAGTTAATGCAGATTATAAGCACGATGATGGCTCGCAGCTAAGATATTTAAGGTGACCGAACTGAGGTTATGGAGGTGACTGCCTCAACTGGTCAAGATCACGAGGATCTTTTTGTAACATTTGCATAAGAAGTGATTTCATCACCAGGCAGATGTGGAACAAGCTGTGGTGGTTAGAGACCTGCCCATAGGCCCTTAGGGTGTAATAAAAGCTGCAGGAGCCATACCCGGACTTTTCTTCACCACTATAACCACACTTCCTTTCCGAGAACTGTACGCTCCCTAGCATACTTTACCCCGACTTAAGTGATTCATGTAGTACTCGGTATATCTCGTATAGAATATCTAGATCCATCTCTCTCTGTTGTTACAAACGCTGATAACGAGGAGAGAAGGAAGAGGATGTAGTTTAATAAGGTTGACTAACACTAGTCCAGACCTGGGCAGCAGTACTCACAAGGTGTCAAGCAATTCCCCTTTACCCTCTCGCTTCTTGACCAACAACAGAAAACCGGTTCCAGCTAATGCGGGTGTGTATGTGTGTTTGTAGTTACTCCAGGTAGGTAGGGAGGATCTAGTCTATTCACGCCTTCGGAGTATTCCTCTCCAGGCCTGGCGTTGACACAAGATATTCTTGAACTCAATTCGAACAGTTCAATGATACAGCTATTTGTGCTGTACGTGAGCTGTACGTGAGCTTTACTGGGAATACCATGTTCAGATCTTATGTACATTTTCAATCAACTCGTCTAATCCAGGCATCCTGATGAGTCATCTCAAATATTGTAGATATCCACAGAAGGGTGATTGATTGCGACAAATGTTTTAATTTCTCGGCTTTATAATTGACTGCTATCAGAATAAGTATAATATGTTTGCTATTTGCGTTCCAGCCATGCTATTATGTTTTTCAGCTTTAAGTCAACTATGCAAGCATGAGCATGTTAGAAGAACAAAAGAAGTGCAGTATTCGTTATTTTTTTAATCAAATACTATTCAATTGATGCTAGTATAATGCAATACAAATATGTTAATCACATAACTCTGGAAGGAGGAACAACTTGAAAATGAGAGGTTAAATCGAGTATTTTGTGCTACCGAGTGTTTCCAATGCACTTAATGCAAGGTAGATCTTATATGCTATAGGTTAGAAATAGTAAGTAACATAACAATACTTTTGCGAAAACAAAATTAATTGCTTACAGCGTTGAACGTGGTAATAAAGTAGTGACGTCACTAAGATTAACGCCTGGTTGTTGACCTTAAAGAAACTAATAACTTGCAACTTAGTTGCTGCATTGATTGTGTGAAAAATTGTTAACAAATAGAAAGGAAATAAAGACCCAGGTAAGATTAAATGGAGGTTTAGCTGTCAAATATGATTGGACACAAAAAATTAGAGGATTGAATATAGTTTATGCAGATACATGGAATAAAATAGGTCAGGTTACAAACACTAACTGCAGGGAATTCAACTTCCCCTTTGACAGCAGGAATGGGAAGTGCTTCTAAAAAGCTATTATAGAAAAAATATAGTAAATAATAGTTCCTCTCAACAAGTGAAATACCTTGCGAGTTCGGATATATAATAGCATCTCTCTTTATTTACATTGTTGCATACCAAGTGGTTTATAGCCCCTCTATAACTCTTAAAGTCTATAGGGTTCATATTGCTCTGCTGTGTGCAATGGCAATATCAATTCAGCAACCTATTCAAACGAAAACAACTTTATTGACATGTGCATCCCAGAAACATTCTGCTATTGCTTACTGTTGTGACGCATGTGACCGCAATACGATGGCTCTATGTTCTGCAAAGTCACTGTAGCAGTGGAATGTTAACCATGCTCTTTAAACATTCAAAGTGGCGTTCGCAAAAAATAGATTGAGGCTGGCCCCGTTGCGCAGTTGGTAGAGCACCTGCTTGCTGTGCTAGGGCTCCCGGGTTCGATTCCCGGCAGGGGGGTAGGAATTTTTCTACTGCCAAGATTATTATTATTCCTCTTCCTTCCCTGAGTCTGGAAGTATGAATGAAAGTGTGAATGTATGTGTGAATTTAAAGTATAAAAACCCCAATGACCGAAAAACCCACTATTAAATGAGTAACACCATAGGTAAGGCCGCCGATATGACCTCTGCAGTTAAAGGCGGGATATAAATGGAACAATTAAAAAAATAGATTAGCAAAGAAGCAGAAACAATACGCAGTCGGCTGGCCCCTTAGTTCATTCGGTAGATCATCTGCTTGCTGTGCGCTGTGCTAGGAGAGGAGGATTCGATTCTCAGCTGGGGGAGAATTTTTCTCTAGTCAGGAGACTCTTCCAGAGTTCAAAATTGTGAAGAAATCCAAGGACAGCTGTACACGAATTAATACCCTTGGCGTTATGATAATTATGGTTAAACGTGAGCATAAATGAACATAAAAAATACGCAGTCACGATGATAAAGTAAAGCAATTCTGGCAAAGTTATTACGTATTATAGTTCCACGTCTATAGCAAATCGGGTTGACAAGTTTCAATTCTAGAATGGCATAAAATTGAATTTCCAGAATTTAGTCCCCTTTTTTCGATGCTATCTTGGTGTAAAGTTGATCTTCTTGAATTGAATGTTGGTAATTCATTATACACATGCGCGGTGAACAACATTCAGGTGCTCGTTGCCATCTGCCGCTATTGTACGAGAAAGACCTATTGTCGTAGAAAGACGCGGAGGAAAACATATATTTTTAAAAATACGTTTTAAAGGCTTTACTTATCAAATTTATGACAGGAGATGCTGAAACTGGCCACCATTGTTGTCCATATATTTCTTGCATCTCTTTAGGAAACCATCCATCATTCGCCCCAGTTCACGTTCAGGCAGATATTTTGTTTTAATTCTTCCAGGGTGTGTGGATTTGTCTTGCACACTTCATGTTTTAAGTTAACCCAGAGATAGGAACCGCTAATTGGAGCTCTGAGTAAGCTTTCTGCGCTAATGGCGCACCATGTATCAAATTTTTCGACATGAACATTATGTTCTGAGTTATAGGGCTACGTTTTTTGGAGTCAACAGTTGACGCCTGTACATCTGACAATACAATTTTGTGCCCCTTTTTAGGGAATTAACAGACAGGAAGCGTGATTTTGCTTTTATTCTGCAACAGCTCATACGGCCAATCTTTCAATGAGAAAAATTGAAAGCGTTTTTCATAACATAATTATTAATAGAGATTTGTGAGCCCCTCACTCCACGGACCTAACTCCCTGCAATTTGAAGATCTTGTATCTTTGTTGTTCAGAGAAAAGAATATGACAAGATGCTTCTCTCTGTAAGCCACGGCAACTTCAAACACCGGTATTACATTGTTTGTATTGGAAATAGGTCATTGCTATTATGGAGACGCGAGCCATTAAGAGTTAATTATGTGCAATGTTGAAAACAGTAATAGGCTTTTATAATGCTAGAGTTGTATAAAACTGGTTTTAAGGAATTGGTAAACCAAAGCGATTAGCATGGGTTTCTTTCTTCACTGACTGTTATCAAATGGAACGCTTTTAACCTATTTACAAAATTTTTATACATAAGAAGACGAGTTTGTATGGACTTATCGTAAGAATAATATTACCTACCATAATACTGTAGGAGAAAAATGTTACAATAGTTTTTTAAAACATTCAAGGTTTTAACCTGATGGAAAAATTCCTCTTATGCAGGAGTATTGTGCCACCTGTACGACCCATGTAATTCAGGACTGGTTTCATCTGACAGGAGATCTCTCTGACACCTCGGCATCATAAATCACCTTGCTTCATCGTTAATATGAGCATTTGATCAATACCTAAAAACACCTTTCATAAATCCGAAAATCAAACTTGTATGACGCCTGACGTTACAGAATAGTTTAAGACTTGAGTTTCCGTGTGGGAAAAGGCCCCATTATTATCTATCATAATCAAGGTCAAGTTTGTTCAGCCCTGAGGCTTACTGGAGACTGTTACACTGATTATTCCAGGCATGTAAAATGTGTCTCTCAGTGTGTGCACTAAACATATTATTTTCTGCACCAGAAAGGGGAAAATTTGTATTTCATCCAAAATTGAATACTGAGATTTCAAGGTAACGATTTTGAGATCTTCTAAATCTAAAGAAAGCAACTTTATAAAAAGTTTGTTTGAGCATGTTTCTCTTGGAGACTAAAAGTTGGTTAAATAAAAAACTTGCTATTTAAATTTCAACATTATCCAAGTATGGAAACAAGGGTTTCCAAAAAAATTTTCCCGGCATAACTACCCTGCATATACAAAATGTTTTGCTACCTTTGATTTTCTCAATAATGGCGCTAACGATTTCGATGGAAAATCTCATGACATATGCAAGAGATTCGCATGACAAATAAAATGTATATCTTGAATTCGATGGATATAGTCCGTTAAGTCCTCAATTTTATATACATTATAGACTGAAAGACATAGAGAATAGCTTAATAAAAATATCTTAAACGTACATTTTGTTTCATGATGTTTATAGCATTTATCGTTTCGGAAATATTCTTTATTACTGACTTAAATTCCCAATTATATACACACTTTCATGGAAATAAGCAGTCATGCAGTACTAGAATTAACATTGATCAATGTTATTTCCATAGTAAATTAAATAAGAGTGCTAAGATTTTGACTAAAGGGCTACACAATTAATTAAACAGTATAATAGTAACATAGGCTTGAGTATTAGAAAGACACGATTCAAGAAAATAAGAAATACCCCAATTATAGTACTATTTAATGGGAATATAAGTATCAATATACCACTAGAAATGTTAACATAGCGATCGCTAACCAAGTGTTTGCAGCAAGGAACGTCTTCAGTGCAAGCTACACCTCTTTCATTTTGGTTCTGATATGGGGTGAATGCCGTGCAACGGAAAAATGGGCCACAACAATAAAGAACCAACTCTATCGAAAAGGCAGACAGTTTTCCCCTGATATCAAAAGGGAAAATCATTTTCAGAAATTGCTGATATTGTTGAAGGCAGCCCAAAATAACACAATATAGAGAAATAAATTTTCTCTTCAATGATGAAAAGAAAGCTCGACTACAGAACTTAATGTAAAGAGAAAAATATATGTTGATAAGGATGGTCAAAAATAACCTAAGTTGACAGTTTCTGCTTTGTCTGCGCATATTAACGGTCAATTCGGGAAGAAAACCACACCAAGTGTTGTTTGCAGGCTATGGAATTAGGGTACCTAGGAAAAAGAAAAACATACATGAGTAAGAAGAACAAGAAATTGAGAGTTGAATTTGTCTGAGGCATATAAGCAAGAGCACAGGTTTCTGTGTTATAGCACTGTTCACAGATGAAAGTAAATTTAACATATTTGTAAATATGGCAGAATTTTGGTGCGGAGAAGACCAAATGCTGAGTTTGAACCCAAAGCCACAGTGAAGCATGTGAAATTTCGTTGCGGGGATGTATGGCTACATCTGATGTTGGGTCACTTGTTTTGTTGTAGATAACATGGATAGACTTAAGTATTTAAATATCCTAAGGGAAAATCTGCAAAAAAGTGTTGATAGCTTGTATTTAGTCTTAGACTACTGCCTCCAACAAAACAATGGCCCTAAGCATACAACAGAAATTGTTCGTAAGTAGTGATTGTTCCATACTCCCCACATCCTCAAGTTTCCAGTAGAATGCAGAGGTTAATTCAATTGAAAATCTTTGGAGTACACTAGAAATAATAGCCAGAAAATATGAAACACGAAGCAAGAAGTCTCTGAAACAATGTCTGCAAAAAAAAAAAAATGGTAAAATATTAGACCAGTCTTGGAGATTACCAAGAAAAACTGGTTCATTCCACGTCAGATAGGTTAACAGAAGTGATGCATAGAAGAAGAATGAATGCCTACAAAGTATTAACTTCGTTATTACATTTATATAAATTGTCATTTTCTTCGAGTCTATGAATACTCTTTTTCCCATTGTGTGAAGCCACTGGTACAAAATTTGTATTTACTCATTGCAGAGGAGTAGTTTAGTTAATACTTTTTCGCATATTAAACTGAAAGGAAATACCATACAGTTAGTTTACCAAATAACAACTGATACAAGTTTTCTTTATTCCGTCGAGCCTGGGAACTTTGCTCCTATTTCCAGAGTTGGTCGACTATTGAAGTTCTTTCTGCATTGCTACCACGGCTAATGAGCTTTATCCTCAGGGTTTGCAAGGGTTGATCGAAAAATGACACAGGAACAGATATTTTCATGGTTAACACCGAAACTTTAGCTTTTACGCAACAAATTAGTTGTTGAACTGGTCGACACTCGCGCCCAACCGCCGAGTGATTTCCCAAGCATCTCCCAGGTGAAATTTTAAAATAAACCATTGATCTGAACACACCAGACTGCCAAAGTCAAATGAGTGTGCGTCGATCACCGGTGCCAAATGAATTTCCGTATCTTATCTGGTTTTTATCTTTAGTTGTAGTAAATGAACTTATTCTCTATAAACAAGGGTATTTGAATACTTTTTTTCATGACTGTATATAATATGATTTCTTATATTTTATATGCATACAGTATACATAATTAATATTTGCAAGTATATGAGTATCTCCAATGGTTTCATAGACTATTGCTAGAATACATACAATGTCTTAAAAGTATGGTATTTTAATAAAAAGCCATTAGAGCCATTTTTTGGCAAAATAAAGATATTGCGAAATATACATAATTAATTTTATTTAACTAAGTTTGTTGCTTCTACCACATTTTCAATAGGTACTACATTCCGCCCCAAAATGTGTCTTTTAAAGACCCTTAAATCTTGAAAGGCACGTTTCAGAAAAACGTGTATGTGGTAGTAGTGTGTGAGCGTGTGTGTAAATCTGATGTGTTGCACTCACATGACTTTATCTACTCTTGTACTAACCATTCTTACAAACTATTATTCCTATATCTTCTTCGTGTTAAGATAACCATTTGTATAAATTAGTTTATTGCTTATTCCCTTGTTGGTGCAAGGGGAATATTAGAATACAGTAGGCTTTGAGCGATAGTCAAATCTTCTAAAGCTTTGAGATTCCGTTTTCTTTGCACACTTAACATGCAAAACAAATTAACAACGATGTTCCATTTCACGAAAGTTTTAAGTTTTCCGAAACTCACACACATAACAAGGAATATCTCCGAAATGTACCCCTATAAGAAAATTTATTGAAACATAAACTGTGTATTTTAGCAGGATCTACATTTTTTTGTATAGTATGATTTGATCTATCTCTAACGATTTACCAGTTATGCAAAAGTCGTCCAGAGTAAGTATGACTACAGGGACTATAGCCAGAAAATTCCATTTCATTTGTCATAAAAATATCTCAAACATATAATAATATAATATTTTCAAAAAAAAAAAAAAAAAAAAAAAAAAAAATTCAAAAAAATTTCCATGTAAAGGGTAGTTTAGGGTAGCGATATTTTCTTCAAAATCTTCGTGTCGTATCCTTGAAAGACATTAAACTTAAATACCAACTTTGGTTTTTAACCGACTTTTCGTTGTTGAGTTATACTGTCCACAGACTGATACACAGACACACACACGAACCTTTTTTTAAAAATGCTTTTTTGGATTCAGGGGGGCCTCAAAACATATATTTCTGGTGAAATATCGACATCGAATTTTTGGGTGGAATACAATACTTCCCTCACTTACCAGTAGAGAAAGTAAAAAGAACAGCACAGATGACTGTAAAAACACAGTTTATTTCAAATAAGTTTTTGTTGTGTTGGTCATTTTCGAAATATTGGTTATACTTATTTAGTATTTTGCAACACTTGTGACTTAAAGTAATTTCATGTGCCTCCAGTGTCTGTCATCTGTTATGCCGTATATAGTCAGAACGGGCGTTATACGCTACTAAAAAAGTGTACTATTTGACGTTCTCTCAGTTTGTTTACTTGCTGTGGTCAGGCTACCTCAATTGCAATGTCCATTACCTCATAGACATCAGCAAGCAATCAGCGCACCTCCACCACCTATTCTGTTCTCATATTGGTTGAGCGTGGGCCAACCAGTGGATATACTTAATCTTAATCATCTGTATTGTAGGCTTTGTTTTGGTATTATTTCTTCGGTCATTCTATGCAGAAGTCTGTTCTATTTTCTCTACAGTATTTTATTTGTTTTAACAGCGTTTTACCTCGAGCTCTTCGTTAATTACTTTATTTGTTACTGTTCCTCTCTCTTGACTGAACACGAAAACTCCATTTCATCTACTGATGACTTGCTTTTATGTTTCTCCTTTACGGTCCATCTTGACCTACATTTTGCAGCACTTGTACTGCCATTGCTGAATTATCTTAATGGTCCGTTTAATTTCAGTTTTTAAGTCTTCGTTTAATTGTTCTCGTGGTGTACCACATTAGTTTAGTGTATACAAGTCTTAATGTAACTTCACAGTCAAGTTGTTGTTTAGATATGTCGTATGATGTACATTTTTTCCTGAAATGACGTTGTGGATTTGACTAATGGATATGATTGTTACATTTGTTACATTTTTGGCCCGATTAATGCAAAAAAATGAGGATGATTACATCTGCAATAACCTCTCTTTTGGGTAGTATCATTGAGGAACGATTGTGTACACTTTTTGCGGCTCAATGCATGCAGTCGTTCCGTGAAAGGGTATATGCAAAATAAATCGGCCATTGTCGTACATATATAAGATTGTGGTTGCCATTTTAACGTGTCACACATTTTGGAGATTTCCACGGATACATTAAACCAGAGTGACGAAATATGCATTAAATGTCACAAAATAAGGCATATGTAATTCTCTTGCAGCTGAGCTGCCAACTGCATTGCATTGTGTAGGATTTGAAGCTTTCACGGCGAACGTTAGTGATAACAGCTTCACGGGTGATCAGCCGTGTTAAACTTAAAAAGGTCGAGCTTTCGGCCATTATACTCTCCATGGCCATCTTCAGGACTAAAATGATGGAAAATTCTCCTCAGTTCCCAAATATATACTATGGTTAGGTTGTGTTGTCCGAACCAATGCGTGGGTGATGGTTTCTGATTGGGCCTGCTGTAGGTTCGGCTGCAGTGTTTTCCCGCGGGTACGAAATTTGTGCAGTGTTTCTGATGGCTATAGTCCACGCGGAACTTAGTTTGAGTCCGCCCTCTCTGTTGAAATTGTGGGGGTGTGATTTGATGTGGATGGCCTCCTTGATGAGTCTGTCCCAGTAATTTTCTGCGTGTTCTAGTATTTTTGTGTCTTGGAAATTGATTTTGTGGACCTGTTCTATGCAGTGTTGGGCTACTGCTGATTTTTCGGGCTGGAGAAGTCTGATGCTCCGTTGATGTTCTTTGCATCTTTCCTCTATCGTGCGTCCTGTTTGACCCACATACACCTTACCACACTCACACGGAATCCTGTATATTCCCGGGACCTTAAGCCCAAGTGGGTCTTTCACCGGCCTGAGGAGTTGTCGGATCTTCTTAGGGGGCGTGAAGAAGGTTTTGATATTATGTCTCGCGAGTATACGGGAAACCTTGTTGGAGACAGAGCCGTAGAAAGGTATGTAGGCCTTCTCTTGAGGGCTATCCTTCCCTTGCGTGAGCAGTAGCGGGTTCTTCCTGCTGCGTTCTACTTTCCTACGGGTCTCATTGATGTCCTGGTTGCTATACCCATTCTTGCGTAGGGTATCCTGTAAGTATTGAAGTTCTAGGTGTATGTGGTCCTTGTCTGCTATGTCAAACGCTCGGTGAAACAGAGTGGAAATTATTGTTTTCTTCTGAGAGGGATGATGGTGGCTGGAGGCATCCAAGTATCTGTTGGTGTGTGTGGGCTTCCTGTAGACCGTGTGTCCCAAGCTGCCATCCGGTTTTTTGTACACTAGAACATCCAGGAAGGGAAGGGAGTTGTCGTTCTCCACTTCCATGGTGAATTTAATATTAGTATGCAGGCTATTGAGATGGTCGAGAAAAAAGCCAAGTTTTTCTGTCCCGTGTGGCCAGATGACGAAAGTGTCGTCGACGTATCTGTAGAAAGCTTTTGGTTTGTGTGTAGCGGTGTCCAGTGCGGTGTGTTCAAAGTTTTCCATGAAGAAATTGGCAATGGCCGGTGATAATGGTGAGCCCATGGCCACTCCGTCAGTTTGTTCGTAAAACTGGTCGTTGTAGCAGAAGTAGGTGGACGTGAGTGTGTGTCTGAAGAGTTGTGTGATGTCCTCCGGAAATTGTTCCGCTATGAGAAGTAGTGAGTCTTCTAGAGGCACTCTGGTGAAGAGGGATTCAACGTCGAAACTCACCAAGATATCCCCCGGGTCCAATCTCATGGTTGAAATCTTTTGTACGAAGTGGCTGGAGTTATTGATGTGATGGTGACAGGCGCCCACTAGTGGATTCAATAGAGTGGTGAGGTGTTTGGCCAGCTGGTATGTGGGTGAGTTAATAGCACTTACAATGGGTCGGAGTGGTATTGTAGGTTTGTGGATTTTCGGAAGTCCGTAGAGTCTGGGTGGAGTGGCTGAGTGCGGGATGATGGTTTTTTGGGCTTCGGTGGTTAGGCTGGAGTGTTTGATGTGCTCGGTGGTGATCTTGGTGATCCTGGCCGTCGGGTCCTTGTCAAGTTTCTTGAAGGAAGAGTCTTCGAGTAGAAGTTTAATTTTCCGGTCGTAATCTGTGGTTTCCATAATCACCGTGGCATTGCCCTTATCTGCTGGAAGTACTGTTAGGGACGCGTCTTGTCGTAGTGTTTTTAGTGCTCTGGATTCTGCAGAAGAAATGTTTGATCTTGCATTGATCAATGCATTGCATTGGATAATATTCAATACAGCGGATAGCAGTGGAATGATGACTAACGGAATCAACTTCTATGTTGCGTATATCACACTCTCCAAACCTAACATTTTGTGTCGCAGTTCATGGTAAAACGTATGCTGTGTCAATCGGTGTGTGGCCGATAATTAGCCTTAAAAGACCCGTTCCTATAGCATACCATCCTGCTTTGTCAGGAGTCTATAGAGGGAACAGTGCAGGGCAGCTGTACCTCCACCTCTGACAGCAGATGGCATTAGAGTGCTATCCAGTCTATCAGCTTTCATTATCTGTGGATACATGGTACAGCGTTCACTATTACCTTCTATGTACATAATGTGAATAAAGTGGACGTAAACAAATCGCCGGTTTGTATCACTCCGCGGCCACGTGCATTCGCAATTACAGAACACAGTTACCGCTACGCATGAGTATAATATGAGTTTTACGCCACTAAAAGGATATATTTACTCGATCTGAATAACATGCTTCACATGGAAATTAACTGCTACTTTCGTCATCTCTATCCACAATAACACTTTTGCATTTTCTGCTCACAAACTAGAAAACAGCCTCCAGAAACAGCTTATGGAGAGAAGTTCGATTTAAATCTGGAAAATTGGACTCAGAATTAACTGCCAAGAGCACTGAGTTTAAGGCGGGGGGGGGGGGGGGGCAGTTCATTGTTAACAAAGAACTGGTGCACTTTTGGACGGATTGAAGAACTCGCATATTTGTCACAAACAACATCTAGCACTTGCTTGGCGCGCGGTCTCTTCTTGCCGGGAGTTTTGACTTCACCAACTGAGGACTTTTCTTTGCGTGCGCTGTAAATACTTGAAACTGATACACCGGTAAACTTGGAGTTAATTTCAGCACGTTATCTATAGCAAGTTCAAGATATTTCTCACAGAACTTGCTAAACACGTTCAATATTATTGTCTTTTTACCACTTCGTAACGGTTTTCCACGCTTATGTTTCACAACACTCACTTGTTCCACCATGTTACTTTCATAGTGAATGATGCGCGCGCCTAATGAGTTAGGCTGGTTGCAAATTTACTGAACTGCGTACTCTTACAATTCAACTATGCTTAATACGCTTAGTTCTGCGGTTAAAATGCACTTAGTTTTGTTTACGTCTTCTTTACTTATTTGATCTACATAGTATATTTTTCATTTATATTGTTGTTATAGACTTAAAGGGGGACCTTACGTCGTGGTATTAGATATCCAATTCAGTTCTTACATTGGCGGCTGCGTATGTGCAAAATGTTGGAAGTTTTTATACACTGCATTCGAAAATTTTCACTTAGACTGCTTCTCAGAAAAGCAGCACACCATGTACATGAAGTTATGTAAAGCTGACTGCAGCTCAAAGGTGAAACTATATCCATATCGCAATTACTTATTGTTTTTACCATTACTTCTAAAGCGGGATCTCAATAACTCGCCCTTTTATTTTCTTTATTGTTCCCGGTTCTAAGTCAGTCAACGTTTGCATCAAAGTTTTCTCTGCAGGCGTTGGCGTTACAAAAGCTACTATTACCTTAAAGACAATGACAAGGCTTAATCCTTGTATACTAATGAAGTTTTTCTCTTCGTTATTTTGATTTATAAGGATTTATAGCGCTCTTGAAATACAGATGCGCTGGATAAATTAGACTTTAGCTTTCTCATTAGATACATTACATTCATTTCGTACATTTTTGAAGTGTTGCTTTACAGGATGCTCAAAAACTAGATCGACGAACTTTGGGAGCTGATAGATGACATTATTTTAAACACTTTTGTTAAGGAAAGCTTTTTGCTGCGGTTCGTTTAAGCGCTAGACGAGTTAATGTCATTACCTACTGCCGCCCACTCAGTTTAAGTGTATACGGCAAAATCAACAATAAAAATTAGTATTGCACTTATTTTAGTAAGGCACACAATCTTAATGCAAGAAACAAACACAGAACACATAAACAAAATACAAACATCTCATTGTTTACAGTTAATCAGAGCTTTACTATTCAAAGTAAATGTTGGAACGCACGCCCATTGCGATTAACAAAAAAGTGCATCGGTGTGCCCTACTCTGCTGTACTCTCACAAAAACACCAGCCATTTCTCTGGCTGAAAGTTTATGGGTCTAATTTTGAACAATAAAGCTGTGATTAACTGTAAACAATTATATGTTTGTGTTTCGTTATGAACATAACAAACTTTTCAACACCGGAGTAGAACCCCAATATCATTTACAGCTAGTTTTTATCATTATTTTTTCAATGTTTATGAGAACATTGTTATTTATACCTTAAGCTTTAGGGCAATCGTACCCTTAAAAATGGAGTAAAGCTTACCTTGTTTTTCAAAGTTTGTCGAAGTTGTGATTACTTTTTTCGGAGAAGTGATGAAGTGTATTGAAGATACATATATTGTATCTATAATTAAAAGGTATTTATTATATTAGAGATCAAGGTTTATTTGTAAGAATGTATAAAAACCAAGGGGTATCATTCCTCATCAATTTTCACCACTTACTCTCCCTTAAATTGTGAATTAATATTATAGTAATTAGCAATGTAAATGTTCAGTCTCTTTCGAAATAACGTAAACTCTGCGCCACATCGACAAAAGTAAAATCATTTATTTAGTATGCACATGTGAGGCTAAACTGTATTTTGATTTACGGGCTTCAATTAGGTGGCAGCATGCTTAAGCATTTTATTACAGCGGATAACTGCGAGGTAAGGAAAGTGTAGGATTAGGTTTTCATGAAGATGTAAAGGCGTACCTAAAAGTTTTAAGCTCGGCCTTTCCCCCCCAAACCTCTGTATGTTGTGTTGCTCTTCTATTTTTCAGTTTACGCGGAAGTAGATAAACCCAGGTGTGTAAAGCTTGAGGGTATCATGAATAAAATATCTTGACCCGCTCGGTGTGCAGACGAGGTTCATTCCATTGTGATACTGCTGCGCTGGTAGTACTTGACCAAATTATGGCCATGTCTAGGAGTCACATATCTATCTTGCTTCACACCTACCATATGCCTCTATGGCATATTTTAATGTGTATTTCATACTTTGTTATGCTTATGCTATTCTTTAGCTACAAATTATGTTCTTAAGCAATGCATATTATTTTTTTTCTATAACAGAAAAATTCCTGAATGTTGATACAGCTGTCCATATTATTATTTCTGTATAAATTCGGACGCTGTTAAGAAGACACCCAGGTGGAAAAAGTAATTTTCTAAAGAATTAGACTTGCATACTTAATTTGCTGCACAGGGATCCCTTGCTAAAAATAAATGGTTATACAAAATTTGTGGTCAATATTATATAACTACATTCTTGACATATTAACTAAAGTATGTCAATTCTATTGGCGACAATCAAACTTTGCTGACATTCAGCTAAAGAAACTATTTTTTATAGTTCCATTCCTTAATAACTTTTCAACAGTTGTCTAACAGAAATTTTCATATTGATAGCAAAACCTGAAAAATTACAAAAAGAGCGATAATTATGACAATTATCTTTTAAAAGTAAACTGCTATTGATATAAATATTTCAACCATTCTTAAGAGCAAAATGTTTTCAGCTCTAGCCATACACATACTTGTGTGTACATGTGTGTGTGTGTGTGTGTGTGTGTGTGTGTGTGTGTGTGTGTGTGTGTGTGTGTGTGTTTTGTATCGATAGCATAACACAAAAACGAAATGTGCAATAAATACCCAATTTCAGTGTATTTCAAAGATACCAATGAACATTTTCATGATGAAAGCCCCTATAAACTGCCCTGTGCATGCCATATTTTCAATTCTTTTTTCTTTCTAAAATTGCTGGGAGTAAGTCTGTGGAGTCCTCTTCATTCAGAAATGATTTTGTTCAGTTTTGTGTAACCATTAAATGCTAAGAAGAAAAGGATCACTTAAAAATAAGATTTATTTCAAATTATGTTTTTCTGCAACATCTATTTCCGTGATATTGCATATTATTTGTTTTGAATTGTTCAGCATTTTTACTTTCTCTTCTACGTATAGTAAAGTAGAGGATGTATTGTATTCCATCCAGAAACTCGTCGGTCTGGGTGGCTCAGTTGGTTAGACGCTGGCCTACTGATCCGAAGGTCGTGGGTTCAAATCCGGCCCAGTCCGATGGTTTTTAAGTGTGCTTAAAAGAGACTGCTCTATGAAAGTAGATTTACTCCTGTGGGACGAAATTCCGGCACACCGGCGACGCCGATGATCCGGGCAATTGACAGCTTCGTTAAACAATAAAATAGTTTTTCTAATACCCAGAGATTCGATGTCGAGATTTCACCGGAAATACATGTTTTGAGGCCTCCTGAATCCAAAAACGCATTTTTGGGAAAAGGTACGTTTGTATACGTCGTCTGTGTGGCTGTCAGTCTGTGGATAGCATAACTCAAAAACGAGAAGTCGCCAAAGTTGGAATTTAAGCTTAACATCTTTCAAGCATGCGACACCAAGATTTTGAAGAAAAGTGCTCAATGCTAAACTACCCTTTACATGGAAAACTTTTATTTTCTTAAAAATGGCTCTAGCGATTTTCATTAAAGTGTCATATGTTTGAGATATTTTGAATTTTCTGGTTATAACCCACATAGTCCTAGTTACTGTGGATGACTTTTGCATAACTGGTAAACTGTAGGAGATAGACAAAACGTTACTATAAAAATCGGAAGATATATTAGATTTTATATGTACACTAATTAAAATTTACCTTACTGTTTATACCGCGTAGTGGATTTTGGACATTAATTACTCAAGTTTAACGATAAAAAATAAAAAAATAAGAAGAAGAAGGTCGTCGGATTATACGAAATGTCGAGTTATCGAGTGTCGCGTTATCGGGGTGTGTTTAATTAAGTTGACAGATATGGGGTATTCTACTCAAAATGGGACCAAAAGGTTAAGAAGTTGAGGTTGTCTTCTATGGGGAAGCATAGAACTAGAAGAAAACAGCTGTAATATTAGAGAGTTATTCTCGGTTATGGCACATATGTTGATTATAAAGTCAGATATAGTAACCTATGAGTCCACTCCTCCAGTTGATAAACCGTAAGAAATACGCAAAGTCTTACTACACAGAAATGCCGTTCTAGTTAAACCACACCATTTGTTTAAAGTTTTTTTTTATTTACCTAATGCCAAGAAATCTCCTGTTATTGCTTTGAATTTTCAAATAATAATACTTATCTCAAATAAGAAGGCATGGTATTTTCCTTCGATGTCATGCAAGGAGCTTAGAATTTCAAACCCATCAATATGCGAAGATAAAGGAGAGCCCATGTTTCCCTGCTTAATGCTTCTTTTTAACGTGTCAATTGACAATTTTGCCTCATCAGAAGGCTGAAAACCCGTTATTATATTTCCAATTTATAAAGAGTGCAGTAAAATAGAAATAAACCACAGTTCATCACTTGTCTAACTTGAATTTTGCGTACGTTGATGGAACATTTAATTGCACAATATCTGCGGGACAAGTTAGAAAGTAAAAAAAAATCTTGAAGGCAGCGCAATATGGATATAGATGTGATTACTCGTGCAAAAGCCAAATAACTTCGTTAAGTCAATATTTAGCACATGAGGCGTATGCAGGAGGAAGAAGTAATGTAATGGTGATCCATCTTACCAAGGCTTTTGATTTAGTGCAGATCGATGTATTTATTCGGAAGCTACTTTAGCACAAGAATTGACAAACGTCTAATTTTATGGGTTAAACTTCTAAAGAAGGGAGAAAGAAAAGTGTAAAAATCTGATGTGTTGCACTCACATGACTTTCTCTACTTTTGCACCAACAATTCTTACAATCTCTTATTCCTATATCTTCTTGGTGTTAGTTGAGATAAACATTTGCAGAAAATATCCTATAGCTTATTTCCTTGTAGGTGCAAGGGAAATTTGGGAATACAATAGGCTTTGAGCGATAGTCAAATCTGTTAAAGCTGCTCCCCATATGAAGGTTTTTAATTATATTATATTTGGTGACATATATACATATTTCTTGTTCGCTTAAGTTTAGAAGATACATACTAGTTTATGGAAATATTAGTAAGAAGATTTTTATATCCAGGGATAGTTAATTATGATTTATTGAAACGTATACATTGTGATATTTTCGTTGACAACACGTTTTTAACCATATTTTTATGAAAGAATAGACAAACAACAAAATGGAGAACTGATTCTTAACCAGACAATCTGGTGAAAAAAAGTGTACCAAATTAAAGAGGTTATTAAGGGAAAAACTACATTACGAGCCTTGCATTCTTAGGAGACAAATACAGAATTTCAAATTGGGAAGTGATTTGTTTACGTTTTGGTACTCGTGGAGTGTTAACTAAATTTAGTGTTAATTTTGAATTATAATTAGGTGTTTTAGATTTAGACGATACCGATTTACCAATTATCCGTCATTCTTTGTACATTTTACACAATCATCTGTATACTACATGAAGTTAAGCAAATAAATAATTATGAAATCGCTTACTGTATATTTTAAAATGTTAAATAATTTTTTACATTATTACACTTTATCTATGAAATATTTTTACATTATACGAGTTTTTATCTTTTATAATTCAGAGGTATTTGAAATTGTCTTTTTCTGCAGATTTATTAGCAGGCGTGTCTGAATTTTCTCTCGTGTTCCTACCTACAAGAATACTAGGAATAATTTATGTAAATGTTTATCTCAACTGACATAAAAAGATAAAGGATTAGTTTTCTGTAGGAATAATTAGTACAAGGGTAGGGAATCATGTGAGTGTAACAGATCAGATTTTTGTATTTACTTCAGATCAATCGTGTCCGAAATAGAACATACTCTTATAGCTTTTATAATTAACGTCCTCCAACGTAATGTCATAGCGGACAGTGAATGAATGAAACGGGTGAAATGATGCTCCAATGAGCCCGAGGTCCATGGAGCTTTAAGTTACCCGACATTCGTCTTCTCAGGATAAGGGAAAACCTCGGAAGAAAACTTTACTCGGATAACTTACCCTAAGCAAGATTCGAAGTCGCGACCTCTTGAACGTGAGATGGACATGCTAACCATCACGCTATGAGGCTTTACGGAAGGAGGCTAGACGAGAGAGTATTTTATTAATGCTCATGTAAGCTTATACGTTTATACCTTCTTGTTGATTTCTGTATCGATTTCACATTTGACGTAATGAGGTTAGGACTGTCTGTTTAGTAGGTCTGAATCTGCTTAAAAAGGCATGGTTATCCTATATCGGAAAGTGACAGGTCTATTTAAGAATGTTTTGGATCTCTGAGGTGTTCTCACTTCTTCATAATAGCAATTCCTCAAATATCTCCTGGGTATCCAATCTGCAGCTGAGACCGCCATAATGTTGCACATAGCGTTAAACAGTTGTTAAACAGTACATGAGTTACAGTAAAGCTAAGCTGAAGATTAGCGTTTATAAATCGAAAGAAAACATTAATCTATATCTTAACCATCCTTTATAATACTGGCCCTTACACATGTAAGTTTTCTTGGATATTCTATATGATATAGCACTTATACAGAACGTGTTTATGTTTTATGAGTGCTTATCCCTGATCTTGTGCTACAGTAGACTTATGTGGGTATACCTTTAACCAACATATCCTGGTACCCAATAAACATTAGCCACAATTTCTACACTGTCGTCTGTTTGCAAGGCTATACAGTGACCTGCTTCTAAAACAATTTCACGTAATCCCGCCTCGTACAAGTAACAACTTGTAGCTCCCTATAAATTCAATGACCATGTTAGAAGGGAAAATTTATAGTCGATACATGTTTGGCTTCGACAACTAAGCGATATGCTTCACCAGGATGGTATCATTAATTTTACATCCCATCTAGCCCGCCGTTCTTATTATGACGCTATAAACCTTCATATGCATGGCAAATGTGCTCTTCTGGTTCACATAAATACTGATAGCGTTAGTTTGTACTGGGGTCAATCCTCGTTTGACCATCCCTCAACTTTCTATAGAACAAAGCTCTAGCCCATTTGTTTTTTCAGAATAAAAAACAGGAAAGTAATTTCTCTGCGCGACTCAAAGAGACTACAAAGTTACCCTTTACCATTCCATTAGTGTTTAAAATATTAACAATTCTACGAACAATACAGCGTGAAATGACAAAGATGCATGGTACTTCAGGTGTATTCTAATTAGCTCCTAAAACATAAAAAATAAATAAATAAATAAATAAATAAATAAAAACCTTGAAAATTATGCCTAACGTATTGCCAGTTTTTCAAATTTCTCCTCTTATGTGAGTCAGTAAAACACTTTTAGAGGTGCAAGAAAGATTCTAAAAAGAAGATATTAGCTTCAGGGGTTTTTACGAGACAATGTGATGAAATTAGAACGCACGCCCTATCTCTCTCTCTCTCACACACACACGCACACGCACACACACCTACACACAGTGTATGTATGAGAATTGTGACAAAATAACACAATCAGTCCAGTTCCTTTTCCTCATTTTATTTTCTCCCAGAATCTTGCACAGATACAAAGTCCTCTTCTACCTACGTTAATGGAATCTTTAGTTCCGGGATATTACAACTCACAACTGTTTTCTTCTCGTAACCTTGACTCAGTCCTATCAATGTCTTTCTTTACTTTCTCTCTCAAACAGTAACTCTGGCGATTCAATCGCTCAGCACTCGTTAAAACTTCTTCACTTCGACGTAGCATATCATTCATGACGACAGTACTCCTGCCCTCCCCCACACACTCCCACACAGCTGTCTCTCACTCACAGACACACTGACAGAGCCAAAAACTGTAACCGTCACGCGCCCCTCAAGCTGTTATACCGGCGATGACAAGCAGATCTTTCTCGAATGTCAACAAACAAGCCGACTGCCGGGCGCTCCTCGAATCCTTTGGAAACCCTTTGTGTTGCTCCTTGATTGTCGTTCGTGTGAGGGGTGTGGGGAAGCTTGAACTTTAGTACGCGCTGTGCTTGATATGTTGTATGAACTAGCTTGACACCAACTGTCCTTTGTTGTGCGCCGTGGCCGGCGTCACACACACGAGGCACATTATAGGACGACCAAACATAAAATAAAATAAGATGCATGAAGTAACGAAGAATTGTTTTTAGATTACTTATAAGAATATTCTGTACTTACCTAAAACTCAATTGTATTTTAAAGCCTACTGTGCTAATTGTTCGTACTAAGATATATTTTTCAAATGCTTTAAAACTTTTTAAGATGAATACAGTCATTCATTACTAGAGCGAGGACATATATCCACTGAAGAAGAAATCAGGTTGA
The DNA here is from genome assembly GCA_030765045.1 of Tenodera sinensis. Taxonomy (NCBI): domain Eukaryota; kingdom Metazoa; phylum Arthropoda; class Insecta; order Mantodea; family Mantidae; genus Tenodera; species Tenodera sinensis. Next base: position 82,733,466 of record CM060966.1, read on the forward strand.
CTGCACGGCGAATTGCTTGCTTGACGTCATTGCTGCTACCTCGGACTGAGGGGTGAACAGCGTGCTCTGGTTCAGTATGACAGCTGTACCGTACAGATAAGGGAGTGTTATTTTCTGTGCGATCCGTGTTTCCATACGAGGTGAATAATGTCTTCAGCTTTAGGTGATGGTAAATTAAATCAGTTATTGGAAGAATTTGGAAGAAATAATTTGGTATTGAATGGTGATACGATACAATGTAAGTTATGTTATTCACAAATCAGAGACTCCAAGGAGAAACGGAAATTGTTGAAGCAACATTGCAATACCTAAAACACACAAAGCACTTGTTGCAGCATCAAAGAATAAAGAACACGACCATTTGTCACTTCAATCGGAGTTTTTTGAAGACATGTGCAAAATGTTGGTAGGTAGTAACATACCATGTCACAAAGTAGAACATGCTGAATTTAAAATCTTCATAAAGAATACACTAAGCGGGAGCCTCCCAGTGCAACAACCTTACGTAAATAGTATCTATCAAAATGTTATGATAAAGTTATGGCTCAAATTCGGCAATCTGTGGGTGACAATAAAATTTGGATTTCCATAGACGAAACTCTGGATTCTGTGGGAAGGTTTGTTGAAAATGTAATTGTGGGAGTACTTTCGCCACACATACCTACTAAATCATTTCTATTGACGCCCGAAGTTATGGATAAGGTTAACCACAAAAGTATTGTCGAAATTTTTCAAAAGAGTCTAATTTTGCTGTGGCCAGAGGGGATCAAAACTGATAATGTATTACTTTTTCTGACAGATGGTGCAAGTTATATGCTAAAAGCAGCTAAAGAAATTAAAACTACACATCATCCCAATAAGGTACATTTAACGTGCATCGCTCACGGCCTTCATCGTATAGCCGAAATGATACGCTTCTGGTACAGTGATGTGGACACCTTCATTGCCAATGTGAAAAAAAATATTTCTGAAAGCCCCAAGCAGGTTACTGATTTTCAAAGGAATGGCCCCTGGAGTCCCTTTACCTCCCCAGTCCGTTGTAACTCGATGGAGTAGCTGGCTAAATGCTGCTGCATATTATGTAGATTATTATGATAAAATAGTTAAAGTAATCAATGTTTTGGATAGTGAAGACAGCTGTGCCATTAAATCTGCTCATTCACTGATTTCAGGCAATTTACGTAAACACTTGTTATTTATTAAAAATAATTTTCCAGATGTCACCAAAACTATTCTGCATTTAGAATCAAGAAATCACAAACTGTCATATGCTTTACAATTGGTAGAAGAGCTTTATATGGAAATTGAAAATACAGATCCTGCGCCTGTAACCGAAGCAGTGCAAAATAAACTGAAAACCGTGTTGGAGAGAAATCCTGGCTACGCTTCAATGGTTCATATAAAAATTGGTTTATAACAGCTAGACAAAATGATATCTATGTATGACGAACACAATGCAAAATATCTTAGGTTTGCTCCCGTTACCTCATGTGACGTTGAGAGAAGTTTCTCGCTGTATAAACATTGTTTAGATGACAAGTTTTACTTTTGAACAATTTAAAAAATGTATTATTGTTCACTGCAATTTTTTTGAGGAACGAATAGATGACGATATGAACTGATGTAAATGGACTAGAGCTTGTTACACAGCCCTGCCCGTTTGTTTACGTGTTCTGAACACCCGTGCTACGCCGTCTGCCAGTCACCACGGAGCGTGTATAGTACGAGCGCGCAAACATTGTAGGCGATGGGATATTTATCCTCGCTCTATTCATTACCATGTATTAGCCAGTCTCTGTAGTACGGTGGTAGTTTGTTAGCCTCAAGTTCAAGAACTCCCGAGCTCCAATCTCGGTTAGAGTGAGTTGCCCGAATAAGGTTTTTTCCGAGGTTTTCCCTTATCCTGAGAAGACAAATGTCCGGTAACTTTAAGCTCTACGGACCTCGGCTCAGTTGAGCACAATTTCACCCATGTTATTCATTCATTTATCGTCCGATATGACATTTCATTGGAGGATGTTAGTATACAAAGAGGAAATTCCCATTTATTTATCATATTTTATTATATAGCACCGATAGAGCAATGAAGCATTCGTAATGCTAACAAAGTAGTCAAGAACTTTTGTTGTTCAAAATTCCTGTTAACAAGTTTTCGGAAGGGAAATAATATAAAATGTCATCTGTATTAACATTACAAAGAGGAAACTCCCGCGCGTGTATATGTAAGTGTAAGCACGCGTGTACTAGTATCAGGAAAATAATTTGACTTTTATCATTCTTTCACCAGCGAAAAACCGTACTCACGTTTGAAAATCTTTAAAATTGTTTATTTAGCGTGAAGGTTGATATTCCTGTCATCCAATTTAAATTGCGTTTCGTTGAATAAGAATCTCAGAAGATTTTGTGGCATTATTTCTTGACAGCGGGAATTCTAATAACCTTCATCTTAAAGGGGAAAAAGGCAAGGCAAGGCTTATTGTTTTTGAAATTGGATTATTGAAGAGGTGGATGTATACCGTGTTTATATTCCTTTACTTTTGCTAATTTTTTTTTTATTAATTTTATTAACGTTATTTTACGTCGCAGCTCATATCGCAACTTTATTGTTTTGTTTACATTACAAAAAACATGAACATTTCATCTTTGATATTTATTTATTAGCCATTCCGACATCAGGGATCATTCCGATTTATTTTGTCAAAACTTTACATACCTATGTATTAGAATCAGGCAAAAAGGATAAGTTACTCCGCAGCTTTCCACAATTTCCGTTGTCTTTTATGTTTAATCAGTTTCACATACAAACCGACCTTATTCACTCTGTTGTTTGGATTACAGACTGTAATCCTTTAGATGAGCTTGAAGAAGTGAAAATGCTACTTCTTTCAGAAAAGTGAACGTTTTTTGTAGCTTTGTAGATCATTAAATTGGGAAATTATGAAATAATTAATACCCATGGAATGCAATATGCCATAAAATATCCTTAGAGACCATCTGCAGGTTTTCCTCCCTACGCTTGAGCTATGGTTGAGCTGATCGAAGATATCAACGCCTCCCTTAGTAGTGAGGTAGAACAGAATGATCTCTGGTTCTTTGGAATTTTGATCAACTTTGAATGGGCATTTACCCCTGAAACTAAGTAACTGTTCATCAACAGTTACATATTCTGAACAAACAAAGTTAGTGTTGCAATTCTGAATGAACGTGCTCCATATTTCTTTAACAGGAGCAAATTTACCAGCTTCTCTCCATTGAGTTATTGTGGCTTTGTCATCGAATCTCATGTAAGATATGAGAAATTCAAAGTGATATTAGCTCTAAAACAAGCAAGCCCAAATGTTTCTGACCATAGGTCATTCAAAGAAAGCTTCTTTAATACGCCACTCATATACCTACAGCAAACCTATTAGCCCAAGAAGCTATGTTGCATTAGTGTTTGCAATATAGGTTTGTTTTGAACAAAACCGGGATTTGTGTTTGTCAATTGCTTCGTTTGTGTTACATATTATTTTTTTATCTTTTGCTTCAGTACGATTGTTTGCTTGGACCTTAGGACCTGGTAAATGTAAAACAAGGTTCTTACCGTTCGTGTGTTCTTTGAGTGAAGGACTTAGTATACCTTTTTGGCATAAATAACTAATTATTAACAACGTAGTATACCATTTGTGTCCATTTCTGTCATAAATAACTTTTCTTTAAAGAATCACTTCGTCTTCATCTACTGATTCTGTGGACGAATCATCCTCTCTGTGATCACCGAGAACCTTATGTTCAATTTTCCAGTTCACTGAACACTAGATCAGATGAATCAGTATCACTATCTGCTAAGTCTTCAAGTAGAACTCTTTAAAGTTCTTTTTCTGGTATCCACTCATGCCTTTTCGCCATTATTTGTACTAGCACAGAAAAGAATCCCGATAATAATCTGCTACGTTAACCACACTGTGAGGTCGTATACAACTGTGCTAACAATACTCATGCAGGACGCAACAAAGCGCGGCAATTAACTTATCAAAACAACACCTGTCGCAGCAATGTAGGTACACAGATCTACAACTGTGCTGAAACTGCACTTGTTTAAGATAAACTTCTAATATGTACAGAACTTTAATTATCTTTACTAGTTCATAAAATAATGAGTGTCACTGTTATAATAAAGTTGGTAGATTATGGTAAAATAACAAATTACGAGAAAAATCATAAGACGGCCCATAAGACGGTGACTAAATGTAGATTCAAATTGCAATGACGCATACCCAGGTAGTACTTATTGTTCTACCTGGCGAGTTGAAGTTAGTTGTGGTTATATTTCAATCAGATCATCAACAGGCCATTTACTCTTTCTTCACTTCCTTCTCACTTAAAAACACACATTATACGTAGCTAGTTTCGTAGTACCAACGTCACTTGTATCTATTGTGCTTGTCTCTCCGTGGATCTTATTCAACTCTCAAGACTGCACTATGAAAGAAGCAGTTCAATTCCTTTTTTTTTGACCTCATTATATAGGTGTACTTTGCTGACATCTGAATTGACTTTTAACGCAAAATATTTAGAACCGGTAAAACTTTCGTGAGACTTCAGCAATTGTCTTTTTGATAAAAACTCGACGTTCATTGTTAGAGCTGAACAGCCAACGTGCTGTTTTCCCTCGGCAATAGGCTGAGTCACGCATCACGGTAGTCTTCATAGGTATTACATTATAACGGGTGATCCAAAAGACTGTGAACCGGCCGCGCTGTGTTTTATCTGTACGGGTCCTCTGCGCTCGTCGCCGGCTACCGCTATCATAGAACAGCGCGGATAAAACCATATGGCATTTTTAAAACTATTTTTAAAGCCTTTACTTACCAATATAATTATAGCAGATGCTGAAACTGGCCACCATCGTTGTTGATACATTTTTGGGACCTCTTTAGGAAATTATCCATGACTCGTCGTAGTTCACGTTGAGAAATGCTGGCAGTTTTCTGACGGATATTTTGTTTTAACTCTTCCAGGCTGTGTGGGTTTATCTTGTACACGTTATGCTTTAAGTTACCCCAGAGATGGAAATCGCTGGTGGTTATGTTGGGGGACCGAGGGGGCCGCAAATCTCTACTAATAATTTCTGTCCTGAAACACACTTTCAATTGTTCTCATCGAAAGACTGGCTGTATGAGATCTTGCAGTCTTGTTGAAAAAAGGCAAAATCACACTCCCTGTCGGTTAATTCGCTTAAAAAAAAAAGACGCAAAATTGTATTCACGTGTGTACAGGCGTCAAGTGTTAACTTGAAAAAAATTTGACCTATAAATCTTTTTCCACTAATGGCGCACCTTACACCAATTTTTTCGCCATGGAGTATTTCATGAAATAAACACAAGCTGTGCAGTAGAAAACACATGTTGAGCCATAATGCACTTTGTGGTTAAGTACAGGACTAAATAATAACGCAGCCGCACGATATCGCGTCAACTCAATACTGATTGTGAGCAGAGCAGAGAAAAACAAGTGATGCTCGTGGCCTTGTGTATATCAGCTGCCGGTGACGTATTTCTGCGTCCGCAGTGGAAAAACACCGCGTAGCTGTTCACATGTATTTGGAATTCTGTACTTCACAAATAGGATTATGTACTTTATCAGAACACTTAAAGACGGATGTGGAATGAAAAGTAATTACGTTTACCAGTTATGGTTTTAGTTCTCTTCTCAGCCCATTCCTTCTGCAGTTGTGCAAACAACGTAATCAAGTTGTATATACTGTAAACATTCTTGTATTTATTTGCGTATGGAAGTAATATGTAGATGTGTGTGTGCTCAGATGAGATTACATGTAAATGGTCTGTCACAGAATACAGAACTTCTGTAAGTTAACCAAGCTGTTTATTGCTTTATCCATTAATTATCTTTACTGGCTATCCCACATTCTCTCGTTTAGGGAACAAGATGGATTCGTTGCAGAGGTCGATGTGAAATTCCCTGCTGGTCTGTGTTGATTTACCGGGCTTCCAATGAAAGCCTCTGTCGCTGGTTTGATGATTGCAGGTGTACAAACACCAGGGGCATGAGACTGCTTTCTCCCAAAACAGAGCCAAGTTGAGGATATTGAGGTCATCTGTAAACTATTGCCATTGGCTGGACCTTCGGTGTTTACATGGGAGTTTTCTCCCTCCGGTTGTTCTAGAACGTCCCAACTTCATCTACCCTTTGATCCTTCCTTCAGATAAGCGTTGAGGCTGAGACTGGTGAATGTATGCTAAACTAGGAATATCGCAAGGCCTGCATATGGTTAGCCAAATTACTCCTTAATATTATTACTCCACTGAGTTGGTAATGTGTAGCTTAATACTTCATAGTAACGCAAATATGCAGTTAATTATTCGTTTACCACATATTTTTATGGACAGTAAATGTTATTTCTTCAATAATGTTTTCGTTCCTCTTCTTGCATTGTTTATATAATAATTTGAACTTCTTAAACCGAAAATCTCTTCTGCTTAACTATTCGTCTTCGAAGAAAGCGTCTGCTTCATATAAAATCACTTCGCAAAATGAACCAACAATGTAAAAGAAAATAGCTCATTTTGGTAAAGGAAATACTAAAAATCTACTTCCGTTTCACATTGTTGATGGAACTTTTGGAATATTTGTTTCTACAGCAATTAGAGGTAATCATAATGTTGTGTTTTCATAATGCAATTTTGATTAATGGCTATTGTTTAGCATTGTGCTTATATTATTTAATAATTTGGTTTCTTAGTGTATTTTTTCAGAATAATATTACGTTTCATATTCAATTTTTTCTCTCGAGCTACATAAGACTTGCGTAGTGAGAAGCACCTCCCCAGAAATCACTCAATAAACAGTTGTGCACTACAACCTAATCGTGTGCAGAATGCGGTAAAGGCTAATAAGGGGTCGCACTCTATACAGAGCAGGACGCAAATCTTGGAGGGCCGCTCTTGAAAGGCCTATGCAGTTCAGCCTGTTTCCTTTACAATATTCCCAGCGTCGTGCTGCCGTATGTGCGGAATGGCAATCTTGAAGGACCATGTCTCATGCATGTCTAACTAAGGTAGGATATCTGGAAATCCTTGGATATTCACCGCTCATGCTTGTCGGCCATTACATTAGTGTTCTCCAAAAATTACAATTCGTTATTTCCGTATCGTAGCCGCTCTATAACACAAGTGAAGAATTAATCACAACAGAGAAGCACATAATTACTAAAGCATCAGCATGTGTTGGAGCTACCCATTCCTAAGGAGTTTAGTACAAATAGGCCACTGAACATACATTTCTTAAATTACACGTCTCACAACGTAGTACATCAATAAGCTTCAGCAGGCATATTGCTAGTCGTTATTTCGCATTTTGTCTAATACCTTTCTACAAATCAATACATTATGTTCTTAGGCTTCGCTCCAATACTACGATGAAACTACTCTGCATAAAATTAGTTGCTAATTGAAACGATTACGAAGAGTAAATAAATCTGTATTACATACATTCGCTTTTAAATGTCTAATAATCTGAAATTACCGTAGTATCACAAGACACAAACGACGGTGATATGAAATATGTATTTACAAACAACAATTATACCTTTTTTCAGGAATATTGCAAGACAATACTTGTCATTGCTCTAAAGTACTGAAAGGAGTTGATTTTGCACTCTAGGTGAACAATAATCCCTAGGGCGTCTCCGCCATACAGAAGGCACTTTTATCACCCGGCCGCTGCGCCCTCCAACCGAAGCCAAGGCCACGGATGAGTGGAGATTGGGGGTGGCGGGGCTCAGCACCACGCCATTCCAAATCGTAAGGTAACTACTTGAACTTTTAGAGCGCTACCTTTCCAACCACTCCATTGTCATCACGAGGCTGAGTGCACCCCGAATCAGACCTCCCATAAGGTAAAAATACCCAAGCAGCATATCGGGATTGAATCCGGGTCCCCTGTGCTAGAAGCAGGCGTGCTACTACCGGGGATGTTCCAAAGTAATTTAATACCGTGAATTTTTTTCTAAGATGAATAAAACCTGAAAAGTCCTGTTAGCTCAGTTTTTTTTTCAAACATCATGAAGGTGATGTCCTAGTAGTGAACAATGTTACTCCACACTGTTGCTATGTTAATGTATTTGCCCTATTGCATCTAAATAGTAAAAAGTAATTATGTCATGTTAGAGTTGTTCACATGCGTAAAATAAAACAAATATACACTGCATTCAATGCTTTAATAATGTCCTTTTTACCTCAAAAATGGACAAGAGAAGCTAATAGCACATATATTTCTGTGGCTTAGCTTCTCCTATGGACTATTGCAATTACGTCATGCTCTCATTGTTATAACAGTATTAGTCGAGAATTATTCTGGATTAATTTAACATGCTTAAGAAACTAATAAATCATCAGCAAAATTTTAATTAAGGTAATGCACATCAACGACTTCTACCTCTGCGTTTCGTTTTTTTGATAATTATCCCAAACTCCTGGGGCCGTCATTACAACCTGTCCAACCTTTCTCTAGAGTTTCCTGTGTACGAGTGTTTGTGATATGTATTTTTGAAACCTGTCATAATCAAACAGTCTCTTTCAAGCACCAGCTAACATTTCTGCAAAATTTATCAAGCAAACTTATTTATTTACATTTAATAAAGAGATGAACGTATGACATGCATATTGAAAATAAAATATATGTTTAAACATTTAAGTAACAGAAGTTAAGAAATTATGTAACTGTTGAAGCAGTGATTATGTGTGGAAACTCACACATTGAGCAACAATTATGAAGTAACAACGTGCTCCTTGTAGGTGAACGGAGGGCCCAGACTGCGCGCAAAGCAAATTTACTTTACTTGCAAAGGTACTTGCGCGCGGTTGTCATTTTTGGAGTAGGTCAACTGCGCGCGACGGTCATTCCTGCATTTTCCTTCCCAATTTTTTACACACTTAGGACTCTCTATGAACGCTGGCCTATTTGCCATTCATGTCAACGCTTTCACTGGCAACTTCTTTGCGAATCAACTTTAATGGTCTTTCAGACAATTCAGTGCATAACAGCTTTGTTCTTTACGCTATTAGAGATTACTTGCGCTGAATTCCTTGCTCTCTAGAAACACACACAAATGGTAAATTTTATAAACAGCATGTCATCTTATACACTCGGAACAATTGATAGTCGTTAACAGTGTTACCAACCCTATAACCTATCATCACAACTATTCTCGAAACAAATGACTAATATTATTTACTAGTGGTGCGACACTTTGTTACTTACACGAGAAAGACTCACAAGCACTTGACGTATTTATGGCATACCCGCTAGCGCGTTGTTAGCCTGTTTACCCTTGACAAGCTCGCGCGCAGTTAGGAAAATTTTGATCCTTTCGCACGCAGTCGGCATCTACCCTAGGTGAAGCCGTTAAACACAATAGTGCCTCACACCACCTGAAAATGTCTCAAATTCCTTTGGTCCAACCTCTTGCAGCCGGTTGAGCACTGAGATTCCTCTCTGGGGGTATGCGTGGATTTTGCTTAGAAAAGACGACACTAATTAAGGGGATGACTGTTAATAAATGTTTTCCATATTTCGAATGAGATGTACCCAACCACTGTGGATAATAGAACAAGTCATGATTAAAATAAAGCTGTGCCTGTATTTAAACACCAAAAAATATGCTATGATATAACTTTGTGTCCATTAATTTCAATGTATTTCAAGCAGATAGATGTTTTACGGAATTACGATGTGTTCACTTCGACTGACCAGCCAAGAGTGTGGGCTTCCTTTGAACTAACGGTGACGCTTTCCCCTCTAAAACCGTTACAAACCCGACCGCGCCCCCCTCAATTCTTTTAATTCGTGAGGCTACTTTTTAAAATTCTTGTTCTCAATTCATTCTTTGTCAGTAACTATTATCTTAATATCACTTTTTAATACATTTTAAATGATTTATTTTCTGAATCTATAATTTCAGTATCATCGTAAGAAAAGAATAATCGGGTTAAGGATTTGGTCATCCACAAAATTAACACTCTATTTAACATCATTAAATTGAACACACTGCTTCAGGGCTGTGCATTTTTCTCCAGAACAAGACAATGGAATTTTAGTGTCTAATCTTAGTAATTCTCTGGCATTTAAGGCATTCAATTTCCACATACCAATAACAATAGCTATGTGGTACGAAGGAACGACAATAATGTGAAATGGAAAAGAAAGAAGAATTTCTGTATTGTCTAATATTACGGATGAAAAACTAAACCCAGAGCAACAGCCCATAAAGGGTCAAGGCTTGCGGCCCAGCTACGGCGTCTCCTACCTGTATCCACTTATAGGCGTCATTGGTGGGGTGCACTACTGTAGGGTGGGACGTTGTCAGTGCCCCGAGCACTCCCACTCAGTTATACGGCCTTCTCGACCTGAGGCCACTACTTCTCGATCAAGTAGCTTCTCAGTTGGTTCCTCCCGGGAGTTAACGAGGCTGAGTGCACCCCGTGCCAAACCTCCCAGCAGGGGAAAAATCTCCATGCTGGTACCGGGGATCGAACCCGGGTCATCCACGCCAGGGGCAAGCGCGCTAGCAACTGCTCTGCGGAGGCGGTCAACATACGTATTACAGATTGTAAATTGCCATGTAATCCATGCAGAATTTCGTAATAAACTCTCAAGGATTAAGTAATATGATGATGATAATAAAAGCAATAAAAATAATAATAATAATAATAATAATAATAATAATAATAATAATAATAATAATAATAATAATAATAATAATAATAATAATAATAATAATAATAATAATAATAATAATAATAATAATAACAATAACAATAACAATAACAATAACAATAACAATAACAATAACAATAACAATAATAACAATAATAACAATAATAACAATAATAACAATAATAACAATAATAACAATAATAACAATAATAACAATAATAACAATAATAACAATAATAACAATAATAACAATAATAACAATAATAACAATAATAACAATAATAACAATAATAACAATAATAACAATAATAACAATAATAACAATAATAATAATAATAATAATAATAATAATAATAATAATAATAATAATAACAACAATAACAACAACAACAATAACAACAATAACAACAATAACAACAACAACAATAACAACAATAACAACAATAACAATAATAACAACAACAACAATAACAACAATAACAACAATAACAATAATAACAATAACAACAATAATAACAATAACAACAACCACAACAAACACAATAGTGCTAATAAAACACTAATAAAATAATAACAAAAATAATTGTAATACTAATAATAGTAAGTGAAATAATAATTAATAATAATGATACAAATATATGGTAATAATAACAATAGCAATAATAACTATAAATAATAAAATACAACAATATTAATAAGTAGGTTTCAAAAGTTCATGCTCCAAAAAGCACTGAAATATGCATGCAAATATGCTCTTAAAAACTTGAAAATATGCCAAGAAATATGCACAATTTGATTAAAACAATTAATGTCCCTTGCAGTAGACAAGACGAATTACTATAAATAATAAATAAAGTTACCTTATTCCTTAGAGGTTGAAGCAGAAGTGGTCCTGCTGCTAGTATTAACTGCTAAATTGCAGTTCACAACCAACACTTTGCAAACATTTTCAACTGTAAAACATTGTCTGTTGCCTCGCAAAACACTTTTGTAACGTGAAAAACTTCTCTTCATATCACAAGATGTTATCAGGGCATATTTAAATGATGTTTACTGCTTCACAGAGAGAGTCAAGTCTCTTGGTGTGACAGATGGTTTTCTTTCGATGATGTCTCGGATATCGCACATCTGTTTATAACCAGAATTTTTGAAATTACATAATTCACTTTCTCTTTCACTTTTTCTCCTATGCTACCAGGAACCGAACTTAGATCACATATTGTTTTTTCAAAGACAGCAACTGATTCATGCAAAGGAGATTCTAAAGCTTCCAATGCCATTAAGGCTGTTGGTAAGAAAGAAAAACGGGCAAATATGAAACAAAGATCCTCTTTTAACCTAGTGCCAGACAGAATATTTTGCACAGTTGCTATTAATGAAGCATCTTTCGAGTTCAATGAATTAACAACCTCTTGGACTATTTCTATGTGCTCAGCATAATATAAAACTGCGTGGACCCATGTTCCCCATCGAACTAACACTGGTGCAGGAGGAAGTCGGATATTAGATGCTGTTGATCTAAACAACTTAACTCTTTTAGGAGATTTAACAAAAATTATCTTTGTACTGCACACAAATCTATCTACCAATGGGAAAGAATCGCTTATTTCTCAGAAATGCGATGAAGAGCGTGTGCCAAACAAGTTATATGAATTAAGTAAGGAAAAATACCTTCGAGAGTTTGTCCTGATTTTACCATATAAAGACCTGCATCAGTAACAAATATAAGTAACCGATCGTATTTGATTCCACATAGCCATAGTAATTTCAAAGAGTCCATCACAAACTGGGTCACAGTCAAATTGTCAGTGGCCGGCAATTCGCACACATTAAGAAGATAAAGTGTAGTCTTTTGACCATAATTTAAAGCACCCACAATTATATTAGAAATAGAACGGCGCTCAGAATCAGGGGTAACAGGCAACCACACAAACTGATCCGCTAATTCATTTTGTATATTTGACAATACATTATTGTAACAATGTCCTACATAAGTCTTACGCGGTGTACTTTCTTCAGGCACATGCTGTCGAGTGTCCTTGGCAAGAAAGTTTTTAAATGTCAGATTATTAATTTTGAACAAGGGAATATCAGCAGCTAAAATTGGTTGGCACAAGTCATAGGAAAGTTCAGTAACCCTGCTTCCTAAACACTCTACTAGCTGCTTTTGAACAGGTTCTTTGTTTGTGTGTTTATGTGCTGAACTATTTGAAATCTTTTCTCACTTCCTACATTTTTCTCACACGCTCCACAAAACAGTACCTTATTATCTGTAGATATTAAATCGAATACTCGTTCTGTAAATTAATTAATCTAGTACTCGAAGTTGGTTTTATTTTCGGCATTTGAACAGCTTTTTAATATTTTATACGCCTAATTTAATTTGGTGGAAACTAGTTCACAACACTGTTACATTTGAAGACCACGACACAACTACTGGTGGGCAGACAAGCATTGATATAATTGTGCTGCTCGAAACTTTGACCTGCAATTTATCTTTGTTATGTAAACCTCTCAGATAACGAACTGATTATTCTCTGCGCACATACATATAATGAAAGTATGGAAACAAGGGATTCACTGCATGACAACATGACTCAGTGTTAGTTCTCGTCACCTCGCGAGTTGCATCATCATGTGCAATACTACCAATGTGAAAATATTATACAGATGGAAAAAAATAATAAAAACATTAAAAATAACTGAAATATGCAATATAAGGGCTATAATATTGAAATCTTCGTCAGTTGTATCATCATATGCAATATTACCAATACGAAAAAAATTATCCAGACGGAAAACAATAACAAAAAACCATAAAACTTATTAAAATATGCAATATAAGGGCTATAATATTGAAATATTATGCATTTATAAAAAATCAGGAAAATATGCAGTTATATGCACCATAAAATCATGTCCAAATAACTGAAAATTCCATAATTAATGCACATAATGCAAAAGCATACATTTTAAACCCCTATGAAAAAACATGCAAATGCATGAACTTCCTAGCCCTATTAATAAGAAACGAAGAAATGCCAATGAAACATTACGTGCTACCATGTTTGTTTGGATTTTGTCACGGCAATTTACAATCTGTAATCCGTGATTTTGGAACATATCAGCATGTTCAGCAAGTCCTGTAAGTGAAGTAGAACATATTCTAAGACTGTTCTTGTCTATTATCATGCGCTACACACGATAGTTGAAGCCTGGAAATCATGAGTCGTCTAAGTTCACTCACGTCACTGGCATCCGCTTCATGGGAATCGCGTTATTGCGTTCTGCAACACTTTTAACACACGAAGGGATATGAGCTTACTCCAAAGACGGATGAAGTGGGTCACCTGGTACACCAAATGAATAAATAAGAGAAGAATTGGAAGTATTTAACTTAATGGAAAAGATTAAACAGAATAAAGAAAACTGGAGACAACATGTACAGAGGATGAACAAGGACAGATTCCCTGAGTGAACGACTGCGTTCCAGTAGGTAAAAGAGACTATAAGAAAACCGAGAAAGATATGGAGCGATGATTTTGAATGATGGGGACGGAGCTGTTCCATGGGTCGAAACCTTGAATGATATTGATGACGGTCTTGATAATGATAATAGTGACTAAACAAATATTTCTAATGCGACAAAAACACGGGTCCTCTAATATAAGTAACTATTGATGTATGTCTTCTTAAAATGTCTAGCAGAATTATATAATTTCAACTACACCTTGCCCCAATACTAGGCAATATATTACACCGGCGAAGTATACGGAAGAGCGATGAAAGAGATCTCTAAATCCTTAAGCTGTTGAGTTTTTTTCCTAGAGCGCGATTACTTTCATAGCTTCACAGGCTAGAAGCGAACGCCTTCCGCTAGAGTGACTTCACTCCCAGGGTTTTTTTCCGGAAGGACAGCTCTGGTGTGGAAATTGTTACAAGACTGCGTGTGTAGTCTGGCCACAAAAAGGCATCTGATACTGCACTTTGATCGGTCATCAGTGACGCTACGACAAAGACAACAGATCTTGCACCTGAAGAATCACCTCACATTTGGAGAACTAAAGGTAGATAGTTTAATCGTAAGAAACTCTGCTTATGCTAAGGATTTGAATTCTAGGCACTAGATGTATGAAGCGTTCGTTCTCAACGACCTTCCATTTTCTTCATATGGCATTTTAATCAAAATCTTTAGAACCATTTTGAGAAAATCAAAATATTCAAAAAATTTCCCATTTAAAGGGTAGTCTAGGGTGGAGAAATGTTCTTTAAAATCTTCGTGTAGCATTTTGGTTTTTAACGACTTTTTGGTTTTGAGTTACGCTGTTAACAGTCAGATACACATACACACCCGAGAAACACACACACACGGACATTTTTCCAAAAATCGCATGTGTTGCACTCACATGACTTTCTCTACTCCTGTGCCAACTACTCTTATAAACACTTGTTCCTCTGTCTTCATGTTAGTCGTGATAAACATTTGCTGAAATTATCTATTGCTCATTTGGTTGTAAGTGGAAGGGGAATGTAGGAATACAGTAGGCTTTGAGCGATAGTCGAATGTTTTAAAGCATTGAAATTCAGCTCTGTTTGCAGGGCTAACATATAAAATATGAATAACAATCTTCCAGTTGTGGAAAGTATAAGTATTGTAAAACTAAAACTAATAACAAGGAATATTTCCGAAATGGTTCACTCTACAAAAAAATTTATTCGGGGATAAATTGCCTGTTGCAAGATATAAATTTCTTTTTTGGTAGGATTTTGTCTATCTCTTACGGTTTACCAGTTATTCAAAAGTCGTTCAATAGAAAACAGAGTTACATAGGCTACAGTCATAAAATTCAAAATATACTATTCATTTGCCATAATAATATCTCAAACATACGACGTTTTAATCAAAATCGTTAGAGCTATTTTAGAGAAAATCAAAATTTTCAAAAAATTTTCCAAGTAAAGAGTAGTTTAGGGTGGATGAATTTTATTCAGTCTTCGTGTTGCATCCTTGAAGGATATTAAACTGAAATACCAAGTTTGGTTTTTAACTGACTTTTCGTTTTTCACACACACAGACACACAGACACACACACACACACACACACACACACACACACACACACACACACACACGGACCGTTTTCTAAAAATGCCTTCTTTTGGATTCGAGGAGCATCAAAAGATATATTTCCGGTGACATTTTGACATCGAATTTTTGGATTGAATACGATACTTCCCCTACTTACCATACGTACTAGAGAAAGTAAAAGACAACTCTTCTGACAATATAGCATTCCTTACAAGTTTGTATTAGTTGAAGCAGCCGATGGAAAATTATGTGTAGCTCTAGCAGATATACATTTTTAAGTAGTATTCTGCCATTGCTATTTTACTGTTTACATCAACCTAAAATAGTTCGATGACTTATTGAGACAACCGTGCAAATTTCCTGATCCTAGTTTAGTTACGCTTTATACAACTAAGGGGGTTACTTCGCGCAGTGCCACCTACGGGAGAGCTATTGTTGCTCAAGAGGAAGTAAAGGAATGAAGGAAACCAAGCAAACTACAGCGACAGCCATACAAGACACACACGCGCGCGGAAGTCCCTAAAATTTGGTGGTTCAAAAAACCGATCCAGCACTGGAGCTGTCAGAGAAGGTGGTAAATGACCCTTACATCTACATCAACCTCTGGTGTCCAAGGACTAAACCCTATTCTTGGAGCAAGCATCCGTGCCATTTCTGCGGCACCACCTCACACCACGAAATATGGGAAGGAAAGAGATGAAAATGAAATGAGGGAAAGAAATCGTGGCAGTTGAAAAAGCACCCTATCATTCGCCTATCCAAATGCGAAATTCACGAACCAGGGATCTCCCGAATACGAGCCTCATACTTTATCGCAGGGCCAACTTGTTGGGCACCACTTTAGGAACCGGTTCTTATATAGAATGTAGAACCAACGAATCAAAGATCCCATCTGTGGTCTGGTGGTTAGCATGCCAGTTTCCAAATTCAGAGGTACCGCATTCGATTCCCAGCAGAAGAATGGGAGTTTTTCTTACATGGGAATGTCATTTAAGTAGATATTAAATAACAGGGGCCCCAATATACTACCCTGTGCGACACCGGCGCGGATGAGTCTGAGAGTGAATAGTGCGTTATAATTTTTTACTGGAAAGACCGTCCGGTGAGCTAGCGGGCTATTAGCTTGATTGCTGTGTCAGGGAAATTATTTGATATCATTTTTCGGAGGAGACCTTCGTGCAAACTTTACCGAATGCCCGCTCCAGGTCTAGGAGTAATGCACCTGTTGATTTATTAATATTGAAGCCGCTTTTGATGTGCTCGGTGGCCCAAGGAAGTTGGAGGGTTGAGGGGTGGTGGGTCCTGAAGCCAAACTGCTCATTTTGGAGCATGTCTATGCGTTTGGCGTGGAGTTGAGTCATTTTATTATCTTTTCGAGGACCTTGCTTAATGTGTTAATTAAGCTGATTGTTCTGTAGTTGTTTGGGTCCTGTGATGTTTTATGTTGTTTGGGGAAGTGGAGGGCATTGCGGTCTTCCAAGCTGAATGAAATATTCCGTGTTCCATAGTGTATTTAAATATGAGTGCTAGATATTTGAGTAATTTGGTTGGTAGATGTTTTAAAGCGATATTTAGTATCATGTCTGGGGCTGTAGCTCTGCGGTTTGGTAAATGCCTGATTATCCATGCTATTTACGAATGACAAGTTTTGCGCATCTGTTTAGGATGTCTTTTGTAATGTATTCAGTTGTCCTAGTGAAGATATGGGAGGATGGTTGCTGGTTGGGAGTTGGGGTGTGTCCTAACGCGTCTAAAAGGACTTCGGCTGTTTGCTGGAGAGGAGGGGTGTCAAGGCGGGTCCTCGTTAGATTGCGAGTTATCCGCCAGATATCGCCTCTGTCTGTATCAATGTCTCAAAGTTTATTCTTCCATTGTACGTTCAGGTTGTCCGCAATAATTTGTTGGAGCTCCGCCTTTAGTTCGTGCAGTCGCGCTAGGTGTGCACTGCAGCGCAGACCAATGGCAAATCCACCAACTGTTACCACTTGGAAAGACCGGATAGAGAGAATGAAGTGAAAGAAAGTGAAACGGGGGACGCAAAGTAAACATTCTTCCCAGCCTTCGCCTGGTGAACTGGAAAAACCCCAGAAGAACCCAAGGTCAGAAGATCACCCGTCAAAATAGAACCTACGACCCCTCGAAGGCGGGGTACAGGAGATACCTCCTGTGCCTTCCTGCTGCTCAGTTACAGTAGGTTGTGAACGGTGTATTTTATTACAGCTTGTTTGATTTATCTTGCATGGTTTCTAAAGAAAGAGAGATATGCGAAAAGAGACTGAGGTACTCTCCCCTCTGTCTCAGCTGTTATGGGAAACGTCAGAGAGGTTCGATTCATTCTATCCAATCAGCGCTGAACTGAAGAAACATCATCAATCCAACGTTTCTGTCTATTTTCTACCCCTTGTCTCTAACTTGCATGGTGGAAGTGACCTTCACTTTTATGGTCCTCGAAACAAGCTAAACTGTGCCAATTTTTGAATATTGCGTCAGAAACAATTCACATCGTAGCGAGATGGTCTCTGAATGTCTCTCGTCGGAATTCTTGGAAACGGTGATCTTGACTGTTTTCGTTAGAGCTGAAATAAATCTGGTTCTTAGTGATCTTATGTGAGTAAAGGTTAATTATGAGAGTGAATGCTATTGACAAACGAGTTTTATTCCCGAAATCAATAAATAAACCTCACGAACCAGTTAGCATCTTCGCTTACTTTTCGGTTACAACTGAACTAAATAATTGTCCATCCCTGTAAGTTATTTACTAGACCTAACTCATGTCACACGTGGTTCATTCCGCTACGGATGACCTATATCTTCATGAGTGACGAGGTCTCTCCTCGGCAACGTCTTAATATAAGATTGTCTCATAGCGTGGTTCGTTTCTCGTTGCGGTTCCAACACTAATAGCGCCAGGGAACACACTTCACCCGCAGCAGAGCTACGACAGTGTAGTTTCAAAACTTTCTGTTTTAAGGAGACATTCCCAGCTCAAAATCGACTATACCACTTTTGACTTTTTGCTCGATTCATACAGCACAAATTTTCTGCTGACATTGTGAGGCGGTTTTACATTACGATAGTAAACCAGCCTAAGATGGGAGAAACGATCCTTTTTGCTTTCCATGGTTTGTAAATACAAGTTAACGTGTTCACGTTGTTCCATCTACCGTCAGTGATAGTCTATGTCGTTAGGGTGGTGAGGCAATTATGATAACTTGAGTGTAGAGAGGTTTCAGGGTTCTCAGGTGCTGCAGATGGAACTTATGAGCAAAACGAAGGAACTTATGAGACAACCTTATAACAAAAGACTTCAGTTTGATGCCGAAGGCCTCATTTACAGACCCTTCTAATGACGCTGACTTTCATGCAGATGCCCAATCTGCATTCAGATTGGTTTTTTAACTAGCGCTGTATGAAAACAAAATGTCCCATCTTCCTATCAGTCACCCTTCTCCTGACATTTTGCGGAAAATGTTCCTATCTCTCTCTCTCTCTCTGTCTCTGAGTATTCCTGTCTTTTATTTCTAATCATTACATGATTAGATCTTTTGGCTACATGTTCTGTAAACGTTTTCCACAGTTTTTAACGTATTTCTATTTACTACAATTTTTATTTCTTATATTTTATTCATTTATGCTGTACAATTTACGTGCCCTATATGTTTGCTGGCTTATGCTTACAATATTTTGACTAGTATTTCCAGACTTTAAGAAGGATAGAGAATCATTCCCAAGGAATGAAAAAATCCTTCTTTTAAGAGGGATCCATTGTTTTATAACATGAATAGAGAAACATCAGCTGGTTTTGAAGCCCGATACACTGGTTACTATTCAGACATGAAGTGCTCTGTTTTAAAAGTCATCAAAACGTGCTCCTACTGTGCGTACATGAGGATAAAAACAACCATAAATTATTTATTTTCATAGAAAATTACATGAACATTTTGTGCAACATCTGCATCATTCTATATTTGGTCACCACAACATTTAATAACATACATTTCCATGTTTTCAGTGACAAAATGCTAGTGATGCAGCTGCGGGCGTCACGTCGTGTGACATTAGTGAACATTTTTCTTTTTGTTTGTCTCTTCAACGAGCGGACAAAAAACACAAATGTGGCAAAAATCGAGACAAGCCATTAACTGCGAGAATGGGAATCGCGGAGTGGACGTTAAGCCCCGTGCTATCGATGGCAGCCATCAATCAAAGCCCTCTAGAATCGTTTTGCTATAATCAAGGGCTGCATTCCATTAAAACTTTTCCTATCTGCTTCACTGGACTCTCAGCGGTGCAGTGTTTGCGAAGCAAAAATAAATTAAACACTAAATTGATACAAAATTCATTTAAATCTAAGTGCATTTTTGTATCGCTCTCTAATACGTGTCTAGGGAATAAAACATTTCTGAAAAAAGCAGTCTCTGCAGTTTAAGCTTTCCGGACAACCGTCTAGGGACTTTATCATCCGCAGCGGAAAACAGTTATTAATATTTGTGCTCATTTCCTGGTAGTCCAATAAAATACGTAAAAAGCTCTTAAATTAGACAAAAACACTAAACGACGAGCTTGCATGGTAAAAGCGATAAAGAATATATTTCTAGATTATATTTCATTATAAATGATGGTAAGGGATAAAATCCCGCTCATTTAAAAGGTTAATTTTCACATTTAAATGAATAAAATAATTTAACAGTCTTTTGCTGCATAAAGCACTGTATGTTCCAGAAGTAAAATGCAAAGAATTCCAAAATGGAGCAATACCGGTTGGAAGATAGTGCTTCGGCCATACTTCAATCACAAATTCAACATGATGAGTGTAACAAATGTGTCAAATAGAATTATTGTCAATAAAGACCGTTTTGCTTCAAAAAAACACTGTCAAATATTTAGAGTCACGTAGCTTCTTCAAGAATGAATATAATTGATTTATTATTTCACTAACTTCCGCGTAAATATTCTTTCAACAATGCTGTAATGCATGTGTGTCTTAATTCGAATGAATTTAGCAACAATGTTAAAATGTCATGCAAAGTTTAATTTTTAAGAGAGATTTGGCAACGTCACCTTGACATTAAATTGTGTCTAAATTAACTCGGTTTAAATAAAAGGACATTACAGCATTCGTCACACAATCTTTGCGCGACGGTTAGCGAAATAAGTCATTTATATAAATTGGTCAAGAAGCTATATGGCTCCAAATATTAAAAATATTGGACAAAAATTATTTTTTGGCAAAACGGCTCTTAATTGACAATAATTATATAGGACATCCCTACTTAAGGTATGACTGAAGCATACCTACCTTCCAACCGGTATAAAAGCTATGAAAACACGTAACAAGCCCTTAAATAAGAGTGTCTCTGGTCACACTATATCTCTAAGAATATTATCAGTACTATACTTATTCTTGTACGACCATTTTCAGTAGTATATTTTCGTGTAATTAGGTTATTTTCTAAACTTCTATAAGAACGGAGCCTACAAATTTAATGCAATGTGCGTAAATTAATTATAAAGCTACACTTTTTCCGGACCTTCGATTATATAGGATGTCCCGTTTATCTTATATCCATACGAAGAGCCAGGCCAGAAGTAGTATAATTTGCAGTAATTATAATGCAGAATATAACTGAGGCCGAAATTGTGAACGCCATAGTTATGCAAATAATACTGCTTCTCATGGCAGAATTAAATAATCGGGAAATATTAAAATCGTCGCATGTATAAAAGGTACGGACATGGGAATATTGTTCATGGTTAAAATTGTCGGAAAGGACATAGAATGTCACAACCAGGTAATTAGTGGCAAGCGCCAAGTAACAGACTAAAGCCCTGAAAGACCAGTTTTCCTGGAAATCGCTTAGCGCGGGTGTGCTGAACCAGGAAAGCAGGGGGTGATCATGTGTGCTTAGGCGAAGCCCCGTTGCCGGTGTAGAAGGCGTTTGGGAAGCGAAAGGCATTGATAGAGTCATGACGCTCAGTTTTTAAGGAGTAAATGGGAGGAAGTTGGAAGGTGGCTTGTAGCCGTGAGCGCGCAAAGCGAACACTTACCTTTTAGATCTCCGAGTGGTCAGGTGAGTCGCACAGACTTGCCTTCCAGACCCTGCGGACACATTGCATTTAACAGTAAACAATCTTTGGTCTTAGTAAAGACGCAGTAATGACGTAACAATTCTAATGGCGATCGGCAAATCTAAAACATTACTTAACTGTAAATAAAAGTGTTTCAGCAAGAGTTCTGGCTTTTATGTGAAAATACCCACGCATACCAGAAATTAAGGTCCATACAGAGCAGCCGTGGCACGGAAGACACCTGAGAAGTAGCATTCCGCTTAGTATAGTGAAACGGGAGTGGGAAGTGTTAATTCCGCTTCATAATGGAGAATAGAGTTGACTAATGTGCAACTTACATCATTTCGTTATTACTTATTGTTTGACCTGTTTAGCCCCCTTTAAGTGTTTGGTCATATCGCAGGTTTAGATTTGAGAAACAACTGATGATGTTTATTCGCTGAATTGTAGGATTCCTTAACATTGATTTTTATCATTTTAATATTAAACACGCTCACATTCGTTCCCACATTCATACTTCCAGACTCTGCGGGGTAAAGGGAATTATTCTGGTTAGAAGTTCTCAGCTTTCTTCTCTGGGTTGTGTAGCCAGAACGTTGACCACTTGACCCTTGTGTCTTTTTGTTAAAGATATTGTTTATGTTACATAAGAATGCACGTACATTGGCCTAGACATCGAAACACCACCTCCCCTACTCACTTGTGTACCTCCCTCCATACCAGTAGGCTACACGATGCAGTTGAAATTAATAAACAGTATTGGACGGACGTTCAGAAGGACTATGCGCGCGTTTCGTCAAGAACGGGAAGAAGGTTACCTTTCTATTTTAATAATAAGAGCCATTTTGTTTATTGTGTGATTATTCATTGCGCTATGTAAATATTGCATTTTAATATTATTGGCCATTTTAACAAAAACCATACCAATTAATATGTTAAGGTCATTAAATCAGGTATGCTTACATATTTTCTTAAAACATACAGTAATACTTATTATTACTTCTTATTTACTTTAATATAATCCTTACCACCACGCTGCAAATTATTAATATTTAATGAAAAATCATCATACTACTCGTGCTATTAAATTTTTCAACCTTATAATTCACTTTATTGTCATGTACCACACACCCGACAATAGAAGCTTGAGGAATTGAAATCCCAGTTCCACAAGTGACTCCATAAAAGTAAGACGTCACAAACTTCCAAAGAGGTCATTGAACAATCTGTGTGTTGAACTAAGTGATTTAAAATACCCGCACAAATGAGCTCATTTTAGTATTACAATGTGCTGTGTATTTGTACGGGTAAACAACAGTGTAATGAGGGTGATTGTACAGCTTCGACTTTGAGACGAGAACTTCAAAGTATATATGACTATAATTATATGAGCGGAATGTACATAATCTCAGACACGTAGGTTTAGGTATATTTTTGCATATCTAAAACATGTAAATTTCAGTTGCCTCTTGAACATATTGTGTGAACCTGGGTGCATTTCTGCGTAGTAGACATCAGCAGAGGACAAACATCTGTGATTTTTAGCTAAAGGGCGGCTTTGCATTGACACCGCCCAAGGTCACAGCTGGGGAAAGATACCCTCTCTCGTAACGGGACGGGACAGGCAGAAGGTGACGTGGGTGATAAACTTATAAATACTGGAAATTCGGTAGGACCGAGACCTGTTCTGCAGAAGTTGCCATGGGGGAATCTGTGACCAACGTCGTAGTCTCGAAGGGGAAGAGATTAGCATAAGGAAAACTGGGGCGATACGGAAAGGTTAATACACAATAATAGAAATTCGCCCAGGTTTGTTTTTCTTCGAAGCATTTATGTATTGCAAAATAAACCAGAAACGACAGTGCAGTGTATCGTTATCCTACCTCGCGCCTGAGAAGACTTAAGTCTCCGAACCATGCCTACCTTGAATCAAATTACCTTATCCCTTGCAAATCAATGGAACCATCAGCAGCAGGGCCTGTAATCTGGGAGTACCAACGCGACACCAGGCAGCGACGTCCGGCGCAGAGGCGGCTACCGCGCCGGCTGAGCTACCGAGGCATCAACGGGAGAACCCATACAACTTGAACATCCTGTGCCGTTGGGAACAATTGTTACCCTCCCTCTCATTGAAACGCCTGCTGTAATGCCAAAACAGAAATAAAATACATCTCTGAAGGTCCATTAATTGTTAAGGCTTTGTTTAACTTTGAAACAGGCAACGAGTGATTAAAATATAAGTAAATTGTGCATTCCTGAGTTTTTGTTGAAATACACAAACATATTTACATATTTTGGGAAGCACCTCCACAATTATGTCATCTGAATAAATACTAGCTCATCTGCCAGATTTGGATCACACAAAGCCAATAATTCCAAGGCCTTCAAGAACATTGGCACCTAATGTACTTGCGCTACAAAGGAATCAGATGAGATGGGTAGTGGGTTTGTTAACTGGACACTGCCACGTGTGGAAACACCTACATGGACTAGGAATTTTTAGGATGACCAGTCTGCAGCAAACGTGATATGAAAGAAGAAGCTGCCTTTCATATCTCATATATTGGAATGTGAACCTGTTGGGCACATCCGATAGTCCATATATCTGGGCCACTGGGAACCGATAAGAAGACAATATTCACAGACCCTATCAAATCCTTGTTGGAACTGACGAGGAGATCAAGAATCATATAAGACCATTGTCTCACAAGGCTCTGAACAAAGTTTAGAAGAAAAATTCTTACCCTCCCAGCTTGGAATCAAACCCGGGACCGCATGTACATCACGCAGGTGCTCTATCTACTGAGCTACGGGGCATTGAAGGCATCTTCTGCTCATTTTGCACCTCTTTTCATATTGTGACATTGGTTAATATATCTATGTAGAAAGCTTGCCATAGACAAGATGCTCCTTGCACGATCGTTGCTAAGGAGCAGTAACAGCGTTAGAAAGGTTAACTGAGAAGTCTGTGTAGGAAGCAGGTTTGAAGAGTGTAATTTGGTGCACTTGTGCTGAATGAGCCATTAGTTAAATGTAAAAAGAAAAGTAACTCTGAGTTTTGCGCACTGGTGTATCTGAGGTCCTGTCAATAGCAAAAGCTCGAGAGACTAAGTAATGGAATATTGGGTAAAGTTACAATATCATTACTTTCACCTTTAATAAGGCACAGGTGTAATTTGTGGCTACTTTCACTCCCAGCATATTCATAATTGGGCTTATCTCTCATTTACGTTTGAGGAGGAATTGTGAAGCAGCAATCATTACTGCATCTCGTTGACTACACCAGTTTGAAGCAATATTACTTTTCGTTGAAGTGAGCCACGAAACAGGATCACACAATGTTGCCAGTCAAAGTATTCGAATCGGCAAGGCTCTCCGCCGCTTAACAATATCTAGAAGCTTCTTTGAAGCTGCCCTTTCGCCATTGATAGAAGTGATGAGGATTCTCTGGGTTTGCGTGGGTGGTTTTGAAAGGATGACACTTTTTAATATAACGACTTTTAATGAAGAATCAATATTTTTACTCTTTTTCCTGGAGATATTGCTGAACAATATATGTATCCTCGTATAATTAATCAACCAATAAACACTACTTGCAAGCATAGATAAACTTTAAGATGCTCACTTTATGTCCGTTGGTTTTTAAGTAATTTGATGTGAAAACAAAATGCGCGTCTCTCCTCTTCGACAGGCTCTCCGGGGAGGAACTAAGTGACGCGATGAAAATCCCTTGGTTTCGCTAATCCATCTCCGAGGCTATCCGCTTTTTGTCCGCTTTCTCTCTACACTATTTATCATTATTTATTTGAACTTATTAAATTGGTTATTATTTTCATCTTATTTATTATCTTTAAATGCTTAATTTCTTTTTTCTTCAAATAATTGATTATTTTAAAGTATCTACAAATTTCAGTATCAGTTGGCTATTACAAGGTGGGAGGCGTTGAAGGTTAAACCCCAAGGATGTTTAACAGGTTTGACTATACTCAGAAAATTATGTTGACTTAACAATAATTATTTTAAAATATATCAGCACAAGAGAATAAGTTCAAATATGTATATCTATACTTACTTTTTAGGATGTTTCCACGTTATTAATTTACTTTCAGCTTATGGTAAACGAATTAAAATTTGCATGTCTACTCAGTGATGTCTACTATGTGATGTTGAATAACTGGTACTTGAATAAATGGCTGAAAATTCTTATTAAGCTCTCTTCCAAGCGCATGACAGTGTTACTTCAACATTATGTGATGTATAAATTCCTTTTCTTATCTGATCTGAACAAGGAATATGAATTGAGGTTGGATTTGGTGTGGATGTTACTACTATAGGTTGCCGGAGGCGGATGCTGGATGATCTGGATGTGATGGATGCGGTATGCTTGGTACTACCAATTGAATCCACTGGTTGACATATTTACTTTTAAAATTTACTTAAAATCCCTCTAGCTGATAGTCTTAAAGCTGTGAGATTTTCTCTCATGTTCGCCATGCTTGGAGTGTAAAAACTTGTAACAACAATAAGCAGCGAAAAGGTAAGGAACTGAGAAGGTGCCCTAGAAACAAAGATAAGAAACAGCATCTTACCGCATACAGACATATAAATTAGTACGCTACGAAAGAATATACAACGACAATACAAAATAAACTAAGGAGCTATTATACATAGTTTCATCTACTTTACATATGCTATACATAGTTTCAACTGCTTTATCAAATTTCTATTTATTTCCCGCATTGGTAACCTTCGGCTGCAGCTGAGAAACGGTCTTCTCCTTTGTTACTTTTTTATGTTGTACTTATTCGAAGGGCAGGGTGAGAGTGACCTATATTTTTCTTAACTAAGTTTTGTAAATAACCCTAAATAAAGAACCAGTTGACCTTTCATTCAATGCAGATCTTCAAAACTTCATTATATGTATTTTCGGTTTTCTGATGCTGCTCAACATTATTCTATTAAACATCTGATGTGATACACATATTTGACTTTATACCAGGTGGCGCACTTCATCCGCATTGGCGTAAGTAGATAACCCTACGTGATAACGCTTAAAATAGTTGCAGAACTCCACGAAGCAAGAGAGGGTAGTGGCGACGACTGAGGTGAGAGGCAGTTGAACTAGCGAGTGTAGTCCGTGATAATAGACAATAATGGTATAAACAACCGAAAGGGTCTCACTTTACTTACAGGATCTTTATTTTCCAGGAAATAACCTCACTCCTGTATATGCTGCTAGTTTATAACATTTGAATTGCAGATAGTTACGCCGATACTTACGCCGATGCCGGATGAAGTAGGTCACTTCGCATACTCACACTTTAACACTTTTTTAAAAAGACTTTGGCATATTTCTATCTATTTTACATTAATTGAGATAATATTTGTAGAAATTCATATTTTTTTGTAGGTAGAATGGGAATAGGTAAAATGGGACCATAGTAAGCTTAAGTGACACTCGTTTTTTAAGAGCTGGTTGCTTTAAAATTTCATATATTTTTATGACAAAAATACTAACGGTATATCATTTGAGAAATGTGTGAGTATTTAAAAACGCATGGCAAAAACGCAATATGTTAGAAATTATTAACTGTATGGCAAAATTATTTCACATAAATTGTGTGTAACGTGGCCAACAATTTTGTGCATTCTCCGATATTGTTTATCACGTATGCAGAAGTGATTCAGAATAAAGAGGACTTTACATATGTACTATTCACAGGAAATTTAGATATACATATTGAGAATATCTTAAGGATATGGTAATTTAATCAAAATAAAACGAGCGAGGTGGCGCCATTGCAACGTGTGCGAAATGCATTCGGGAGATCCTAGATTCGATCCCCGGTGACGGCGTATTCTGACATGAGTTTTTCTATGGTTTCCCCTTGCCACTTAGACGAATACTGCGGTGATAAATTTAATACCACCCTATCCACCATTTCCCTTCATTCCATTTTCTTATCGTCCTTCAGGTATGCGGCGAGTGATGTTGGTGGCGACGGACAGATGGCGCGGATGTTGGCGAATGGTACCTACTGTTCTCGGCACTAGCGGCGTTTGGGCAGCCGCTCTCCTCTGCCTGATGGGGTTTGTGCGACACCAGATAGTGTGGTGGATGCTTAGTGGGACCAGGTGCCGGACTGAAGAGATCTCAACACTTGTTAAAGAGAATTCGAGCGCTTCTGTGGCCCGTCTGGCTGCAACCCTATGACACTCTGGGGGTGCCTCACTTCATCCCTACCTCCTGGGAAATGCTAGCCACAATAGATCTGCGTAGATCGCGGTGCGTGAGGTGTCCCCCTTTGTGTATACTCTATATCCTAAAATCAGAATTAGAAGACCCATTTTTGAGAACATCAAATTTTTCAACAAAAATTAGATGTAAAATGTGATTTGAGATGGATGAAGTAATATATCTGCGTGCTGCATCCTTGGAAGACGTGAACTTAATTATTAAGCTTGGTCTGTTACAGACTTCTGGTATTTTAGTTATGCTGCCTCTTATGCAAGTATTACCAATATATGTATTTTTTATGAACTCTTCGGTATCCAATTTTTGTGTGTAATGTAAAATTCCCCAGTATTAGAGAAACTAAAGCTTTAGATAAATTCAATATTTAGTTCATCAGGGTGTAATTGTTTATAATTTGTCAACTAAATAATTCTTCTTTAGCATCAGGACTAGCCCAGAAGGTTAAGGCACGGAATGGCGAACGGGAGGCTTGCGTTTCAAATCCAGCCAGGAAGGTCCTCCCTGGTTGATTCTTTTCTCGGATATTACTCCTAATTGGCAAATGTCGGGGAGGTACTCAAACTTAGGCCTGGCAGGTTTCCATCCTAAACAACTCCTTTACAGTTTTCATTGTTGAACCGTTGTAGTTAGAGCTACTGCTAAAACATGATGTGTTGCACCCACATGACTTTCTTTACTCTTGTACTAACCTTTCTTACAAACTCTTATCCCTTTATCTTCTTCATGTTAGTTGAGAGAAACATTTGTACAGATTATTGTATTGCTTGTTTCCTTGCAGGTGCAAGGGGAATATGGGAATACAGTAGGCTTTTAGCGGTATTCAACTCTTTTAAGGTTTGAGGTTCGGTTCTCTTTGCACGCTTATATAAAAATGAACAACGATGTTCCATTTCACCAAAGTTTTAAGTTTTCCGAAACCGGCACAGATAAGAAGGAATATATACGAAATGCTTCACTCTGTAAAAAAAATTATTTGGACATAAGTTGTGTGTTTTAGTGAGATCGAAATTTTTTGTAGAGTAAGATTTTGTCTATCTCTTATGGTTTACAAGTTATTGAAAAGTCATCCAGAGTAAACAGGCTACATAGGCTATAGCCAGAAAATTCACAATATACATTTCATTTGTCATGCAGATATCTTACACATGACATTTTGCTAAAAATCGTTAGAGATATGTAAAGACTAATTTAGGGTGGGGTTATTTTCTTCAAAACCTTCATGTCGCATCCTTCAAAGACATTAAACTGGAATACCTAATTTGGTTTCTAACCCACTTTTTGTTTCTGAGTTATTAAAACCAAGTCAAACTATTACTGAACTCTACGCAGTGACGTCACAGATAGAAAATCGACTCCCATCCCTGGTGCAATCTATTGCTGTGTGCAGATCATTCAGAAACCCGTATTTCTTGCAGTGAAATTTGACCGCTGTTGCTTAGGTCCTATGTATTGATAATGGTTTGTAAGTAGCTAAGTTTAAGCCAATATGTTAAGAATTCATATAATAGTACATAATGATAATAATGATGATGATGATAATAATAATAATAATAATAATAATAATAATAATAATAATAATAATAATAATAATAATAATAATAATAATAATAATAATAATAATAATAATAATAATAATAATAATAATAATAATAATAATAATAATAATAATAATAATAATAATAAATAGTAATTAATAGTAATTAATAACAGTAATAATAGTAACGACAATAGTAACAATAAACTGGTGGTGGTCGGGGTGGTGGGGGTGGTGGTATTGATGGTGGTGGTATTGGTGGCGGTGGTATTGGTGGTATTTACAAATGTTCATACACTAAAGCGAGGTTGAAGTGTTACTGGACTTTAAGCAGTGACGTCGCAGATAACAAATGAACTCACATCCCTCGTACAGTATATTGGCGTGTGCAGACACTTCAGTAAACCTTGTCTTTCCTGGATTCAGTGAATCTTAGTCTCTGTTGCTTACGTTCTTAATAAACAATGGTTTTAGAGTAGGCAACTTGAAGCCAACAGCTTAGTCATTCCTGTCTGCTGTTAGTACTGGTAGTAATATAATAATATTAATAATAATGATAATGGTAATGATGATAATAATAATGATAATAATAATGATAATAATAATGATAATAGTGATAATAATAATGATAATAATAATGATAATAATAATGATAATAATAATGATAATAATAATGATAATAATGATGATAATAATGATGATAATAATGATGATGATGATAATAATAATAATAATAATAATAATAATAATAATAATAATAATAATAATAATAATAATAATAATAATAATAATAATAATAATAATAATAATAATAATAATAATAATAAACAATATCAGTATTATTTTGATTGTTAATGCTTGTTCGTGTAACTAAACCTAAATAATCCATGCAAAAAAACCTGTACTAACTTACTAGAACTGTTAGGATGTAGATTAATGATTGAGGTTGTGACGTGTAACCTAGTAAGCAAAAAGCAAGCTGGTGGACCTCTATGTTTATAGATATTGGTCGCTGGTCGTTACCAAGCAGCCAGCATACGTAGTCCAGTGGCACGCAACGGCACAAAAAATGCTTCATCATAACACAAGACCATAATGAGGGAGAGGGCAATTAGTGTGCATGAGGGATGGTACTAGTATTGACAACAACAACAACAACAACACAGCTCTATGGTCCTGTAATAACAGCAGCTCGCTAATGAAAGGGACGGCACGGCGAAGTTTGGATACAAGGCGTAAATTGTGATCACATAGTTTCCGAAGGGACGGGATAGAAGCTACAGCTCGCAAGATAATAAAACTATGATAAATTACCATTACGTTCTCTTGTAAGGGACTTTGTGTCCAAGGATTCGGTTCCACGCTATATTTTATCCAGAAATATGACATAGGATTAAAGATGAACCGTTGATACAGTGCAAACTTTCAGAAGATTGTTTTGGTGCTAAATTCTGGATTTCCTTGTAGATGTACAAAATAAATTCTACTTGCGAAGTATTTTTAATCCAGCTACCAATCCCTAGGTTTTAAACTGGGCATGTATTTGTAAACATTTACTGGATTACGGTCAACTAATGCAATGTGACGCCGAGCACGGCGTACCACAAAGGATAGTCGGGGCCAAGCAACTACACAACACTCACGCTAGTGAACACGTGAGTAACAACATTCACGCAGCAACTCGAAAGGTTTCCAAGGCCTGCGTCATCCCGGAAGTCGAGGAAGATCCGTGTGACGTCATCCCCACTATATATAAGGAGACAGGAAACAGCAGAGGGAGAGAGAGAATCACAGTTACAGACATGAGTCGGTCAGTGTATCAATGATTGCGAGACAGCTGTGCGTGTCTCGTCACGTCGTAAAGAAATTTTAACAAGCACCGAGTGATTGTATCGCCTAGTGTATGAGAAACAGAGAAAGTGAAGATAGACCGTGAAAGCACTGAGTCAAGGCTACGAGAAGAAAACATTTGTGAATTGTAATATTACGAAAAGCTGTAGAAGATGGTGTTAACGTCAGTAAAAGAGAACTGTGTTTTTGTGAGCAAGTTTTAGAAGAAAATAAAGTGTTAGAAATGTAACGCGACCGACCTTTGTCGATTTTTGTAACAGTAATAAATATTTAATGAACTTTGTATGTGACAACTTAAAAATTATAAGTTTTACAATTAATTTTAATCACGAAATGATGATGGTATTTAAACAAACTTTGCTTCTCTGCATATCAGAGCTCAAACCTGTAGAGCAATCACTGTAGAGTGCTATTGCATGCTCTCCAAGGTTAAAATGACTATTCCACTTATAGTGTGTTGGTTGAAATCAACCAACCATGCGCATAACAATTTCAAATTTCAACCAATGACATCCTTTTTTTTCCCCAAAAAAATCACAGTTTCATTATCACCCCTTCTGTATATCATTATCAGCCCCTCTGCTTTTCTTATGTTATGAACAAGTTAGAGAATCTACATAGCTACATTGTGCTAACAGATGCGCAGCTTAATTTAACGCAATAGAGCCAGTATTCAAATGTCAAATATAGTTGACCCTCGCTTTGGAAATGTATTTAACCCTAAGTTTCAAATCAGTTTGACACATTTTGTGTTGAACGAAGCTATAAATTAACAGCAGATACTCCAACTTCTGACATTACCAACATCTTAACAAATTGGAGCATCACTATAAGAACGTAGAAGGCCGAGCCAATTGACGCTGGTGTATGTATGTCGTGATAGTAACATTTTATAGATAAATTGACAATCACTCGTGGCATTACTTTATGATTCTAAAACCGTCGTATATTGTAACCTTTTCCTTCAAAATAATACTAAAAATCTGATTGTACACCCGAATGACCTCCTCTATTCTTCTGCAAACTATTCTTATAGGTATATCTCCTCTATTTACTTCATGTAATGAGCTATATACGATAATAAAGGAGAGAGAAATTAAGTGTAGTAATGAAAGGGATGGAGAGTTATTTAATCCAATATTAGGAGAACACCCGAAAAGAGCCTTTGATCAGGTTGGTCATCTCCGGAATGTGACTCACACCATGGCATCACATCGATTGCTGAAACTCAGGTAATCAAGATGAAAAAATAGTAGGTACTTCTAAAGACTTTGAAGTCAAATGCTGATAACTAAGACAGAGTAAAGCAGACGATTATGATATGTTACACTCACTTGATTTTCTGTGTTCTTGTATAGGTGAACTATTCTTAAAGGCGCTTATTCATCAATACCATCTGCGGGCTAACTTGGCTCGAGGATCATAAAAGTTTCAAGTCACTTCCACTACAAGTTAGGGGTGCGGGTAGAAAACATATTTTCTGTCACAGACGCCGGAAGTCAGCCTCTCAGTTTGTCTTGTGCTGTGTTCAGTGTCGGACTACTTCAGAATGAGGGCAGATGCTATTTCTACTTGTTCATAATCCATCACTGATTTGATGGAGAGGAATGAGCCTCTCCCACCTTCTCCATAACACGAACCTCAGATTATATATATATTTCATGTTAATTGAAATAAACATTTGCAAACTTATTACTAACTTTTTTGTAGATGTGGGAATAGGTAGACCTTAGGCGTTAGCCGGTTTAAAACTGGTCTCTATGTGATGCCTTTAAAGTTACATTATCTTTGCATAGCTAAGAGATAAAAAACAAAGCCATTACTGCGTTACCTGTGCACTGCGTGCTTTTAGTGTCACCAAATATATCATGAATCGGTCTAAGAGAACCCGCACTTTGTCTTAACTGCAAAGGGTTTCCTAAGATTCAAGTTATAGTTGGTTTGTTTTTTACAAGTCATTATGAGAAGCCTTGGAACATAAGAATAAAATAATAGCAGGAACAGTGAAATCAGATTTACAAGAAATAAATATAAAGTGATATTTTAGCCCGTTTGGTCAAAAAATATATTTTTGGACTTCTATTACAAACAATGCAACATACCTTAGACTGTATATCTGCGAAGTTTTAATCTCCTAGGGGGGAACACATATTTTGGAGGCCATTTTGAAAGTCATGCGCCTCTGTAGCTGCCTTTTAAATGGACATGCTCACACCTTCCATTTCAACTTTATACTCATCTTTCTCGGAAATGATTATTTAATAATTTCTCATATTCAACATCTATTTTTTCCCACCAAATTGTAACTAGAGATCTAAATTGTTTTTCCAATATAGTTCAAAACATGGGTAATAAAATGTCCGTTTGGAATTGTGATATTGCTTATGCCCTTTTAAAAAAATAATTAATATAATATTGTACTGTTTTTATAACTTTTTATACTTTGCGGTATTAAAAGCTTTTTTAAGAAAAACTATTCACTGTATCAAAATTTCCTTCCTTTAATTTGTTGCAAAGGTAATAAAAGATACAATTTTTAAAAAATCAACCCTGTTGTTCAACATCTGTTGGAAGAGATAGATTTTGATTATACCCAATAAAATTGATATAAATTAATTAATATACCGGGAATGTGATTAGATATTGAAGTTAAATTTGGTACACATATTTCTTTACTTGCTAGTAATACCCGCGCAAGAAGTTAAGTCTCTAACTTTAGTAATTAAGAAAATCACCTTTTTCACTTCGGTTGCCTTACGACAGATAATTCAGAATTCATAATTGAATGTAATCAAAAAACTCCATTGCAAAACTTTTGCGTAAACTCCATTGAACTAGCAGTAGTTTAGGGGGAGGAATTTTCTTCAAAATCTTCATGTTGCATCGTTAAAGGACCACTTTTTTTTTAATTCAGGAGGCATCAAAACATATATTGCCGGTGAAATCTCGACATCGAATTTTTGGATCGAGTACAAAACTTAACCTGATTATTATACTAATAGAGAAAGTAAAAATTGAAACTCTGAAGTAAATCCAGTTCAAATTTCAGTTAAGTTTTAAAAATCATTAAGATATTGCAATAATCAATGACCTGAAAACTTCTCAAAATTAGCCACTGAAGAGCAAGAATTGCGAACTACGAAGTACAAAGCTGTAAATAAATCATAAAAATAGTAAGTAGGAGCCCTAAAATGCTGGGATAGGATCACTGCTGCAGTCGAAGCTACCAAATCATTTTCGTTGTGTTAAGCACAGCCTTAATATATTATCCCTTACAGCACATGTGTTTGCAGTTAATTCGTGGTACACGCGGATATTGCATTATAAACGTTCTAACTCTAACATATGCAAGTGGCAGCGAATAACAAACAGTTACGCATTTAATTTACTACTGCGCGTACACAAGAAAACGCAGAAAAGTATTAAGGAGAGAAATAAGGAAATAAGGAACCAACTTGGCTAGTCATAATTTATCAGCTTATAAAAGAATGCGTAAAACCTTCTACAGTAATTCATTAGAGCCAGAAACAGGAACACTTTAAAACATCAATTTTCAGGTCTTGCAAGTAACCCTAAATAAGGAAAATTCCCGCTTCGGAATTCTAGTTCCCGAGAATAATACGTATTCTTATTAAAATTCCAGTATGGTGAACCCGTATATATCGGCTGTTAATGGCCAGGACAGGAGGCACAGAATGGGACTCATTAGGGATAGACTACAACATGGAGGAAAGAAGCAGTATGGCATTTGCCTGCACTATTATGCACTAAACCACTCTGCGCCGCGCTATAACATTTATATTTATTGTTAAAATTATACTGTATATTTTATATATCTTATTGCACAAATTGCTTAGCATTATCACAATGTCAATCATCACTACTTTCTGCATCACTATCCTGAATAATAATTCTTTCTATATGAGTTTTGCTACTCCATCTTTTTCGAAATAGTGATTCTTAATTTCTTCGAAACATACCGACATACATTTTTCCATTCTATGCCTCCAATTTCTACAAATCGCTGGTGACACAACTGTTCCACCTCTTATACTTAAAAATAACATTGCTGCTTACCAGCCATTTCTAAACAACAGCCCAGATTAATTCGATTGAATTTAGATCTAAATTAGAAATTAGAAATTCAAAACAGATGTTTCCGCCAGACATCGAACACGGGGATCTTGCGCGTGCAAGGCGCACTCGATAATCGCTACACCACGGGAACACTAAATATTGGTGCTCCAGTTCTGTATGATAATGTGATTATTTTAGTTTACTCTTTTAATTTGTTTTAAATTATATTATGCACTTGTTGGATAACAGAAAGGACAGAATTAGGAGCTTATGGGGAATTGAAAACATAAATGTTAATACATAAATGTTTTCACCTGAAATTGAACCGGGGATCTTGCTCCTATAAGGTGTAGGTGATAACCGCTACTGAAACTATTAGATTTGTAGTTCCTATCACAACAGCATTATTTTGTCGTGAATCATATTATTCGCTTATTGCATATAAGAAGGGGCAGAATAAACAACTTACGAGATACTGAAAACATGTCTCCGCTCGGAATCTAGCTGGAAATCTTAAGTGTAGGAGGCGCACGTGATAACTGCAACACTAAGGAAACGTGGAATATGAACTCTCCAGGCTTCTAGGATGTCGTTATTTTTGTTTACTTTCGTTAATTTGCCTTAAATTGTATTATTCACTTGTTGCGCACCAGAAAGGGCAAAATAAAGAGCTTACGAGGAGCTGAAAACATAAATGTTTTTTGAAACTAAAATGTAGGAGCCATAGTTATAGTTCAAATACAATATACTAATATACTAAAAGAAAGAAAGAAAGAAAAGGAAAAAAAAACATACAGGGGGGGGGGGGTGAATTAGTAGTGGAGTTTAGGGTGTACAACTACAATTTTTACTAGCACCCTTTCAATACTAGATTACGTGCAAATAGTATAAAAATGTGCTTGCTCCCCCTATCAGTAGATACAGCTCTGCTTTTGTGGAAACATTACTCCCCAAACACACACTCGAATCACTCCTATAGGTTGTAGTGCATGGCTATTATTGTCGTGTAAGCAAATCTATTGTGCCCATAGTGAGAATACTGACTGCTGGTTGCACAAAAAATGACAGTTGGCATGTGTCGTGTACTTAACTTCTGTGAAATGTTTATATTTGCTGTTGTATGTACCATAACCATTACTACACTATGTTAGAGGCAGCAATTATTAAATCTGCCATGCTCATCTCATTTTTTTTTTTTTTTTCTAAAAGGTCCCTTTGTCGCTTCCTAAAAATATTTGTCAAAATGTCTCACAATATGGGACAAATACAGCATACGTATTAAGTGTGAAAGACGAATCAATACCTAAACGTTTATTAAATTGTAGGATAAAATCACATAGGAACAAGGTGAATAATGTGTTTAATTAGGACGGACACGTGGACAGGCTCAGAGGAAGAAGAAGAAGAAGAAGGAGAAGAAGAAGAAGAAGAAGAAGAAGAAGAAGAAGAAGAAGAAGTAGAAGTAGGTAGAAGTAGAAGTAGAAGAAGGGGAGGGGTGAGAAAAGAAACATTGGTGATGAAAAGCTCATTGGTATAGGAGGCAAAGTTTCATACCAAAACTCGTTCTACTATTTACACTGATGCAAAACCCAAGCAGATACTGTTCCATGTTTAATAAAAGCATGAGCTTACCATTGGCTAAACGTTATAACTCATCACCTTATTTTGGGCAGCTAAAGGTGTAA
Organism: Tenodera sinensis; assembly: GCA_030765045.1. Classification (NCBI taxonomy): domain Eukaryota; kingdom Metazoa; phylum Arthropoda; class Insecta; order Mantodea; family Mantidae; genus Tenodera; species Tenodera sinensis. The sequence continues at coordinate 82,770,743 of CM060966.1, forward strand.
CGGTAATTTGCAGTTAATGATTTCCTATCTGATGATGGAAGTAAGGTTAACAGTTTTCAATGAAACCAAACTTACAGGGATGGAGAAATAGCCTGCAGAGAGGAAATTCCGATGGATCAAATATCTGGAAATGACCCGCAGCAGAGTCGATAAGGGAGCAACTTTAGGAGCTTCGAGAGCAACCGATGCTGAAAGAACAGGATTAAGTATACTGGAGAAGAGAATCGATGAGTGAGCAGCAGAATAACGGTAAGTAAGGGAAACTTAGAATCGCTTTGAAAGTAAATGCTTCTTCATATCACGATGAAATGTACAGTTGTAAATATAAATTACTTATGCAGACTTCTTTGCGACCTGTCTATGCATATAGTTCATATAATTTATTTCAAATTGTAAAATCAAGACGAGTATGTATCTATGATATAGAATTTTCACAGAATTTAACATATTGTTATTCTTTAAACTTTTAAAGGCCATCATATCTACAAAATGTATTACTTTAGTCATTTTATTTCTGTATTTCACTGCTTCAGTTGTTTCAGTTTAAAGCATGATCGAAAATAAGGAATTCTCATTTATTTGGTAAATATGCTGTATAAGCTATCATTTACTACTTGGCAAAGCCATGAGGCGTAACAAAAAGAATGTGAAACTGCCCAGCTGTTTACATGAGCTCATCGCACAAACACGGCGAGACGCGTACGTACACTGTTCAGATGGAGCCTAGGTAAATTTAGACCATAATTAGTTGTTTACGATTCTCTAAGCGGTAAATTGAATCCGCCATGAGTGTACAGTAAACAGGCATACCTTCTAGTGCTGTGAACAGATAGTGAATGGGCCAGTATGGAAGTGATGATTAGTGAGAAAAATGATTGAAGGATGGGATTCAGCGGTGGACTTGCTCCTTGAGCTCGTGTAAGTGTTACATAAAATTAAGTGAAAATAACGCTATTGTAGAAAACTTTAAGGTTCACAACCATGATAAACCAGACTTACAGAAAATAAAGAGACAAAAACTTAGCAATAATTTAAAGATAAAAGGAACAAAAGATGTTAGTAGTAAGCCATCAAAACTATTACACAATGAATTAAACGAAGGTGGCATAGAAAAAGAAATATTCGCAATGCACGCGCTCGCACTCATCTCAATATCCCTAAGAGTTCCACAGATACACATGCCGTACTTCAACAAATGAAAATAGTCACTAATAAAGGTGAGCCTTTCGTAATGATAAATGATCATGAAAGCTATGTGATTGGTTTTCCGACTACAACAAACTTAACCGCTCTTTGTGGAAGTCTTACAGTTTACGTTGTTGGCACGTTTAAAAGCTTTCCCAAGTTTTATACACAATTGTTCACTTTTCATGATGTTTTCGTGTCACTAGCATTATTTCTGTTGCTAAATAAGACCATTTATACCTGTGTCAAAATGTTTCGTCATATTGTAACCCATTGGGAGATAATTGACTCAACATTTTCACCAAAAGTTATTTTTATAGACTATGAAACAGCTATTCACACTGCCGCAACGCGCTTGTTTGGCCTTTAGTTGTAACAGTAAGGTGTCGTTTCCATTTAGGCAAAAATTGGTCAAGTTAAGTCAAACTCAGAAAAAGGTAAATTTTTAAAAACATTTCTTTTAACTTCCCTTTTTAATCCCAAATGATGTAGAGGACTGCTTTGTCGAAGATATGACACAGAAATACCTGAGTGACTACAGTCTGGAGACATACATTGCGGCAGATTCAATGTTTCCATTTGCTATTTGGGCTGATTTCACAGCTACCACAAATCGCACAACTAATAGCTGTGAATATTTCTATGACAAATTAAATGGCTTGTTTTACACTTCACACCCAAACATTTACAACTTCGTTGACGTTTTGACCAGCATTCAGTCAGATGTGTATCTTCAGTTGCATAGTACAGGGAAAGAAAAAAAAAACATTAGAAAAAGAAACATTTTTGAGGGAGCAGATGACAAAGTTTACGAATAAGCACATACCGAGATTTGACTTTGTAAAAGGTGTTTTTTTTTTTTTTTTTTTTTTTTTTTTTTTTTTTTTTTTTTTTTTTAATTTTTACCTGTGTGATAAAACCATTGCAAGTTGCTCGTACGAACGATTTTAACATGACAAAAGTTTTAATCACACCAGCCTAACAAATGGTTGCCTAGTCCCAAGTCTGCACAATTACGGGTTGAGGGACTCAATTTACCTACTTTGAAAGTTTAGGAGGGACTTAATTTACCCACCATAAATTTGTAGGAGGAAGTCAATTTACCTTGCAATATTCAAAAGGGCTCAATTTACCATCCCTGGTTCAGATGCCATCATATCTTCAGGATAGCAACGTCTCATACATTGGCAAGCACGAGAGATGATCTATTTGTGTTTTATCACTAACTATACGCTAGGTGCTATTATTTCGCTGTCCTAGCACACAAGATAAGAAGCGATCTTAGCGCTCGACAGCCAAGGTCAGTACGCCTCAACGCTTTCCCAAGCAGTACGAAGACTGATTATCCCACTTTTATATTTTAATATCCCACCAAGCATATTAATGCGTCACTGAATTCGTTAAGTTATAGGCAGATTCAATAACAGGAAACTGGCTGTGAAACCTCCCAAGATCGTCTTTGATTGAGAATTTTTTAAGCTCTTCTAAGTTCTCATTCCCGAGAAATGATCAAGCATCACCTCCTTTTACGTCCATCAGTGTCCATCGCCAGTGTTGCCATATTTGGTAAGAACGGGCCTTTAGCATTATTTAAAAAAGGTTCCTACATATTCTTCATATTAACGCTAAACACCTATTTATACAAATATGCAATTATACAATACAATTCTTATATAATACAATACATAACATAGTTAATCATACGAGATATTTAGCATAGCTCTGTTTACCATTCTTATATCGTGTGATAATTAATTAGAGTACAATGATCCATTGTGTATATACATTTTTATCTTCGCTTTGTCATGTAGCACAACAGGTTTGCTTTAATTAATTCGATTTATTGTGTTTTGTTTATTTCACTTATGAAATTGCAATATATCATGATCTGTTAAGAGGATATTCTGATAATATTAATGTTATTTTTTACTGTGTAAACTCTGGAAAGCTAGTAAAATTCAATGCCAGGACCCAAATCAGAGATTTTCGCTTCTGCTTGTAGAGTTACCACTTGAGTTGCTTGACAAGAAGCTCGTACACGCTATGGATCTGTAGTTTCTGTCCCAGCCGAGGTGCTGAAATTTTCAAGTCTAAGTTAACTTTCTGGCCATGAACGGCTACTTTGAAAGAATTTTGCTCCAATATTGGAACCGTTAAAAATCTGTGCATTCGATGAAATTGTGATATCGCATTTTTGGAATAAAATTAATTTTCACTAAGCTAATGCTTTACAAACCCAGTATACTGTGATGTGTTTAAGATAAAGTAAAAAGAAAACTGCTTACAAGAAATCTTTATCTAAAATGTTGTACTGCAGGTATATTTCACCTTTTGAACACACATCAACTGTATTCTCATTCTGCATGTTTCATTCCAAAACTTAGACCTAATATGGTATTCTTTTGTTCAATTACATCTACAAGTTGGCTAGTTTCACTTCTGGATTTGCTTAACCCTTCCAAGTTGGGTGAAATTGGCGTTGTTGTATATTTCGTCTTCATTAGTTATCATTGCTAGGTAGGCTCTTGTATGGTACTTTTTAATGCAACCGTAAATTCATTTCTGATCAATAAACTTTATATATCTAGTTCATATATTGTTCTTAACTTCTCAGAATCCTACAATATAAAAGAATAATACCTATAGAATGCAAGAAAGTAGCGCCTTACAGTAATATAAACTGTCATGCGACATGCAACGCAAATAAATTCCATGTCTTGTCAAATAAACTTTTATTAGAGAAGATTACCGCTGAAGAAAATTTTTTAAAAAATATTCTCTCGTCTAACAGAAATAACTGGCAGCAGTTTTTTAAATTCGTGAGAAGGCGCAGGGGTAACAAGGAGGAGATTCCGGGAATAAAAAATGGAAATGTACAAGTTACCGACTCTTTGTTAAAAGCGGAAGTATTTAATCGGCAATTCGCTTCAGTGCTCCAAGTAAAGAGCAATGCCAGTATTAAAAGAACGGAGGGGCCCCCTATGATCGTGAAACCAAGCGACATTCGAAAAAGATTATTTAAATTAGGGAAATATAAATCAGTCGGTCCGGACGGCATTTCGGGTGACTTTCTTAAAATTGGAGGAGAGGCAATCGTGCCGTATATGCTGAGGCTATTCGAAATAACGGTAAATAACGGAAGTATACCGCAGGATTGGAAGCAGGCTATAGTCGTTCCTATTTATAAAACAGGGGATCGAACCAAAGCGACAAATTATAGGCCAGTTAGCTTGACATCAGTAGTAAGTAAACAAGTCGAGCATCTTATAGGGCAATACTTAAGACAAGAATGGGATAATTCACACTGGCTCTTTGAAGGACAACATGGGTTTCGGAATGGACACTCTTGTGAGAGCCAACTAGTAGCTATTTGTCAGGATGTAGCTGATGCACTCGATGCAGGCGGTAAAGTGCATGCAATAGTTATTGACTTTACTAAAGCGTTTGACCTTGTACCTCATGGGCCACTTATAGAAAAACTTTGCAATATGCAAATAGACAACAGAGTGATTATTTGGATTCGGGAATTCTTGAGCGGACGAACCCAAAGAGTGCGGGTGGGAAATAGACTATCGTCCCCTACCGAAGTAACCTCAGGTGTCCCCCAGGGTAGCGTGATCGGGCCGTTGCTTTTCTTAGCATATGTAAATGATTTATGGAAAGGGATAACATCACAAATTCGGCTATTTGCGGATGATTGTATAATCTATAGAAATATCAAGACCGAAGGTGACGTTAATAACTTACAAGAAGATTTAAACAAAATTCAACTCTGGGCGCAATCCAATCAAATGGAGATAAATCCAAGTAAATGTAAAACAATTATATTTTCAAGGACAAGAACAGAAGAAAATGTGATGTATAAATTAGATAACAAGAGAATACCCAGGGTAAGTAGCACTAGATATCTAGGTGTAATAATAAATGAAAGATTGGAATGGGGGGAACATGTAAACTCGGTCACTGGAAAAGCCTGCAAAGCATTACACTTTGTAATGAGAATATTAAAACGCAGCAATGGGAAATCGCGAAATTTAGCTTACACATCCTTAGTCCGACCAATATTAGAATATAGCGCAGCATGCTGGGATCCATATCGGGTTGGTCAAAAACAAGCACTCGAGAGAGTTCAAAAACGAGCAGCTAAATTTGTTGATAGAGGAAAGCGATTTGAAAACCCTACAGGCACTGCTACCTCCTGGGAACGTAGAAAACGGGCAAGGCTATGTGCAATCTTTAGAGCATATAAGGGGGAACCTGCATGGAAAGATATAACAAAGCGGTTGTTGACACCATCATATAGGGGAAGGAATGATCACTCTAAAAAAATAAGAAACAGGGAACAGAAAACTGATATAGGTAAATTTTCCTTTACCAATAGAACAATTAATGACTGGAACAATTTGACTGCAGAGTTACTGGAGACTTTGCCTCCAAATGTAAATAATTTCAAAGACAGGTTAAAAAGAAATCCTGTATAGTTACCATAGTGCATGAAAGGATTGTATATATGTTGTAAGGAATTGTATATTATATTGTAAGGAGTTGTATATTATATTGTAAAGAATTGTATATCATATTGTAAAGAATTGTATATCATATTGTAAAGAATTGAATATCATATTGTAAAGAATTGTATATTATATTGACAGCGCTGCCACCGGGCCATGCTCTAAGCAGTGAAATAAAGTATCTATCTATCTATCTATCTATCTATTTATGTTTTATAAAATGTTCCATTCCGCTGTGTATATCTCACAAATTGCATGCATAAGTTGGGTTACATTCAAATGTTATGGCAAATTTTTTTCAATTACACAACTCTTTACACTGCTGAGCTTAACTTGTCTTCGTGGAGAAGTCTAATTTTGGTCTCAGCCTGGATCTGTAGACAGACAACTTTAAGAATAAAGCGAATTCTTAAGAAGGAAGAAATAAATAGCAACTAAACCACTTGTGTAAATAAACTGAGTGCAATTGTGTAGCAAGCATCCCTAACTTAAGCTCACGACATGTTTGCACAAGGGAAGATGAAATGGAAAAGATAAAGGGGAGATTTCTCTTCCACATCTACACACTGACTATAGCACTTGTTTCTACTGTCTATAACCAAGCATGAGGAACCAAGCTACCGTAAAATACTACAATTTTGCAATCCAATGTACTTTTGAAGCAATCCTCTGGTTCCCGACGATGTGATGTTCTGGGCGCCAGTGGATATCCAATCCACAATATCTCCGCTCGTTGTTGTACCTGGCCTAGCTCGAGCAATGCGACTCTCTTACTCTGAATATGTGCGAGTGTTTACGAATTGAAGACAACACAAGTTCGTAGTGTATATCAGGTATAATGAATTCTTAAATTCTGGGGAAATTGCCAACCGATGTAATACAATAATAATACTGATTATGACCTGTCGACCGGTGAATATATGCAAGTTTACAGTTCTGCACGTGGTTGGCAGATAATTTTTGCCGCGCTGCAAAAAGACGCAACTGTCTCACCGCCCGACCTGTCGCTGAGTGCCTCTACCTGAGGACGCTATCTGCGCGACCCACACCTTTCTCTTTTTGGATAGTTCGCCAGCCCCTTCTAACCGTTTCCTAATTTCTAGGATCTAGCTTAGCTAACCATACAGTAAGTGGAATTTTAACAAGAGAGTAATGCTGGCCTTATGTCACATGAGCAATTTCTCGCTAATTTCCTGCTGCATCTACCTGCTAGAAGTCACGCAGGCACTGTCGCTAATGATTTTAACGATCCTTTTACAATTGGGGACGGGAAAATCTATTAGACTTCTGAAATAGGTCAAAATACGTGGGCTCGCAAAGACACTTTTCTCTGATGAGTTAAAAAAAGCCCATAATATGTATATTTATTTGAACGCACATTCTTAATATTTTTATTTTACTGATGTTTCTTACTTTCTTTAGTTGTTACTTTTTTCGATCAATTTCTTATTACTTTCCAGTATCATAATTTTGGCTTCACCAACCAAGAAAACCGTTATAGAGAATATTTCTACGGTTTTCCATGACTGACCTAATTCAACACGCTACTTTACACATGACAATATCATGTCTTTGTTGCTAAAAGTACTTGGCGTTTAATATTTTGGCAATAAATACAGCCGAATAAATGAATTGGCGATAACTGACGGATTCGAATTATTACCGAAGGAACCTTTTATGATATTCATCCTATACTTTGAGAAAGAAACTCAGCACGCTTGGCAGTCAGATGTGATGACTGCAGTGCACAATGATCTGTCCAGGATCAACATGGGTTTTGCGATTTTGTAACATTTTTACCGCCTCTAAGGGTTGGCTAGTTTAGTAGAGCAAATATTGCGTTCCACCTACAAATTTAATAATGACACTTCACCGAAAATGGATGTTTTGAGGCCCTTAAATCCAAATATATTTTTAAAACGGTGCACGCATGAGAATGTGAGTGAACAGTTTAATACGATCAGAAATGTGCAATAATTACCAACCCTAGCGTTTAACTTGATTGTTGATGATAGTTTTGTACTCTTCAAAGATTTTCATGAAATAACCCTCACCGAACAAACCTTTACATGAAAAACAAACCTTTGTCTCGTTTTATTAAAGAAGACTCTGAAAATGGTGATTAAAATAACATACGCTTAAGATATTGTGACGCCGGGCTCGACGCACAAAAAAGGATGGAGCTGCCTCATACCATTCACAAGAGAGAACACATGACTGCCAACAATCAAAGAAGCTACACAAAAGAGATTTTCTCCGGAGCGTTCGAGAAACTCAAGCTGCGTCAGCGGCGACTTGTTAGCGGTGGTCGAGAAAGGTCCGTGTAACGTCATCTCCTCTACATAAGGAGGCGAGAGAACAGCAGAGCAGTTAGTGAGTGAGTGGGAGAGTTGCAGTTACAGATACGAGTCGATCAGTGTGGCAGCTGTGTGTGCGTCTTAAAGCAGGTTTCACGAGCATCAAGTGATTGCATCGTTAAAGTTGGTGTATGAGAGACAGAGAAAGAGATGAAAGACACTGAAAGGACCCAGTCAATGTTACAAGAAGTAAAAGTTGTGAGTTGTGATGACGCGAAAGAATGTAGTAAGAGCAAAATGAAAAATGTGTATTTGTGGTAAAAGTTTAGAAGACAATAAAGTGTTAGAAAAGTAACTGGATGGATTTTGTCGTGTTCTTGAGGTGGTATCAAAATTGGGATTGGGATTGCGAATCGCCGTTTTGCCACACTATTTACATCAGGCATCGGCAAACATGTACGCAATGAGGGGTTAGTATGACGTCTCAACATGCAACCCGCAATACACATGACGTAATGTACAACAGGGGATGGCATTGACCTTCGTTCAGTGTCTGTGCTGGACTCGTTCGCTACAGAGTACAATAAGGAATAGTACACATACCTGAATCCAGCTACGAGTGGTCTACGATACTTTAGGTAGGCCTAGATATTTGAGCAATATATTTCAATTCACTTCTATTTGCAATGTACCATGAAAATCTAGTGATATATCACAAGTAGCCACTCTCAGGGTAGCACGCAAATTAACATCTGTTAATCGCGATACAAGATTTTTTTTTATTCAGTTTCTTTCCTTCTACATATTTCTTAAATGCTTGAGATAATTCTGTCCCTGTTGTATGTTCCCTAAGTGGAATGACTTCAAGCATATATTATTGTATCGAGAGGTTGTTAGTGACTCCACGAGTGAAAATTACCAATTGTGCTGTGTCAACGTTGTCAGTGCTTTCATCCAACGCGAGAGAAACGGCTATAAAATATTACTAAAAATATCATATTGTTCAGGGAAAATTATGTTGGTAACTTTACTCTCACAGTTTTAATGAAATCTCCATCACTAAAACACCTCAGTGACTGAGCAATCTCCAAAGTAACAGCATAGCTGGCGTGAAGTTGTTTATCAGTTGTAATATTTGAATTAATATTAGGTGTATTATCTGAATATTGCTCTTTGAGCTGTTGCAGGTCCGATCTAGATCTGAAAAAAAAAATAAAAGAATAAAAGACATTACGTCAGTGTTATGCTACTTTAAATCGTGGTATAAATTTATGAATACATGCTTGTCTATAATTGTATGGTGATCTTATGACATGTATCATAATGCCGCTTGATGTTCCATTGATGAGTGCCTTTTTGAACTTTAGAGCACAACAAACACCTTACGTTCCTTACATGATGAGATAAGAAATAATCAAAGTGCTATTCTAGATATCAAATTTAATAGACCAGGAATAATTACATGCGCTCTAAAGCGCAGAAATTTATCTTTAAGTCTTAGTATTAAATTGCACTTTGACAGACATGTTTAGAAGTGCAGGTAAATACGAGAGGACAGTTCGCCCGTGATCGGTGTGTATGCAGTGCCAGTTAAGGCTGCGAGGGAGGGAGGGGAGGCAGAGTAGGCGCTGCCCCTGACACGCCATAGTTGCGAGGCCTCATTGAGTACATGTTTGCCGATGCCTGATTTACATGACCTTTAAGTTAGCCTTGAATTTTCTGTGAAGTGCTCCTCATTTGGAAGGAATTTTGTAATGAACTGCGCAGAAAGCGTAGAAGCAAATTATTTAAAATGGCATTTTATCGCATCAAATGTTTGCAATATATCCGCTGTCTCTGATTTGATATTTAATATTTAATATTTTGACGTACCATTACCTTCAGTTTTGCTCGGGATGTAAAACCTACATAGAATGTGATATTCAGATCAACTTATACGGACCTGCATAAACATTTAGGTATCACCTTCGTCTCTGGTACCTACAACGAAACCTGTTATGCATCTGTTCTGCAAAATGTTTTCTGTATTTAGATGAACTAGGTGATGAAATCGGCTTTTGTAAGCATAGTTAACAGAAGCGATATAAAAATAAAAGACAGCGTAAGTATAGAGAAAGTCGAGTGAAAGTAACACGTCGGATTCTGTTGTACTAAGGCCTGATATGTTATAAAGTAATATAATTTATTGCTAGCAAACAACAAAATATTTGTGCTAGTCCGACTTCATGGAGCCAAGTTCTTTTACTTAATACTCTTACGGCAGCAAATAAATATAAGTTATATTACTATACGAGCCGCTACTGACCTAAATGGCGTGTTGAGAGTTGAGAGGGAAAAGCACACTAACTTCTAAGTTCAGTAAATCCCTGCTTAAGATGGAAGTCAAACATAACGATAGGAACCATGTAACTCAGGAAAGGAAGTTAACGAGAAACAGCGGCCGATGTAATATTTTAGGTTCACATTTGATATACTTGGAAGATGTCAATAGCACGTACGTTCACCTGTAGCATTTAATATTGGACTTCACCCGATAATGGAAAATAAGTGAACCAAATCCAATATTGGTGAGCAAATAATTTCAAGTAAACAGTTTTTCTGAAGGTTTTAGTAGTATATTTCCTTAGAAACTAGCCAAGCTTATATATCTTCGTTTTATTTTTATTGAACTCAAGACTTTATTGACACACAATATTGATTTGACGTTTTAGCCTCATCCCTTGCTCACCAGTTGTCAGGTATCCGTCTGATACTGTTTGACAGTGCACTTCCCTCACACTCCTTCCATCTCGTGTTGATTTACAGGGATAGACTGACTGTTTCCATTGTCTTGTATCATTACCTTCAGTACTTCGGAACTGAATGTGAACCGAATATTCCTGCAAATAAAAATTTTAAAGTCAGTTTTTATTTATGATTTTTTAACATTAATAACATTGTTCCGCATCAAAAATGATGAATGCATATTCCGAAACAGATTATGTGCGCTGAGTTGAACGGGGTAATCCGTATTTTACTTTCTCTACTACGTATAGTAAATAGGTGAAGTATTGCATTCCATCCAAAATTTCGATGCCGAGATTTCACCGCAAATATATTTGAAATCCCCTGAATTAAAGAAAAAGGAAATAAAACTTTTTTTTTAATGAAAAGGTCCGTGAATGACTGTGTCTGTCCCTGTGTGTCTAACTGAACAGTGTTACTCAACAACGAAAAGTCCGTTAAAAACCAAAGTTGGTATCTAAGTTTAATGTGTTTCAAGGACGCAACACGAAGATTTTGAAGAAAAGTTATCCACCCTTTGCGTGGAAAATTTTTCGAAAATTTTTATTTTCTCAAAGATGGCTATAACAATTTTGACTAAAATGCCATGTTTAAGATGACCTTATGGCAAATGAAATCTATATTTTGAATTCTCTGTCTATAGTCCACGTAGCTCTGTTTACTCTTGATTACTTTTGCATTGCTGGTAAACTGCCAGGGATAGACCAAATCTTACTATACAAAAATGTATTTCTCTTTAAAACACACAAGCTATGTCCGAATGCATTTTTTGGTGGAGTGAACCATTTGGGAGATATTCTTTGTTGTACCTTAAGCGTTGTCGTTTTTTGGGACAGCCTGCATACAAGTATTGAGCTAATACGAACATTTTGTTCTCTTTTTTTAACTCTGAACGTAATACAAAAACTGATAACATATTTGGAATCAACATCCCAAGATTAGGTAGAATCCGCATTCAAATTCGAAATGCAGTACATTGTAATTGGTGGCACCATCATCGCGGGTCTTATAACCAATTATGCAATTGGTGGTCGCAGTAGTAGATATCGGATTGTATAATCTCAATCTCCTATTACCTAGATTCAATACCTATGTTAAAATACCAAATAATGTAGAAATGGCATGCGTATAGTGATAATAACGTTACAGGGAGCTCTCTCTCTTGTGTCTGTTACAGAACAGCATACTTGAATTAAGTGTTATAGGTGACGTCATATTGAAGGTGTACACAAATTTAAACGTATCAAGATTCTAATAAATCCACAAGTTATCATTTGAATGAAAAAGCTACATAAACTTCATTGGTGTTTGTGAGGAGAAATAGAAAACATGGGGGGAGGAAAAAAAAAATACCCAGCCAGCAGTTCCAACAATGAAAGATGAGACAGCTAGAAACTGTCGTGAAAAGAATTTTAAAAAATTGCTACCTCACTTAGCAGTTCAAAATGGCATTTCAGTGTCATGTGCCCATATATCTGTTCTAAAACTAAAATTAACGCCATAGTAATAACAATAGAGCAAACACTCACGTTTGAGCACAGTGTTGCAAGACTTCGCTATTACCACTGTACTCTATGGATAATGTGTTAATCATGGTTTGTTATATTTCTCTATGAAGCCTGTCTGCATCAATTGAGTCATATGGATACATAGAACAACACTGTAGTTTTACAAATTCACATTTATTACATAGAAACATTACATGATACAAAAATGGATGTGTGCAGCGACAATTACTGAAACCATTTTTTTTTTTTTCACGAAAGCATACATATATCCTAATAGGTATGTGAACAATTTACTGATTCTTGCCTTCAGAGAACTCACACCTGCAGAACATGTTCGTGGTTACTTTATCATGGATAAGGCAACTTGCACATACTGAACGCATTATAACTTGTTTATGCCCGACCATGCCATAATATAGTTATTTAACGCCACTGTAATGGTCTCATTATATTCACCTCTTTATAATGATACTGTTATCCACGAATCAAAAGATCCACATGTAAAATTCAATAGTTTACCACTTGGGTACAATTCCTACGCAGCTAAAGGCAAAATTGGCGATTCTCTATATTCAATCTAATAACAACTAGTGAGCGTTTAGAAAAATTAAACATTCCAACAAATACAATTTATCTTCTCGTTTTTTTAAGGTCTATCTTATTTAAAGGTGTGATACTCCCTGTATAATTGTGTCAATAAAATCAATAATTTCACAGATGGCGGCATAATTATTGATTCTCGTATGTACAATTGAATAATAAATATATGATTAAAATGTCCCACACCAGTGACAACAACGTACAGCGTAGATTATTAAAACCATTTAACAAATGTTTTAAACTTAGACACACAAATAGTTCAGCATAAATAGTCGTGTGAAACTTGAGCATAATGACAATTAAAATGCTTGTATGAAAATTAGGAAATGAGAGGTAGTGAGCTTCATAAAATATATTGGTATCTTACTTGCTGTCATTATGCCCTCGTCTCTTTTTAATGATGCTCCTCTACGTATCTAAATCCATAGCTGAAATACCTAAGGATAAGGTATGCAAAAAAAAAAAAAAAAAGTCCTACAGGCAGTAGACAAAGTAGTGGTATCCGATCTTGCCACATTCCGGTTGGACATATTTTGGGTGTTCAATAATGTATTTACTAGATTGTAGGAGGCTTTATTATGAATAAGTATAAAATGTTATCTTTCTTGTCGTTCTTCTCATCAGTTGATCCATATTCCCGCGTTGAGACAAAACTTGTAGCAGATTTGAATTTTCCTAAAATGTCCTGCACTGTTAATCTTATGGAACTATTGGTCTACAGGGTCGGAATATCGGATTGATATCACGTTCGAAATCAATTCTTTTCACTTGGATCACTCACAAAGGGTTTTATTTTCGTTTAAATATGTTTTGAAATTCAAATATGAACACAAAATATTACAACTTTTCTCTTCTATCTCTTATTTTACTGACTGTTCACCAGATCATTGCCTTTGGACACTGAAGTGAAGAGGAGAAACATCCCACATAGTGTAACCCGTTTTTCGTAAACTTCCTAAATAACGTGGCTGCCGCTAAGTTGCCAACTTCCGTCCAATATCATTTCCGCTATATTTGCTCGCTAATATGCTAGTATGTCTTAATTTCAGTTGGAAATTGGACGAGTCACTAGTGTTATCTCGGAAGTGAAGGAAAGTTGAGTGTAGAAGTAGATAAATCCCTGCCTATCAGTGCCGTGAAGTCTGCTGTGATATTGTGCTTGCAGTGCAAAGGGTTTCAGAGTGACAGTTCCATGTGTAAATCAGATCTTCACAGGATAATTGAAACAAACAAACCTAAAGAGGTTTCTAAAGCAAACGCATTTTGGGGTTTCACTGGACTACACTTTCGTTTGCTTGTCCACATACACGTGTGTTCTGAATCCCATAGAACTGGCTTGGGCCAAGGTAGAACGAACAGCTAGATAAATGTAAAGGTGACTTATCCTTACAGGAATTGCGCGATATAACGCTCGAAGGTTTATCATTGTAACCGAAACAGACTGCCAGGGTTTTGAAAACACGAAGGCAAGGTAGAAAATGATCAGCGGGAGAAAGACGGAATAGTAGAAAATATCGCTTACGTTGTATAAGCTAAATAACTAAAGTAAAAAGAAGACTTAAGTTCCGCTATGTTGAGTGACTTCTTTGCTTTGATCTAGCGTGAATAGACATTCTAAGGTTGGAATTACTATTGCAAGCGTGACCACAAGCATGACTGCAGCTTCAGATATTGCTGTTTACCTGGAACTGTTTACTGACGAACTCACTTGCTGCATTCCTACGTTTCGTATATTTAAAATAACATCCATAATAGATTTTTTCATTTAAGTAATAATTTTGAAAAGACCAGCAAATGGTTAAAGCTGTCTTGATAGGTTAAATTATGCACGAAAAGTCGCGAAGTGGCAATAGCCTGGTGCCATGCATACAGGTTTTTTCTTTGGTTTAACTCGCAACGTGCTTTCACTAAAGCGTCTAAATAGCTGAATGGAATTATAATTATGTCCTGCGCACTAACCTGAGGGAGACGGCGTCGCGTCTCAGCCTTGTACCATTATCTTTTTTTCTGCTCATCACAACTTGGAAACCGAATTCACCATACTCTAATTTGAAAGTCCCTGAGTCCTTACGACATTGTAATTAAAAATTTTTCGGCTGCTTGCATTTTTTAATAGAACAGAAATAATAACTTCCACTCCACTGGACTGGCATGATGCGGTGTGTTCTTATGAATGCTGACTCCATTCTCCATGCGTATGCTGTCACACGATACTTTGTGCCAGTCCTTCACGGTGTATTCAACAGACGAGTACGTTCATGTGCTGTTGATCTACGGGATATAAATTCAATGCACTACGGGAGAAATATCCTCATATACAACAACAATAAAGTAAAATTGAAATAAAACAATTACAATTTAAAATAATAACAGCATTAAACACAATAATTATTTAATTAACATTACACACTAAAAATTAGTACATTCAGGGGATTCAAAACACCATTACAGTAGACAAATTACACATGAAGTGTGCGCTCGTTCCAATTGAACCTAGAACTTAATAAATGAAAATTCCGTTTAACCTGTAGATGATAAATACTTGGATGGAACCTAGCATAGGGACTGATGTTTTCATGTTAGAGTATAAAATGCGGATTGCACAAACTGGAAGATAATGGGCATCTGACTCACTTGGTATACACTATTAGTGAATAATGTCAATTTACAGCAGTTTTTCTTGTCATACTTCTGTGAGTGAAAGCTCAAACATGAGTATTTTTTATTTTCGATTTTGTTTTACTAAAAGTATCCCAGATGGATTGTAGGATAAAGGTGGCAATGGCATACGTAGGTATCCATTAAATACGTAGCTGATACCTGGTTGTGTAACCAAAGAATATGAATATGTAGCCAGTTTATAGGGATTTAAGCTGTATTGAGAGAACTATAAACACATATCAATAATATATTAACTTGCAATTCGAATCTGATGAGTCAGAAATGCAGTGCTTGTGTTTTAGTCCCATTTAACCAGCTCCATATTGCCCATAAATCATGATGTTCCGTATAATGCATTTAATGGAATATAGCAGATGAATAATTCAAAAAGGGGTAAACTTCTAGGGCCCTTTCACAGTCACCGATCATCCCCAAAGCTATAAAATTCGCATCCATTTGAGAACATCCGTTTAACTTGAGGACACGTATTTGAAATAAATGACGATCCGAATGCAAATGGCCACAACTTACATCTTACGTCTTCACTGACAGATGGGTTACGAATTTCCTCAAAACAAATGATGTAGTACTAACAGTTGTTGTTCCATTGTATTGAAATGAATAGTGTACATAAGGGTACATGAGCAAATCAGTACAACAGGGTTGCAGCTTTAGGCAAAATGACGTGGCGTTTTTAATGAACAACGTACTATTTTGTTAATAGAATACTTATAAGGCTACCGAAAACTATCCTAGCTGTTTACATATACAACTGCCAGTACGCCAAGTTTGTTGCTTTGTTCCAAGTTACCAAATAAGAGTACAAAAATAGTTAAATATGCGCATAAAAAGGTTTAAATGTTAGCTGAGGCCATAAACATGACGATTACCAGGATCTTCATTTAATGTGAATCCCTGTTAAACTTTTCGTCAAACATGGATAGCTCAATCACTTGTATATCCTAGTCTATGCCTTATTATAAGGCAGAAACTTTGGGTTGTACGCTGCTCCCACTCCTACCGAATCCATCCTCTCTAGAAGGAGAACGGCATAAGGGGCTAAAGATGCCAAAAGTGACATTTAGGTTCTTTGTGTACCATTATAAATTGTTTCTTCATTGTATACAGAATGTCCCAAAATACAGACAACGCTTACTATGTTGTGTGGGAAGGCAAACATCGGTTTTCAAATAGAACCCCCTGTTCGGAAATGCACGGTTTGGACGCTGTAGCACATCGAAGTGTGAGATGGGTGCACGTTCACATTTCGTCAATAAACCCAACATTACAAACGGGCTTCAAACTGTCTACCTCCCACGTCATTACAGTGTTCATATCCGCGGGCGTGGGCTGTGTATTTCATGACATGGGTTCCTATTTCAAAACCGATCAGTTTGCCATCCACTACATACTAAGCGTTGTCGGTGTTTGTTTGGGACACCCAGTATGTGTGTGTGTGTGTGTGTGTGTGTGTGTGTGTGTGTGTGTGTGTCAGTGGCGTAGCGTGGTGTTAAGGGTACACATGGGTGAAATTTCTAAATTCTACAATTATTATTAACAGATTTTGTTTAAACTCATATCTGACATAATGCATTTAAGGAATAATGTACATTCAAATTTGCATTGTAGTATCGTCAACACCTTTAAATTTATTATCCTTTCTAGGTATTCTTTAGGCAGTGTACCTAAAATGCTGCACACAATGAAGATTTCAAAGTCTTGTTAATGTTAAATATTATTCTGCTACAGATAAATGCTCCCAAAAGAATGTTGGTAACAGAACATTTCATGATGCTGTGCTTTATTAAATGAAAATTATTAACCTGGAAAAGCAGTATTTTTTTCACAATTGTTATATTTTTTATACAGCTTAATAATTCACCAAATGGTAAATATTAAAGTTACAGAACAATCACTCCCACAATGTTTTCTGCATTTTAAGTTTGTTGATTACAAGCACTCAGATTCCATACTTGGAGCAGTAGGTTTCCAGAAAATGCAGCGTTCTCTCGACAACACGTGTTTTCCTCGTAGTGAACCACGCACAAGCACATGAGCAGTGTGCATACCCTGCCTTCGGTTTCCTGTCGTATTTTTCTCTGGCATGTTCACATATATTGCTGTTCAAAATGCTGTTTGTTACACTCTGATACGTACAGAGGAAGTTAAAAATAGGAAATTAACCTTCACTGCCAAACAAAATACTGAAAAACTAAAACTTAGCTTTAAACCTCATTGACATTAACAAGCGATATGCACTTCTCTGCACTGAATCCACTGCGCGTGCGCGTCGTTTGACACGACAGGCGTGAGGCAAGCACAAGCACCAGCCCTTCTGTTTCAATACTTGGTGTGATACGCTAACAATACTACTTCATAGAAGATTGTTGTTCGAAACATACTCTCAGCAAATATTTCGCCGTTTGGACTAGTACATAGATAATAGGAAAAGTTAACTAAGAAACGCTGGTAGGATATGCAACACATTACCCACATCAATTCATTATTGTAGGCGGAAAATTTATATTTTAAATGTATTTTGAAAATGCCATTTTGCACTCAAGTCTATAACTCCACACAAAACATTATAAAATGTAATTCACACTTTACACACTTTTAGCTAATTTTTAGGAGAAGCTTTGTCATAAAAATTGGTACCACTACTAAATATGGTAGCTTTCACTTGTCAAGCAACGGGAGTTTTGCTGTGGACATGTACGTAAGGTTATTTTTCTCCAGTTTTATTTTAAACAAGTTTTATTCGAACAATATATTTAGATATAAGTGGCCCGTTTCTTCAAGATCTATTGAAAATAGCTGAATTACATTTTGATATTATAAAATGAGTGTCATAATGCTGTTACAGATGTACCTAGGCATTATCAAGTTGATGGATTTTATTAAAACAAAATAGCACCTGAATAATTTGGATAAACTTCTTGTCTATTTAAGAAAATACGTAATTAGGTGACTTCTTTAATAAGCCGCATTCTTGTATTAAAATCTATCAGGGATCTAGAAGCAATGCTATACATGTCAACAAATAATATTTTAAATCGTTTCTGAGATAACAGCTTGTCATGAACTGGTAATTTTAACTTGCAGGAATACAGCAATTCGTCTCCCCTTAAAATGTAGAATGCTTGAAGAGTTACCACCGCGTCATTTCACAGGACATTATAACATGTGCGCTTCAGACTAATAGCAGATACTGCTTAGACTTTCATGTGTCTGTGATATCTGTCCACGTGCCTTATAGCTTTTGAGTGTAAATAAAACCATAAGTAAAGGCTTTCTATCTATGGCAGACACAAAGCTTTATGGCGGTTCATAGCTGACCACTTCGTTATCAGATTATCCTCTTTCTTGCTGCACAAATGCATTTTGTGGAAGCAAATGATATGTATTTTTACAGCGTGTTTATTTATATAGCACCTCAAGCCATGACAAGCCTCTGATTGAATACTCATTTGCCATTAAACTTTGTGTTTGCATACTGTGGCGCAGCGTTATGGCAGTGTATCTATGAAATTAAAAAATCCGCAGTTTCCTTTGAATATTTTTCCACACTCTCAGAACATAATATATAATATATATTTTAATAATAAATCACTTTTGATATGCTAAGATGAAATGAATCTTGGACGCTACGGTTTATTGTATCTCTCCTTAATTTTTAACTTGCACGCAGTATACAGATATCAAGATATTGTCATACTGCCATTACTTGACTTTAATTAGTTTAAGAGAAAAAAAATGTTTTGTACACAATTTATAGATAGTTTCATTTTTTTTTTTTTTTTTTTTTTCAGCATGAGTTATGAAAAATATTTAATTTCAGGTCAACTATTTAATATTTTTAACTAGTAATGAAAACTTTCAATGCCTTAATCGCTGAACCTTTCCTGAAAATTACAAATTGTTCCCCTGTAGTTTTGAAGGTAGCCAGTATTGAGAAAATAAAAGTGAGCCGTTAAAGTACAAAGTATAAGCATAGTAAAAATCAAAATTTTCTGCAATTTTCTGCAATTCAAAACCTATGGTGCAATGTTGTCCGCAAGTTGGTGATGGGGAAAGATAAACATGGATAAGCAGTACTCCCGCCTAGAATGACACAGGAAGCACTATTATCAGATAATCAGAATATGCTGGAATTTTCCCACTGGTTGGACATTCTAGAACTCATGGAAATTTCAAAGAGCTGCATAAATGAGTGCTGTACTCAATTTAAAGAAGTGAGCTGGCGAGTGTGTTTCTGGTGCGACAGCAAATGTGGTTTTCTGAATGAGTTTGTAGAATTGTGCTGATTTGCAGTGAATACTGCTAATGTAGATTGCAGAAGTGAACCGTTCAATAGCAGAGGCTAAGCTGTGTATGTGTATTTTGTTGCAACGCGATGTCGGGAACCGAAAGAAGTGGAAGCTAATTGTAAGTGAAGTGACAGTGAAAAGTTGAACTAGTTCAAATTAACGAAATGACAATAAGCACTTAGTGAAATGAAAATTATGGTTGAACCTCATTTTATGTGTATATCAAGGGGAAACGGGAAGATTACTTGTAACTTAGAATTACTTAGAAATGAGATTTTGATAATAGACCCTGTTTTTTTGTCTTTTTTAAACAAAAAGTAATACGGTGAACCTATACACGAAGCAAAAATTTTCACCTCAATTCTGCCTTAAAAATCAGTTAATTTGGCTTGTTTCACTTTTCTTGCATTAAGTGCATATGTCTCATTTTGCAAACGTATTAATGAACTTAAAGCCTTTTCACTACAACTTTTTGTATTGAGGTAATGTCTACACACATTTATTTTACTTAGCACTGCACTCACTTTAGGTATGTAGGTATGTCAAGATTTGAGTCTTCACCCTCATTATTGCTGGTGTCACTTGAAGTTGGTTTGCTTTATTGATCACCACCACACATCAGCAATGATCTGGTCATTCTGTGGTTCTCCACATAGCAAACAAAATATATTTTTATCCTTACTTCTGGTTTATTGGTACGACATTGCCGCACCGAAAGCTGCTTACTCTACCAGCAAACATGTTTGTCTTTTGTTTCCGCGGCCGAAAGCGGCCTGCTCGGATTGCGTCATTGTCAACAGAGATAAGCAAAAGTGCCTCGAGTTTCTGTTAAGATAGCATATGCCATAAGCTCATTATAATTACGTAAAACTCACTTTCTATCTCAGGTTCTATGAATTACAATTTGCCGAGACCTACAAAAATTTACATACAAAAAGAATCACATAGTATTGGGTTGCGTATAAAGCAAGTTCAACTGCATTTCAAACTGGAAAAAGTTACAATACAAGTATGATTTTAAAAGTTCTAAATTTCGAAAGTGCGTAGTTTTCAAATTACATATTTGGCGTATTAGCTGCAACCTTTATTTATTTTTGAAAATTAATCCATATATAAACAGCAATGAGTTCGGAATAGGAAAAGCGACAAATAATCCAAAAACTAGTATAATAATTTATAATGCAGTTTGTGCTTCATAACTGTGTGTTAAACAATGCCCTGCAAATTAGATAACCAATGTTAATTCCTGATCTAAAATACCACGCCAAGAATAACATAAAAACTATCGTAGACATTAATTTGTCCATAAATCCCAACAACAATATAAATCACACTATCTCTGTAACTGAGCAAGATGGCGTCGAAATAACGGCTGCAACTCGCAATCCGGAACACCCGGGTTCGATCTCTTTCGATCGCGCACTGAGTTTTTTTCCGTGGTTTCTCATTATCACTTGGACGAATACCAGAATGCTTAATTTCATACCATGATTTCCTTTCATTCAATTTCCTTATTGTCTTTCAGGCATGCTTTCAGGCATGTGATATACGGCAGTACCGGACAGAAGTCGGGGATGCTTGCGCATTGTAACTGCTGCTCTCGAAGCTAGGTTTGTTTTTTCCAGACTACCTCTGGGGCTTAGTGCTTAGCATGCTTAGCATCCAGATTCAAGTACCAGGTTCAATTTCCAGCTGGAGGATGGACATTTTCTTGAGATATCCTTTTTAGATTCTGGAAGAATGAATGTGTGTTTGAACGTAATTTAATAGTTAGGGAACAAACCTTCATACACAGAACGAAAAGTGGCTGAGTTTGGACTATAGCAAGTGGAGGGGGTGGGGGCAGTCTATCACGTGATCACAACACAGAGGAGGAGAGGTACAATCGACACACGAATGTTGTAGATAACGTTGTGACATACTTCCACTGAATGCTGTCACTATTTACAGCAAAATATTCACGCCCAAATTATTGTACAAATTCAGCAATACGCGAATATTCCCTTTTTGCTGCAGGCATTTTGCTGTATGGAACTAGTGCACCTATTCGACAGACACTATACACTGTAGGCAGTGTGCTTTCTACTGTCTCTGTACTGGGACAATGACGTCAAGCTCTGCCCGTGTGGCAGGTAAATTGCGACCGCCTCATTTCACGATAGCTACATAAAGGTTCGAAACCTAGTTATAAGGCAAATTAATACTAACCCAAGGGTTAAAAAAAACACTGTAAAGTCTTTTACTTTCTCTATTACGTAATTGCAGTACATACATATTGGTTAAATGATAAACTGGTACCTAATACTGTAAGACGAATGTTTTTAAGAAAATACCCCACTCCAAACTACCCTTTACACAAAAACTTTCCTGGAAACAGCGTGTAAAGTTCTCTTCCATCTAAATTATTTGTGTAATTGGTAAAGCATAAGAGGTGCACAAAATATCACCACTCAAAAATTGTAAATCTCGTTAAAGTGCACAATTTATACCAATTTTTATCTGCAAAGCAAACTATTTCCGAAAATTTTCTTTTTATGAGTTGAGTTTCAAGCAGTTGTACTTCTCACAAATAAGAGATGATAATTTGGGTTTTATTTCTTGGCCGTGGAAAGAAGGTGGAATTGCATAGCCATAACAACCAACTGTTAAAAGATTTCATTGTCCCTTAAGCCTATTTGCATTTCTATATTCTCGTTGTATCTGCAAAGAAATTATGTAATTATGTAATTCCGCAGTTTATGCCAATTTTTATCTCCATTAACAAGTCTATAACAGTATCTGGGCGAGGATTCTTTTAATATAAAAAGATGAATGTATGTGCCATGTCGTTTGTTTAACAATATTTTAACTTTAACTTCCAATTAAAAGTTTAAATCTTAGCGTTCCGTTATTAATTTTATTTTAAAAATAATTATATATGACTTCTAACACTTTAAAGAAACAAAATACATTCTTTACAAGAAACATTACTTACACAGTTTTAATTATAGGTGTTTTTTGATATCATCATCTGAAATACAGAAAGAATGACTTTAAGGCAAGGATTTTATTATAATGGTTAAGACTAAAGGAGCAACGTGTTTTTTTTTTTTTTTTTTTTTTTTTTTTTTTTTTTTTTTTTTTTTTTTAATTTTACTGAAAGCTAGTGCAGAACGAAAAGTATGCAAATAATTATATTGAATATATTTAAGAAAAACCATTTTTGTGCACCAGATATTCCGCTAAACGCAGATAGTTTTGGATAATAGTTGCTGTTAAAATGTACCACTAGATTTGGAAACTACCTTTTGTGAATAGCCTCAGAATTCTGTTCAGGCAGTGTTTGGAATCACTACGTCTTTGGAAATGATGATACTGTTAAGGGGCGTTTGGATTTGGACCAAAACCAATGCTGCGCTTTGATCTTTCAGAGCATTTCACTTACTCTGTAATCTTCTGCCAAGAAAGGAAGGGAGCAAAAAAATATCTGAAATCGGAGTTTCACGTATGCAGCTCTACTTGTGCCAAACAGATTTTTTTCTGGTTCCACAGTCGTAGTATATTCTTTTGTCCTCTGTATACAAATGTGACTATTGGGTGCACTCATTGTTTTTATTAGGTTTCACCACAAAACAGGCGCTTATATATTGGAATGCCTATTTGAAATCTTTTATCTTCTTAGTGCATAGGTTGTTTAGGATTAGGATTAGGAGAGATACGGAGGGGGTGCGGCACCGAAGCAAGGCTTATTGTACTTATGCCCTGAAGGGGGCTCCCTTGAGGTGAGAGGAGACACAGGGTGGCCAGATCCAAACCAATGGCACAAACATTGACAGAGACCACTAAGCTTCCCCGAGTTTGACATGTCGATACTTTAGGCCTTCTAGGGCCAACTCAGGGGGACCTGGGTGCGGGGTCCAACGTCCCCAGATGCCGTCCCCTTTTCCACCCGGATCCCATGGACGAGTCACGGAAAGGTTTTCTGTGCGCATATCATCCCTGCCAAGCTGCACCTAACGCCTTCGATGACACTTGGGACCCTGAAAGAACCAACGGGATGAAGGATGAATGAAATGGTTAATGACGTGAAATAGAAGCACGGGAGACTGGAGGATGTAATTAATTAATTACCCTTTCCAACTTTCGCCTTGTGACTCCGGGAAATCCCCGAAAATAAAACGTGTCAGGAAGGTCAACCACGAGAATCGAGCCCACGATCTTCCGAATTCCAGCCTCTTACTTTACTGCGGAGTGCGATACCACAGAAGGTATCTTCAGCAGTTATTTTCCTTCTTCTTTAATATAATGTAATATTGTATAGATTATGATAAAATCAATGTCACTGCCTGACAAATATACAAATTGTTTCTCATAACACTAGGCAAAGTGTGGTTTGTTTTAGTTTCAACAACATTTGCTACCTTTTAGTAGATTCCTGGTGACGATGACATAAAATGTGAATGTATCGACGCTTTAGATTTGATCATTTTCACACCAATGTTTTCATAGTGCACCTCAATTTTTTTAATTTTATAGACACGAGATAGCAAACATCTTTTCCCGTACATTTTCTTCGTGCAAATTTGAATTCTTTTGAAACATTGATTCCAGTTCTTTTGTTTAATATCAATAGCTGTTTTCAGATCTTCAACTTCAATATTGCAATATATTTATTTGGCTTTAGTCATTCCTGGCACAATTCTTGTCCCTGGGGAGCCAAAGAACTAATAAATGTTATCTTCAGAACGTTTTAACTGAATACACCAACTCAATAGGTCAAAACCCAACGAATACTTCTTGAATCATAACGTTTGCAGTTTTGAACACCTGATACTATAAGCAGCTACATCTGCCGTCACAATTAAATATTCAGGAGTATTTCAGGGCAACAATCTGAAACCACCTCTGAATTGAATTCACTGTTTCTGATACTGATCTAGATCACTATTGTCGACTTCGAGGATAATATTGATTCATGGGAAGGGGTACAGTGACAAGGGTGAGAGGAATACTGCTCCAGGGGTACGAGCGAGAGCATTTAAATCTCCACAAGTTTAATTTTCTTACTATTGCGTGTCATGTTACCAAAGATAGCGGTATTCCACAGCGTGTAATGATACCATATAATCTTAGAGGTACAGTGGCTAAATCCGCAAAACCTATGATTTTTTTTTTCTAATCTAAGTAGTAAAGTGCATTATTAACTTCAAGCTGCCACATCCACCCCTGAGCCAGAAAATATTGGTGTTTCGGCGGTTACGGTAACATCTTTGTTATTTGAGTACTCCACAAACCTTGCTTTAGGCCTATATTTTGGTGTGAAAAACATGAAGGTTTGCTTTGATTGTTAACTTTAGGCTATTTAATTAGTGATGCATATCAGTAAATTGTCTCGATTTGCTTCTAAATACTGCATAGTTTGCTCCGAGTACGATTTAATCGAGAAAGGAGGAAGTATACTAGCTTTGGAATACATGCATTAATTGATACTGAAGTATTGTATAGCTGAGGGTTCCAATTACTCGTACATTAGTCTTGGTGCTATCAATATGGTTCGTTATTCAGAAAAAGTGAGCGGTGGAATGGCCTAGATGAGAGGTGCGCCATGAATCCGCGTGATTCGTGAACCTTTCGCTGTGTAGCTATACAACACAACGGCAGCTGATTTCAGGAGTCCACAGGTCACTTCCAATTGTTTCGTGACCGGTATTTCAATACCGTCTGCTTTATTTGTAACAAGAAATTACATGGTTTTCTTCGAGCCAATATTGAACGACTTTATTGTATAGATATGCCACATACAATCAAAAAACTAACAGGTGTTTTGTATTCTAATTGTTATACATTTATTATTATTATTATTATTATTATTATTATTATTATTATTATTATTATTATTATTATTATTATTATTATTATTATTATTATTATTATTATTATTATTATTATTATTATTATTATTATTATTATTATTATTATTATTATTATTATTATTATTATTATTATTATTATTATTATTATTATTATTATTATTATTATTATTATTATTATTATTCCTATGTTATGCTTAGAGCTTTACAATATGCCAGACTTCTAGAAAGTTCACAATCTAAACATAAAAACATACCATACCAAGTGAGAACTCTCTTAACCAACTAATCAAATTATGAAACACTTATGTCAAATGCACAAAATCACTTGGTACTCTGCCAGACGACAAACCAATTAGCTATATCTTCTTGAAGACTTACAAATTGAGTTTACTTCGCCTAAATTCCATAATTTTAGGAATCTTGAGAATGACATGCCAATGTTTGACAACCCTTTTACTGTAAATGTAGTCAATGTAAGACTTAACTTGCAATATGAACTCATAGATCTACAAGCAGATTTGGTAACAAAAAATAAGTGCAGAGATTTAGTGGACACAGACGCATTCGAAGAACTCTATTAAGTAAAATATGTTGGTCTAAGAGAATTTGTTGCTTCTGTTACAGCAATATTTTGCTCCACATATTACTGAAAGAAATTTTTTCTCTGATAAATTAGGATAATCAAATCAGAGATCTGGCGTTTCACATGACCATCGCACAGCGCAACTGCGTATTGCAGTTAAAGATATAGCGCCATTGTTTGAACGTTTTGGTATGTTCGGATGATAACTAATGTGTGTAATTCCGATTACGTTTGACCACATCTTTCCTGTTTGAAACAAACGCGCTGATCATTAACTGTAAGAATCCACCACATTCAAGAGTTCAAGAAACGAAAAAATAGCACTCATCCAACCAGCAAGAATGTTACGCGGTTTGTGTGCACAGTGGATTCGGAGCAGACACTATTCTCCCGTCCCTGGCCTAGATGTATGATTTTATATAAAGTCAAATACATGAAATCTGCTGATACTTTGGGATTCCTCTAGTACTTTTGTTTGTTTAATGTTGGCTGAAGTTCATTATCATCTACTGTCCACGCCAATCTTTGGTGAATCAATCTCTATTTGGCTTGAATTCAATTCCGACACACGCGTTAGTGTAGGAACGGTCAGGCCTACACAAGCGGAGTGAGAGTTGGCCTTGACCATCTTCCAAAATTCCCACAACAACGTTTGCAATATATCTTCCCATAGAGTCTGTGGTTTCATCAATTAATACCCATTTTTTTATTTACAAGCTGTTGTCTGATTTGTTGTATTGGTTTCCCGTAGCTGCAGCTGACAAAGTTCTTTCTTTATCTGGAAGTATCGGGAAGAGATTCGTCTGTGTATTTTTCTAAGAATTCACGAAATTTTGGATGGTTTAGTTTACTTAAGGAAATATCAGCACAAAGGAAAGCTGTACAAAGTTCTTTGCAGAATGGTGCATAAGACTGGCATCCCTCCCTTAGGAGCATTTGCTGTAACGTTTTTTTCACTTTCAATCCATTGTACTCCACGTTTGTGTTTACCTGTTGCCACATGCTGCTGAACGTTAAATGACTTCTCCGCAGTTACTCTTACGTTGCATAGTTTACAATACAGTATCTTACCATCACTTGAAAATACTTCCTCACCATATTGAGACACAAACCTTTTTAGTTCTACTTGGGCATTTTGCTTCACTTAAGGCATTTTTTCTGAATTGTACTGCACACGATTACGACTTCAATAAGACTGAATAACACAATAAGTTACAATAAGACACTTGTCTGCAGTTCAGGGTCCAGAATGACTTTGCTCATAGAGTAACAATAACTTACACAAACTTACTGATGCGTAAGGGTGAAGTCCATATTGTGAATTCAAAAGAAAACAGGGAAGGAAGGTAGATGTTTTATTTTCCAGCAAATAAAATGAGGTGCAAAATTCTGATAAATGTAACACGGAAAAAAAATTGCATGAGAAAGTTCTTTTGTTGTTCAAAGAATGAAAATATGACGAATATGACCATTTACTTACTAAAATATGCTCTATCATAGAGAAATGGCCATATACGCAAAAATATGTCTTCAATTAGGTTAATTCATTTCGCTGTTTCATAAGAAGCATTTATATGTATTTCAGGAGCATGTCCGTCCTACCAAAAATATATGTTCTATCATAAAACTTCTAGCCCTAGTCCTAACCATCAGACAGTACAATAGATGTACGATACGGTAGAGAAATGCTATCTGGCGAGAGACAAATTTTACCAACTGTTGTCTATTCTAATGTTACCTCTCATCGATATAGAAGTAAACTAAAGTAGAGTAAACACAGACATGCAGAATAATAATGTTATGATGATATGATGATAATGATGATGTCGATGGCTCTGTTGGTGAAGAGCTGGACTACTGACCCTAAAGTCGCGAGGTCAAGTCTGTCCAATAGCTTTTAAGTATGCTTAAAAGAGACAGCACCATATTAGTAAATTGCTGGTATGTAAAGCATTCGCGCATAAAAGAACTATATCAGCCATTTTGTATCTTTCAACATCGCCCAGTGTTGTACGTCATTATGAGTCGTTGTTGCCAGTTGTGACACATAGCCGAAACATTTCGAGTTTTTCTTTTGATGGTGCTATCTTCATACTTTAAATGTTATTACACACAAGTTTAACGTGTTCAAAATACAAAAGAAAATTTCTGGTATTCCTGCATTTATGTTGTTTCTATTTAACCACATAGTGTATGAAATGCAAATCAGTGTAAATGAAATTGAGAGATACGACAAATTAAACGCATTATTGACCCTGTAGTTACCCAAATTTGACCTGCCTATTTGCCCGAGGAACTATCATCAGTAGACGCATTGTTGTTAAATGATTAAGGGCACTGGGAGGTTATTTTTAACAGCACGAGGTTAACTTACACCAATATTTAAAATTTAAATATAGCAGCTACTAATGATTAGAATAAATTTAAATTTGGTGTGATTATATTTCAAGCATTTTTACATTTAATTAATACATAATAATTAAATTATATTCACAGAATTCCATGTAAAAGGGGCATAAAGCACACTATGTATCCTGAAAAAAAATGTTACACCTCATACTGCAGGTACACTTTTCTTGTAGGATTTTGAAGCTACAGGCACCAAATTTTTATCTGAATAACATAAAGCATAGCTTGACATCGCCGGTTACACATAAATCCTATGTAGTTTGCATTTTGCACATAAAAATTATTTAATTCTATATAGGAAAAATATGGTAATATTTGTAAGCATTAAATTTTTTTTCTCCACAGCTATAGCTTTAATTCACAAAAGCTTTTACCGGCTGTACTCAACAAACATGGATAAATAAGCACTAAAAATTTTATACCAATATCTCTTATAGTTTTTGAGAAATGTGTACCTGAAGTGTGAAAAATCAAGGTTTCGGGAAATTGCGATCAAAGCTGAAGTACGATTCCTTTCCAATTACACATACTTTCAGAATACCTGCTCCATATTCCTGCTCACTTAAGTTTTCCTCAGCTTTTCTATTCCTTTTCTTAGTTCTAGCTTTATTTTCAAGCAACTGAATTGCTCTTTTTGCCTCTGAGAGTCGACATATATATTTTTTTATACAGGCTTCCTTCATATTCTAACTTTTATTCCCATTTTTTGCATCACTGTAAATATACCACTGCAACCATCATTATAACAAATAACACTATACCTATGTTATATATATCATTTTAAAGCTGAAGAATTATATATATTTTTTAACATTAAAAGCATAAAATCAATTTTTTGAAGTCAATCGACCTCCCAGTGCCAGAATTAACGTGATAAGGGGTAAAACATTTGTAAAATTAGCAAAATGACTCCTCGACCATTTATAACTCTCAGGGTTATAATGAAAGTTCTCATGCTCACAAACCGCAAAGCTCTACCACTATATCTAACAATGCGTCGACATATCAACATGCAAATACAAAGAATTTAAGATTTAAAGCTTTCGCCCGTGAAACCTTAATAAACAAAGAATTTAACTTCAAATCGCAAATTAATACAAAGATTAAGTACATATTGTAAACCTTCATTTATGATAACTTACTGTTCTATCCGTCAACTGAACAACAGTTTTATATATTCACAACCCTTGGCCTAGGCCCGAACCGGATCCGTGGACCGGGCCGGGTCGGGCCTAATTTGCAAAATGTTTGTCGGGCTCAGGCCGGGCCTGGACTTCAAAACTAAGAGATACAAAATAATTTATCCATTTTGGTTACCGGTGTCGAGATTCCGAGAATAGCACAATAGCGATAATTATTATCGCAGCACTTCTTTACTAGGAATTCTATATGATTATTCTGTTGACACATTTCAAATAATAATAACAACAACAACAATAATAATAATAATAATAATAATAATAATAATAATAATAATAATAATAATAATAATAATAATAATAATAATAATAATAATAATAATAATAATAATAATAATAATAATAATAATAATAATAATAATAATAATAATATTAATAATAATAATAATAATAATAATAATAATAATAATAATAATAATAATAATAATAATAATAATAATAATAATAATAATAATAATAATAATAATAATAATAATAATAATAATAATATTAATAATAATATTAATAATATTAATAATAATATTAATAATAATATTAATAATAGTAATAATAATAGTGTGTTACGTGTAGGTTTTGCACTAATAATATAGGTGACAGACGTATTCAAGCGATTTTGCGAATTATGTGATGGTGTTCAATATCAAGTGGGTGGCAGTGACCGCTCGACTGGCTGTCTCTCTGACTGCGGTGAGGTGGTGTCAGCGCTAGTGGCGCTCGGCGCGGCGGTGGCCGCAACAACGGCGGCTGTGTTGGTTGTCTCGGCGGTGGCGTTTTCTCTGGTTGTCTCGGCGCTGATGATGCTTTTGGGTTCCGGGGCCGATGTGGGCCCAGAGCCCGGCGTTGACGGCGATTTCCTGCGTAGCTTTCTTCTTCCCATGCTGCCGGCGAGTCTAGGACGAACTCCGCCCCCTCTACTCTATTACCAACTTCAACTTCAACTTATTTTATTAACTAAGACATTTGCCTGGTGCCGGTACAAAGGGGCCCGGCTTACAGGCTCAAATTTACATTATTTACAATTTACAGTTTTGAATGGGCACTCTGGTTTGCTCTTTTTTTGCAAGAAAAACCCATACGGTGAGCAGCTTTAGCTCACCGAGAACAGTTTTATTGTGTATATTCAGTGTTTTGTTCGTCTCATTTTTTTTTGGATCGTTTTTGTTTTTTTTGTTTTTGTTTTTTTTTTTTTTTTTGTTTGTTTGTTTATGTGCACTCATCCACGCGCTCATTCACTCCTGGGCATACCACACATATGTCCCATCACACTCACACACACACACGCTCGTATATACATATTTACACTCACTACACTATACACTTCACTTATTTACAGTTTTTCCGCAGTTTTCCTGTGCGGACCAGGTTGCAGCTCCTGACTGGTTCCCTGGGATGCAGGCCTCTGAGGTAGCGTGTGTGCGGCCTAGGGGCCCTCTTTGCGTGGACGCACATCAGTCGGTGAGCCGAACGACGTCTAAAACATCTTAATTCTGCTGTGTTTCCGATGCTTCGGCTCACCTTTGCCAATATTGGCAATGACGTAATTGTCATGGTTCTTGATGCGCGGACGCGACAGTGGCTCTTTTCGCTATTGCCTCGGGATTGGATAGGATCTGGGTTTCCTGGTGAAGGGTTCGGTTAGTGGTTAGGATGGGAGCAGAGAGGATTTTCCTGAGGGAGAGGTTTTGGAGGGTTTGGATAGTTTTCAGGGCGGTTTTTGAGGCGTTTGCCCAGGCCACACACGCGTATAGAACCACCGAAAGGATGAAAGCTTTATACAGGACGAGTTTGGACTTCAATTGCAGCTGTTTACTGTGGAAGATGGGGGCGCATAACTTTAGCCGCTGTCTGCCTTTGTTGGCGCTATTTTTTATGTGGGAGGACCAGCACATTGTGCGGTCCAAGGTAACCCCTAAGTATTTGACTTGCCGACGACAATGCATTACTTGACCACCGACCGTTAGGTCCATTGCCAAAGTGTGATGCCGCTTAGAGAAATGTATCAGCTGTCATTTGTTAGGATTAATTTTGATTTTCCAGTCATGTTGCCATGAGAGGAAGTTGTTAACATAACGTTGCATTTCTGCAAGGCCGAAACGTGGATTTCTATGGTGATTGTATATTGCAGTGTCGTCAGCATACATGGCTACCTTACATCTGGCGTCCACTGGGAAATCGTTAGTGAATAATATATACAGGAAGGGTGACATGATTGCTCCTTGTGGGACGCCAGCCCGCATCACTCTCTCCCGTGAGGAGGAGCGGCCCACTTGGACGTAGAACTTCCGTTTTTCTAAAAAATTGTGCAGCAAGTACAGGTAATTTTGAAGAGCCGGGAAATTGTGGTGCAGTTTGTAAATAAGGCCATTGTGCCAGCACCGGTCGAATGCGGCTTCTACGTCCAGAAATAGCGCCAACGTTGAAGCCCCATTGTTAAATTGCTCTGTTACGTCATCAGTTAGTCTGAGAAGCTGTAAGTCAGTAGAATGTCCTTTTCGAAAACCAAACTGTGAATTTGAAAGTTCATGAGATGCCGAAACTTGTTTTTGAAGTCGAAAAAGTATAAGTTTTTCGAGCAATTTACCAATAGTAGACAAAAGACTAATGGGGCGGTAGTGTTGCGGTTGCCTGGTGCTTTTCCCTTGCTTTGGGAGCATAATTACCTTGGCTCGTTTCCAGGTAGAGGGGAAATAGCCTTGCTGCAGACAGGCGTTAAAAATTTTAGTCAGTTGCACCAGGGCTTTTCTCCGGAGATGCTTAAGTACCTCATTAGTCACTTTGTCTGGGCCGGCAGCTTTCCCATTAGGTAATTTCCTAATGAGCTTGTAAACTTCCTGCGGTGTTATGATGGGTAGTTGTTGCTCTTGCTTCTGCGCCACCCAGGTTTGTACCCATGTCTGTACCTCCCGTTCTATATCGCGGTTGGTAACTGGGTTTTCGCTGAATCTATCTCAAGACAGTCAGCGAAGACCTCGGGTTTCTCCTCTTCGGAGAAGTGCAGGCCGCCATGAGTGTGCAGCGCCTCAGATGCGGAGTTGACGTTCGTGGAGACTTTAAATGCCTTTAATAATTTCCACAAGGAAGAGTCCGAATGGGTGGTACTCAGCATTTTGTTTTCCCACTGTTCAGTTTTGTTAATTTTAATTTGATGCCGAATGATGTTGCGTAGCCATTTTGCTAGCACTTTATATTCCGGCTGGCGGGTGTGCCACCATAGTCTTGTCAAACGTGGTCTCCGCGCAACGAGTTGCTCTACCTCGGGGTACGTGCAAAAACCGGGTGGTCTTGTGGTGTAAGTGGTAGCGCTTCTCTTGGCTGTGTGTAGCGAGGCAGTGAAGTTTTCAACGGCGACATCTATGTCTGCCTCGCTATAGTATGACAGCTTGGGTTGCGCCATCCTGTGCATTTCCGTGGTGAACTTATTCCAGTCGGTCTCAGCCCTCCTTCGAGGCCCAGAGGCACCGGCTGGAATGCCACCCTGTATATCGAAATGCACGGGAAGGTGGTCAGAGTCCAGGCTGTGATACACTGTAAAGTTAATTAAAGGTATCGCATTTTTTGTGAGTACGAAGTCCAAAATTTCGGGGTCAAAGTGCCCCGATCTGTGCCAAAATGTAGGATCTGGGGGAAGGTGTACCTCTAAGTCGTCATTATCTGTTATAAGTTCAACCAGGAGATTTCCAAACGCGTTTGCCCGGCGTGAAAACCACCAGGGGTGCCGAGCGTTGAAATCTCCTGCAATTATAACGTGCTCCTCTAAAGGGAGGATTTGTTCGAGGTCGGCTATGAAATTTAAGGAGTTGGGGGGCCGGTAGAGCGCTACCAGCATCACCGTTTGATTATTTACACGTGTTTTAAGTGCTGTGCACTCTAACGCTGCCATTGCAGGTAGTGTAACAGAAGCATGAGCAACAGTGTTTCTGAGCAAAATAGCAGTCCCTCCCCCCTGTCTGCCAATTCTGTCGTTCCGGAAGATTTGGTACCCCTGGAGCTTAAAAGTGTGCTCTTGCTGTAATTTTGTTTCGCAAATGAATGCGACATCAATTTTGTTACGCCGCAGGTAGTTTTCAAGTTCATGTTGCTTCCTGTGGATGCCATCTGCATTCCACAGGAGTGCACGTGTTAAAGTTATGCCTCCCCTTGAAGTTGCCATTTACTCGAAGAGAGTGGTGACTAAGCATATGATGGTTTCCAGCTTCTCCATGGAATCGTTGCAGCTTTTTAATCTATCGATTATAGGCCGCAACTTTGGTAATAGTACTGGGAGGTTTAAATCCTTGAAGAGGCTGAAAATTTCTTTCAAACCTCCCAGGTCACTGGTGGGTGCCTCTGAGGGCTGGGGTTGTGGAGGGGGACCATTTGGAGGTTGCTCAGGTGCATTTCGTCCTACGGCGGCTCCTGCAAAAGAGGTGCCCTTTTTGACCAGGGCCGGGTTGAGGATGGGGCGTGGCCCTGGTTGAGTACCAGGAGAGTTCCTGGCTGCGGCGGCCAGTTGGCGGCGATGACGTTCCATTTTGAAGGTCTCGCACCCCCTGTAGCTGGCAGGATGCGCCTCCCCACAGTTCGCACAGTGGGGTACAGCGTCTTCCTTGGCCTTTTTAGGGCAGTCAGCTAGGCGGTGGAGGTCACCGCAAAGGACACACCGGGAGGTTATGTGACACATTTTGAATGTGTGGCCCAGTTGTTGACAGTTAAAGCATTGATTTATGTTTTGGAAGGTTTTTAAGACCTCCACGGTGACCATCATATGGCACACTTCTCTTTCTTGTATAAGCCTTTGGTTTCCGGTAGTTCTTTCAAGACTCACCTGATAGTTTGGAAGAGGCCTGCCGCGGGACACCATTTGTCGTACCTGAACGCCGGTGTATCCCTTCTGCTCCAGGTCTTCTTGTATGTAGGCTACCTGCAGATCTGCAGGCAGGCGTTTAATTACAAATCGAAGGGGCTGGTCGCTTCTTGGCGTGAAGCTGTAGCTTTCTACACCGGCGTTCGTCAGGAGCTGCATGGTTGGAATGGCGTCCTGCTTCCTCTGGAGGAAGAGTTTCAGGCAGTCCCTCGTTGTTTGGATTTTGTATGTGCCAGTCTGTAGTCTGTTGCGGAGGATTTCGAGGACTTTCACTGCTTACTTGGTGTCGGGTATTATTATCCGTGGCGGCTTTTGGTTGTCTTGTGTTGCTGTGGTTGTCGGGGCTGTCGGTGTGGCTGCTGAGGTGGAGGGAACAGGGTTTGAGGGGAGGGGAGGGGGGCGGGTTTTTGTTGGTGGTTTATGTTGGACTATGTTTTTTGGTTTAGGTTTGGGCAGTTGTGGAAAGGGATCTTGTGCAATTGTTGGCAGTGAGAGGTCCTCTGTGACCTCGCGTTCTGCTGTATCCAGTGCGGAAAAAGAGTTTTTCAGGGTGAGGGGATGTGGCGGCGTGGACTGCCTCGGGATCCTTTTGTTCACTGTGAGTTGGCCGGGGCGTTCACTGTCCAAATCACTCTCCCGGCCATTGTCACGGGTGCGTTTCTTCCTGTATGAGGCAGTCTTCCACCCCTCGTTCATCCTTACTAATTCTCTTTTCTTAACCGCGTAGTCTTTATAGCAAAACGCGAGGTCCTGCGTAAACTTGTAGAACTTGTCCGAGTCGGCATCCATGTTCGTCAGTATGTTTGTGTAGTAGGTGATCTCTGATTTTATGTCGTTAACCTCTTTCTGTAATTTTTGCAGGGACTTTGCCCTACGCTCTTCCTCCATCGTTGTAGCCTGGTCGATGTCCATTTGTGACTGCGTCGAGCCGGCGGCCAGTAAGTGCTGTGGTGGGCTGGAGTAGTGGCGCTCCAGCTGGGGTGGCCAAGTCTACAAGTACTGGTGCTAGCGCGCCCCTCTCGGAGAGGGAGTTCCGAGCCAGTCGTCGTAGAGGCAACAACTGCTTTCCAGCCAGCACGCCAGCCAGCTAGTCGCCAGCCAGCTCTCTCCGAGACCAGCCGCCGCGAGGAGCCCACCGCCCAGCGAGTGACAAGTCGGGACCTGCTCGCCAGACAGCGCGCGCTGGAACCACGGCAGCTTTACGGTAAGCATAACTGCAGCTTAGACGAGTAGGCTGGCACGGTCAAAGCCAACAGTCTTATAGACTGGTTTTCAAGGCGTTAGGGTTCGGCCCACTGCCAGCTGCGCCTCTGAGCGCTCGCTATCTGCCTCTTTTCTTCTACGACTATCACTATATTTCCTCTGCTGTAGCTAGTTCTAAACCCCCGGCTAGGTCCCCCTGTTAGGCCTTCTACAATAATAACACTTCCCCTTATATAAACACACTCAGACGCACATTCTAACTTCACATCACCACATACAAACACAGTAAAATCTCACAAACCCTTTAAAAAAAAAACAGCTAAAGAACAAGGAAAACAAAAAAAAATGGTTGGACAGACTCGAGGCGGCACGTACCACTCACCCTCTCGTACAAAGACAAAAAACAAAAAAGAGAAGACACCACCGCCTGAGCAGACACCAGGGACGGAAGAAAACGACGCCGCACCTCAAGAAACGGTAGCGAGCACTAGCCTAAACTACACAGAACGAGACACAGCCGCACCTCAAGAAACGGTAGCGAGCACTAGACTAACCACCACAGAACCAGACACAGCCGCACCTTCAGAAACTGTAGCGAGCATGACCCCAACCATAACAACCACAGACACGGCCGCGCCCACAGAAACGGCAGCGTGCACAAATGCAACAGAAACTGCAGTACCCCCTGAACCTATAGCGAGCACATCTAGAGGGATAACGGCCACACAAGCAACTGAAGCAGAGCACACTAACAATAATAACACCACAAATGGATACCTTGCAAACGAAAGGCACAATATCCCGAGAGTGTTTGTAGCAGACTACTGCTCTAGAAGCTTAGCCTCGCTCACGGGAGAATTTGACAAACTATACAGGCCAAACACGTACCAAGGAGCGTATAGAGATGGGTACCATAATTTCCAATTTCAAACATTGCAGGATTACAACAACTTTGTACGCTATTGCAAAAATAACAAAGTGCCATTCCACATCACAACACCAATTGCCCAGAGAACTTACAAGGTGGTCATTAAAGGCTTACACCCTAGTGAAGACCCAGCAGAACTCAAGCGAGAACTTGAGGCGCTGGGGCTGGAGCCAATTAAAGTATCTAGGCTGTTCTCAAAAAGAACTAGAACTTACATACCGATCTTTCTAGTGGAACAGCCAAACAAAGAATGCTCTGATGCTATCAAAAGAATACCCGAACTGTTCCACTGCAAGATAAAAGTGGAGGACTATCGCAACCCCAGTGGTTTCCCGCAATGCGGAAGATGTCTACGATTCCGCCATCTTACCAAAAACTGTGAAGCACCACAAATATGCTCTCGCTGTGCAGGCGGCCACCATGTGAGCCAGTACCGCAGTGAACATAGGAGATGCGCGCTCTGCAACTCTTCGGAGCACGGGGCAAGATGGAGGGGATGCCCAATTTTCCTAAACCTGGCATACCCCACCCCCCAAGCAACAAGGCGTGTCATCCCACCGCATCGCCGTGGCATTTACTCCCAAGACAGGGGCTCCTTCGCGCATACCACAAGAGGTAACCATCCAACTGCTACAGAACGCAGGTATGATGGACCAGAGGCCCATGCACCTCCACCAAACGCGCAAGCTATTTTTCAACAAAGAAGCGGTTACCATCAAAATGTCCCCCCAGTGGACAGGCAAGATAGGAGAAAAACCCGCGCACCCATTGAAAGAAACGCACAAACTAACAAGCGGTCTGCGAGCACTCAAACAGAGACCGGCACAGTAGCGCAAGCGGCGGAAAACCCACAAAACTCCAAGCGCCCAGAAGACATCAAAGCACAAAACGCGAGATTGACAAGAAAGCATTATCCAAACAGACCACTACACTTCAAAATAAATAAAGACGGGCAACCTGCGCTGAACCTCCAGCCAAACGCCAAAATGACACTACTACTCCTAGGTAACGGAGTATACATGAGAGGGTACGAAACACTAATGGAAGCATACGCGGCCTTTTTCAGAGACAACGCCTGGAAAAGTGAGGAAGACAGACAAATGCACATGCTTTGTTTTATAGAGGGCTTCAATGAACTAGTTGAAAAAACTAATGCATTATGTATCCACTAAAGCCAACCACAAGCAATAAGTAAAGGGGCAAAGGAGAAACACAAAACCAGAGAGAAAAAGAAAAAAAAAAGAGAGAGAGAGAGAAAGACACCCTACAAACTAATCAGAATCATGGCACACGCAACAGACAATGAACGAACAACTACACATAAAATAACATACTGGAACATCAGGGGGGCGCGGCGACACCTTAACGAGCTCAAACAATACTTATATCAACACAACATAACAGTAGCACTACTAAACGAGACACTATTAACACCAAAAGCAACATTCCGCATCCCAGGCTACAAAATATACCGAAATGACAGACAAGACGGAAGACCTCATGGAGGCACAGCGATAGTGGTCCATGAAAACCTAACACATAAACACAAACACGTTCCACCACTAAGAGAAGCGGAAGCCACGGCTATCTCCCTTACCATACAAAACCGAACAGTCACACTGGTAAGTATATACTTCTCGCCAACGAACCTAAACCTCAGAGACTTAGACATCATCCTACAAATAGACAATATAGTCGTGGGTGCAGACGACCTCAATGCTAAGCACCAAGCTTGGGGTTGTGAAGCGGCAAATACTGCAGGGAGAGCATTGTTCAACCATATGTTGAACAATGACTACATCATAGATCATCCAGGGACACCGACGTACATACCGCAACAACTAAATCACGCAACTTGCACCCTGGACATCGCCCTCTTTAAAAATACAGATTTTTGCTACACCATGAAAACGGTAGAAGCACTTGCCACAGACCACTTTGCGGTCCAAATAGACATCGAAGCGCCACCAATCTTTCAACCTCCTCCAATACGATTAAACTACAACAGGGCCAACTGGGAAAAGTTTGCCATACACCTAGACAGAGTTCTAGAGCTCCCTGTAGCCCTGACGAGCCATCAAGCAGTGGACCGCGCCGCTGAACTGCTTGAGGAGGCCATCCAAGCTGCAATTCATATTGCAGTGCCACCAAAACCCCCGGCGAAACACGTAATTACGTACCCGCCGGATCTCATGGTTCTCATCCACGAAAGAGACCATGAGAGGCGTAGATGGCAGCGAACCAGAAACCTAGTCCACAAAGTAAACATGGCATCACTAAACAGTGCAGTAAAAACGCGTATAAATGCCCAGGCCCAAGATCAATGGGACCAAACACTAGCCCGGCTACAGCCCGGCAATCATAAGGTATGACAGCTAGTAAGGGCTTTAAAAAGAGAACCAATAAACATCCCACCACTCAAGCAATCGGGCACAAATAACTACGCTGAAAGCGACGAGGAAAAGGCCAACGTGCTGGCCGACACCCTTAAAAGAACTTGCACACCCAATGACGGTCAGCAAGGCATACAACTTTACTCCCTTCTGGAGAGCGAAATGAAAGACACGCTTGCCAACCCAGCACATAACAGGTGCAGGAAAACCAACCCAGGAGAGCTGAGGTGCATAATCAAACACCTTCAAGACCACAAAGCTCCAGGGCCAGACCAAATACCAAATTTGGTACTAAAACACCTCACGACCAAAGCGCTACAGCTCCTAAGCGACATATGCAATTACTGCCTGCAACAAGGTTACTATCCTACATGCTGGAAACA
Organism: Tenodera sinensis; assembly: GCA_030765045.1. Lineage (NCBI taxonomy): Eukaryota > Metazoa > Arthropoda > Insecta > Mantodea > Mantidae > Tenodera > Tenodera sinensis. Next base: position 82,810,392 of record CM060966.1, read on the forward strand.
AGCAAATGTGCTTATGTTCCCAAAACCAGGCAAAGACAGAGCTGAACCAAACAACTATAGGCCAATTAGCCTGCTAAAAACGGTAAGCAAGGTAGCGGAAAAAGTGCTACAGAAACGCATGAGCTCACATATTAAAAAGAATAACATTATAATAGAGGAACAATTTGGGTTTCGTGCAAATCATTCCACAACGCTGCAATTAACCCGAAAAATAGTATATAACAAGGGGTTTCAACGAAAACAAATCAACAGGGGTAATATTCCTAGATGTGGAACGTGCCTTCGATACTGTGTACCATGCAGGTCTAATACGCAAGCTGAAAGATCTGAATTTCCCAGACGTCATGGTCAAACTGATCGCGCACTACCTTACCGGTAGAACTTTTACGGTAACTCTCCAAGGCAAAAGCACCCAGGCGCGAGAAATTATGGCCGGGGTCCCACAAGGTAGTTTACTGGGGCCCACGCTGTTCAATATATATATAAACGACATACCCAAAACCCCGGATACAAAACTCTCCATCTACGCGGACGACACTGCACTTGCAGCCCAGTCATGGCGGCCCGCCGCGATAGGCCGCAGACTGCAGAACGCGCTAACAGTCCTAGAACCATGGCTGAAAAAATGGAGAATACAGTAAACACAGCCAAATCACAAGCCGTATTCTTCACCAAGAAACACTCCCACGCAAACAAAGCGCCAAATATCATGCTATTCGGAGAAAGAATAATCTGGAAAAATACAGCAAAGTACCTCGGAGTTACGCTGGACTCCAAGCTCACATTCAACGAACACACCACCAACGTGAGGAGAAAAGCAAACCAGCAACTTGGCGCAATATATCCCATTCTAAATCGAAAAATGGCACTAAGCAAGCAAATGGGGCTGACCCTATACAAGAGCCTAATTAGGACAGTCATGACTTACGCAGCACCCGCATGGGGCCACTGCGCTAAGACTCATATCAAGAAATTGCAACTAATGCAAAACAAAGCTCTAAGAATAATTACAAAAGTGCCCAGGTCGGCCCCATTGGACATACTCCACGAGGACACGAAAATGCACACATTAGAGCAGTTTATTAAAAAGCTCGCAGCAAACATGTAGAAGCAAGCAAAAACAAGTCACAACGCGGCCATAAGCACACTAGGCAATTACGATCACTCCGCAGATAAACATAAAAGACCACTATCGCTGTTTGACAGGACCATCCCCCTGAACAGGCACAGTACAGACGACGACGAAGCCATCAGACAGTACCTTAATAACTTAGTCCCACCATAGTTGCCCGCAAGTCCCGGGAAGGATGACATCCCCTCCCTGGGCGGACCGGGGGGTCTCGGGTGCCCCCCAACACCATGATGACCTGGCAAAATAGAAGGACTTGAACGGAATAATTAGCTTAGGAAAAAGAAAACAAAAAGAAAAAAAAAGTGAAAAGAAAAAAAAATAAATTTAAAAAAAAATCATAATTAAAAAAAAAATAGTATATACATGTTAAACATTTAAAATACATATAAACAGATATATTCTGTAGCACGTAGACAACCCCCTCCCTATGTATATGTTGTCCCCACTAGTTTGTTACAGGACCAGCAGCGACCAGCTGTAGCATTGCCAGAACTTAGAAATAAGCATTAACATATGATTTGTACAAAGTGTAAATATGAATAAATATGCACTGTGTCTCAACCAATCTCCCTCTGTACATGCTCCCCCCCCCAGACACTGTGTGTTTCAGGACCAACAGCGACCAGCTGAGGAATCACGAAGTCAACTCCCACTCCAGTTGAAGCCACATATCTCAGATAAGTACCCACAATAACATGTAAGCATGACACCTCAAAACCGCTCCTTCTGCATGAGCATGAAGTACCACTACTAACAATAAGGTCCCTGATCTGGGCTCCGGTCAAGATCAGTACCTAATCCCCACTCTGCCTGCATACTCTCTTGGATGCAGGTGCCTATTTAGAAATCACCCACTAACATTCGGTTTGCTTCGGCGGTACCGGACACCACTTACCACTTTTCCTACCCTTCACTGTAGCGTAGATAGTGCATGGTAGGGGAGGCGATGTAGATCCCTTTCGGATGATCGTCACCTGGGCTGGCGGAGGAGGGGCCAGTCCATTTTTAAAAATTTTTTAAAAAAAAAACCTCTCGTCTAGTTCGTTGCCGGCCGTCGATGTGGTAGGAAGTGCTGCGGCGGACGCCATTCCTTATATGCGCGGGGGAACGCTCAGCGTGCCCCACGCGGACTTAATAAACTAAAAACACTCGCTAAAAACGTGTCACTGTCACAGTACATAAATAAACAAAAATAAAAAAGAGAAACACTGGCACTAAAATTATCACTGATTAACACTTTAGTTGGCACCACTATCTCCTCCCGGGTGTAACACGGGGAAACAAAATTGTACACTATCCTCCCGGGTGTAACACGGGAATTGGACTTCCAGTGCACCGGCACGGTTGCGTAAAGCACTACACTTTGATTCCTCCCGGGTTTACTTCGGGCAAAGTGTAGTGCTACGCCACGGCGCTGACCGCGTAGGTTAGCCGGTTGTTGGCGGGCCGATTGCCGCGCTCGGAATCACTCGCGCTCCCTACTGCCGTTCACTTAGATGCGACCGCTCTGCCTGCTCCCACCATCTCCTCTCCTGCCATGTGACTATCATCTGAACTCACTCTATTACCAACTTCAACTTCAACTTATTTTATTAAAGAAGCATTTGCCTGGTTCCGGTACAGAGGGGCCCGGCTTACAGGCCAAAATTAACATTAATTATAATTTTTACAGTATTTACAATGAATTCAAGTTTGCTTTATCTTTTAAAAAACCCATACAGTGGGCAGCCTTAGCCCACCGAGAACAGTTTTTTGGAGTATTCTCAGTTTTTTTTGTCAGTTTTTGATAGTTTTTTAAATTTATATACACGGATATATACACGCACTCACTCCTGGGCATACCACACATATGTCCCATCACACGCACACACACACACACTCGTATATACATATTTACACACACTGCACTATATACACTTTACTATGTACAGTTTTTTCCGCAGTTTTCCTGTGCGGACCAGGTTGCAGCTCCTGGCTGGTTCCCTGGGATGCAGGCCTCTGAGGTAGCGTGTGTGCGGCTTAGGGCCCTTCTTTGTGTGGACGCACACCAGTCGGTGAGCCGAACGACGTCTAAAACATCTTAATTCTAGTGTGTTTCCGATGCTTTGGCTCGCCCTTGCCAATATTGGCAATCACGTCATTTTGGTGATTCCTGATGCGCGCCCACGCGACAGTGGCTCTTTTTGTTATTGCCTCGGGTATGGAAGGGATCTGGGTTTCCTGGTGAAGGGTTCGGTTAGTGGTTAGGATGGGAGCAGAGAGGATTTTCCGGAGGGAGAGGTTTTGGAGAGTTTGGATAGTCTTCAGGGCGGTTTTTGAGGCGTTTGCCCAGGCCACACACGCGTAAAGAACCACTGACAGGATGAAAGCCTTATACAGGACGAGTTTGGACTTCAATTGCAGCTGTTTGCTGCGGAAGATGGGGGCGCATAACTTTAGCTGCTGTCTGCCTTTGTTGACGCTATTTTTTATGTGGGTGGACCAGCACATTGTGCGGTCCAAGGTAACCCCTAAGTATTTAACTTGCCGACGGCAATGCAATACCTGACCACCGACCGTTAGGTCCATTGCCAAAGTGTGATTCATCTCGTCGCGAGGAGGTTAGTTTGGCTCGATTAAGAATAGGGCACTGCAATTTTTCGCACGGTTACCTATTTAAAAGGGACCCTGTGCCTCTATGTCCGCTGTGTGACAACGGTTTGTCGGTTCGCCACGTGCTGCTAGAGTGTTGCTCTCTAGCGCACCTTCGGGATTCTCTGCAGCTGCCTGCCAGACTTGCAGAGGTCCTAGCGGACGACAAAACAGCGGTTGATAGAGTTTTTAATTTTTTAGCGGAGTGCAATATAAATTTGAGGATTTAAATTTTTTAATTATCTGTTTCTGCTTTTGGACATATTTATCACCTTGTTTCATATCTGGCTATTGCCACTGATTTTTACCTTTGTAAACTTTTCTTGTTGCTAGTATTTTTATTTTTTGAGTGAAATTTATATCTGGCTATTGCCATTAATCTTTTAAGGGCGCTGATGACCTAGAAGTTGAGCGCCCTTAAACCAAACCAAACCAAAGCCAAAGTGTGATGCCGCGTAGAGAAATGAATCAGCTGGAATTTGTTGGGATTAATTTTGATTTTCCAGTCATGTTGCCATGAGAGGAAGTTGTTAACATAACGTTGCATTTCTGCAAGGCCGAAACGGAGATTTCTATGGTGGTTGTATATTGCAGTGTCGTCGGCGTACATGGCTACCTTAGATCTGGCGTCCACTGGGAAATCGTTGGTGAATAATATGTACAAAAAGGGTGACATGATTGCCCCTTGTGGGACGCCAGCCCGCATCACTCTCTCCCGTGAGGAGGAGTGGCCCACTTGGACGTAAAGCTTCCGTTTTTCTAAAAAATTGTGCAGCAAATACAGATAATTTTGAAGAGCCGGGAAATTGTGGTGCAGTTTGTAAATAAGGTCATTGTGCCAGCACCGGTCGAATGCGGCTTCTACGTCCAGAAATAGCGCCAACGTTGAAGCCCCATTGTTAAATTGCTCTGTTACGTCATCAGTTAGCCTGAGAAGCTGTAAATCAGTAGAATGTCCTTTTCGAAAACCAAACTGTGAATTTGAAAGTTCATGAGATTCCGAAACTTGTTTTTGAAGTCGAAAAAGTATAAGTTTTTCGAGCAATTTACCAATAGTAGACAAAAGACTAATGGGGCGGTAGTTTTGCGGTTGCCTGGTGCTTTTCCCTTGCTTTGGGAGCATAATTACCTTGGCTCGTTTCCAAGTAGAGGGGAAATAGCCTTGCTTACTTACTTACTTAGTTTATTTTAAAAGTATTGGCCTGGTGCCGGTACAATGGGCCCGGCTTACAGGCTATATTTACATTGATTTACAGTTGACTTTGTTCATATTTACAGTTTTCGCTATATACAAAAACCCATACGGTGACCATCTGTAGGTCACCGAGAATAGTTTTCTTTTGTCTTTTGTCTGTTTCGTCTTTGGGTTATATATACATATGTACATATTTACAAATTATATACAGACACATACACGCACGCATTCACCCACACACACACTCGTACACACATACACACACATCTTCACTGGGCACACCAGAAATATGCGTCCCAGCGCACTACACTATTTACAGTTTTGACACTATATACACTGTCCCGCGGTGGCAGCTCCTGAATATTTTCCGAGGCGAGGGCCTCTGCCGGAACATGTATGTGGCTTAGGGACGAGGTTGCGTGGACGCGCATTAGTCGGCGAGCCGAGCCGCTTCTAGAACATTTTTATCCTAGTATGTTTGCGGTGCTTCGGCTCGCCTTTGCCGATGTTAGCGATCACGTCATTTTCGTGGTTCCTAATGCGCGTCCATGCCGCCATTGCTCTTTTGTCTATTGCCTCCGGGATGAACGGGATATGAGTTTCGAGGTGAAGAGTTTGGGTGGTGGTGAGGAGTGGAGCAGAGAGGATTTTTCTGAGGGAGAGGTTTTGGAGGGTTTGGAGTTGTTTGAGGGCAGTTTTGGAGGCATTAGCCCAGGCCACACATGCATACAGGACCACCGAGAGAATAAATGACCTATATAGTATAAGTTTTGACTTTAGTCGCAACTGTTTACTACGGAAGATGGGGGCGCACAGCTTTAGCCGCTGTCTGCCTTTATTGGCGCTATTTTTTATGTGGGTGGACCAACACATTGTTCGGTCCAAGGTGACACCTAAGTATTTAACTTGCTGACGGCAGTGCAATATTTGACCATCGACCGTTAGGTCCGTTGCCAAAGTGTGACGCCGCTTAGAAAAATGAATCAGCTGGCATTTGTCGGGATTAATTTTGATTTTCCAGTCATGTTGCCATGAGAGGAAATTGTTCACATAACGTTGCATTTCTGCAAGGCCGAAACGTGGATTTCTATGGTGGTTGTATATTGCAGTGTCGTCAGCATACATGGCGACCTTGCATCTGGCGTCCACTGGGAAATCATTGGTGAACAATATATACAGAAAAGGGGACATTATTGCCCCTTGTGGGACGCCAGCCCGCATCACTCGCTCCCGTGAGGAGGAGCGGAATAGCCTTGCTGCAGACAGGTGTTAAATATTTTAGTCAGTTGCACCAGGGCTTTTCTCCGGAGATGCTTAAGTTCCTCATTAGTCACTTTGTCTGGGCCGGCAGCTTTCCCATTAGGTAATTTCCTAATTACGTAAAGGATACATTTCAATCTAAAGTACAGTAGTATTACTCTTATTCCGTGAAAATATGGTTTAATAATATAGACATATTATTATATAAATGGTAATTACGGATTGCGCGCCATCTGTAGCATTCTGCTTTAGTTCGCGTTGCCGGCCGAGCCAGATCGCTCCGCGGTAACGTGTGAGACTCGCGCTCGGGAGGCCGTGAGCTCGATTCCAGTGGTCGACCGTCCAGGCCCATATTTTTTTTTTCGGGGATTTCCTCGGGTCGCAAGGTGAATGCTGGGAAGAATAATTACATCCCCCAGTCTCCTGTCCTTCCATTTTACTTCATTAAACTTTTCATTCATCCATCATCCCGTTGGTTCTTTCAGGGTCGCAAGTGTCATCGAAGGCGTTAAGTGTAGCTTGGTGGGAATGATACACGCAAAGGAACCCTCTCCGTCCTCGTTGTCGTTGGATGGGGGGCGGGGGGGGGGGGGATCGCAATGTCTGTGGCGCTAACCCGGAATGGCCACCCGGTGTCTTCTCCCATTTCATCCTTCCTCCCTCGGGTTGCCCCCTTGGGGGCATATGTAGAATAAGCACAGATCCAGAGCCAAAAGCGCTCCGTATCTCTCCTATTCCTATCGACTTCCACGGATCCGCCACACACAAAGGTTGATTGTTCTGCACTAGCGGTTAGTGAGAAAAGACACAGGACTTTTGAATCACTCGACCAATCGTTGTGTCGGAAGTCATCGAATATCGATGAAAGTGAATTTCCTGAAAGCTGCCGAAAGAGTAATATCAGTATTAGAAATGTTATTACTATTAGAAATACAGAGAACACTAACATACATCATGTAATCAGTTTATTGACTGACCTAATGGAAGCCCTACTAGCGAATCAATAACACATCAAAATGCAATGCATGCTGATCTTGCTCGAGGTGTAATTTCTCTTAGCCTGGAATCTTTCACCATCTTTCGGTGGTGGTGGTGGCTGTGGCTGTTGTGGTCGTGGCAGTAGCAGTGGCGGTGGTGGTCGTGGTGGTGATGGTGTTGTTGTTGCTGTTGGTGGTGGCGGTGGTGGTGGTGATGGCAGCGGTGGTAGTATATATGGGTATTGGCGAGTGATCAAAGACTCTAGCACCTCGAACATTAGATATTTCGTACTAAATCTAAGAGTACCTGAGTTTATGAGGGATCGAATCCGTGAACATTCCGTGACCGGGAACCAGAGCGACCACGCTCTAGTCCATTGCGCCATAGCAGGGAATGCTATATGGGGGCTTAGCAACTTATTTGGTTTTGCTACTGGATAGCACCCCAATTACATGTTTTACGTTTAATTATGTTTAACGTTTAATTCGACTTTACTGGATTTAGCTTCCGAAGTAATGTTACATGCAGCTATGATTATGAGGGAATTTACTTCATACTGCCGTTTCCCACTTCCATCGAAATCCATTTAACGTAAATATTACGTTTGAACGAATAGTGTGTAATCAGAAATTCCAGAATTTTCTTTGTTCACCATTCTAGCAATACAAAAGTATACTTTTAACATAAAAGATATTCGTACTTTCGACGACCCAAATGGGAGCTGAACAGTAAACCAAAGCTAAGAGTAATGTGCTATGGAGCAACTGACAAACCAATCTAATTGCACTAATTCTTCTTAAGATGCTAACCAGCCTTTAAATCTCGAAATGCGTCTTGTACACCAAAGGAACAATTATTTTCTAGGACACTAAACATCTTGCAATATACCGTTAAGTTTAGCTGCAGTAAATTTATCTAAACGCAATCTTTATTCATAGTGATTATACAAACAGAAATAAACGGTCAGAATGTATTTACAGAAAATACGTTTTGACACAAAGCTTATTTGCCTTAACCAAATTCACTTTATTTCATAATTTAAATTAATAATATGAATATTTATGAATAAACTTGAAGAAGGATCTCTGCGACTCCATTTCTGTTTTCGACCCGTATTATTCACGACTTTGTCACCAAAGGTCTTTACTTCCAGTAACAATCAAAGCGAAATCATTTTCTTTGGAGACAGGTTTCACTTTCCTTTCATTTCTCCCCTTTCTGATGCTGCGAAAAAATGTTAGGAAATGAAATTATATTCTAGCAGTTTCAGCCAGGCAAGTTACCCTAAGTTTAGAAACTGAACTCAGTTTGACTTACTCGTTATACGTGCCCAGTGTGGCATTAACCCTCTTTATGGTATTTCGCTGGAAATGTTTGTGATGCATGCAACGTTAAACAAACGTTTACTTTTTTCTCTAGTTAAATATAACGAGCTGCAGTAAAAAATGCGCTAGTATAAAACCTGGTTTTATGTTTCGGGGATAAAGTCTGTTAACGACCGAACATTCCACAACTGCCAACGAAATATATAAGGTAAGTATGTACAAATAGAGTGTTTCCTACACCGTAAATTCATGGATACCGCAACAAAAAGATGGCATCTCTCTGCGCCAGTTAATTCTTTGAAATTTTCTTACGGTATAAACAACATTTCAAGTGATAATTCAGACAGCATACAAACAACTGGTTGAATACTAATAATTAAGGAATTATGTGCAATAAGCAGGAATTTGATTAAATTTTATAATACTTCTCGGAAGCAAACAAAACTGATATTATTAGAAAGCTTTGGAAGAATCATCAAATTATGTAGTTTTTGTAAATCCAAAGTAATAATACCGAAAAAAAAAATTGAGATTTTTGTATGATTTCCGTTAAAAATGAGGAGAAAACGGTCATCGGAAAGTAGATACAAAAGATCAGGCGGAGCCCAGGGGCAAATCAGGAAGATGGCCGCCATGCGAAATCTAAGGATTACTAGCTCAGGCAACGGAGAGCTGAACGTGGTAGAGATTTTGGACAGGAAGTACAGCATTGCATGTGCTTATGCCTGCTCGTTGAGGGGAGAGGGCATGTGATGTATCTGATCCATTTCTATGTAAGAGCTTTCTGAAGTTGGTTGAATATGTGTAACCCTCTCCTTACCTCACCTTAGTTAACCTAATCTAATCTAAACTACACCCTCCTCTTATTATTTATTCTATCCCTTCATCATGATCGCTTTCTAGACATTCATTCTATCCTCTTGTTATCTAACCTAATCCCTCCTCCTCTACTTGTCTATCCTTTCCTGCCATAACATGTCCTGATCTTCCTCCTGCCGATATAACCTCGGGCATAGCGGTTTTCCAGCAATTTTAAGGTTTAGAAGATATTCAGGCTTACCTGAACGCATATTTTGAGGACTTTTCGGATCATTCCGGACCATTTCGGACCATTTCGGAGTATTCTGATGCCATTTTAGTTACTTTTCGTGTATTCAGAGCCTTTTCATGGCAGGTTTAAATAGAGCTCAAGGCATTTCGAGGGTTGCTTTTGTCATTTTTATTTATTTTCGAGACGTTCCAAGGTATTTTATGCCAATTTAGGCACTTCGATAGATATTTTTGTGTTTTAGCACATTTTAGGGTACCTTTACGGCTTACTTAAAAACATTTTACGCAACTTTGAGGGTTATGTAGGCCATTATATCCATTTTCCAGAGGCTTAATGGTATTTTGATACTGTTTTAGGCCATTTAATAGTTATTTTAGTTGCTCTTCGACTGTTCCGTGTGTTTTAACGACTAATGTACACCCCTTTCAGGCACTTTTAAAGGTTATGTGGGCTATTTTGTCCATTTTTCGTGGTATTTTGATACTGTTTTATACTTTTTATAGATATTTTAGTAGCTTTTCGGCTGTTCAGGATGCGATTTCGGTAGATTTACGCACCTTTGAAGCAATTTTGAGAATGATTTATATTTTTCATCCACTTTCGAGAGTTTCAAGGCATTTTATGCCCATTTAGACTCTTCTGTACATATTTCAGTCACTTTTCTGGTATGCTGCTTTAGGCCTGTTTTAAACACTTCAGAATATTTTAGACGATTTTGACATTACTTTAGGCAGTCTGATAATTATTTTATTCACTTTCGTGATGCTGACAACTTTTATGTTTGTTTTGAGCACTTTCAAGGGTCATAATCTATAGACATAGACATATTTTAGTGCATCCCGATATGGCATATACCAGTACACATTATGCAAACTGTACCAAATGTCACCTTGAATAACACTGAAGACAGACACTCTTCCAAAGATCTTTTTAGAAGCCTGAAGATATTAGCCTTGCCCTGCATGTAAGGTTTGAAGCTTTCACGGTGATAAAAGCTTTCCTGCATGTTTATTCTCGATCGTAAAATTCATTATATGCAATCGAAACACATTTATAACAATGAAATTCATGAGATAAACAGAGGAAAAATGAGCAACGTCTATCACCCTAGCGCACAAATTTTCTTCCTTCAGAAAGGTGTATATTATGAAACCATAGAAATATTTAATGCTCTTCCTAATTATCTTAAGAGAAAAACTTGACAACTTCAATGCTTTTAACATTTCTGCTAAAGAGTACCTATGTTTAAAATCATTTTATTCTGTAAAAGATTATCTGAGTGACCAAATATCCTGATGATGCTTATGTAGCTTTGTAAGTAGTTTCTAGCCGTTTTAATGACAAATCATTGTTAATTGCGTTTGATGCATGCTCGAAAGCTACTTAAATGTATACCTACGTATTGAACAAATGACAAATACGCCATTCATTGCTAAACTATATAAGTAAATGGGATGTGGCAGGAAAAGTCTAGAGAAAGTTTAAAACGAAGTTCAATTTGTATTTGTAAATATACATTATGTTATTGTTATAATTATTCTTATAATTAATTGGTTGTGTTTCCCAGCTATCCCTGTTTTTATTTTTGTGCCTGTACATAATGAGTTCTTATGCTATCCTGTACATTTCAATTGAGATGTGTTTCCCAGTTATCCCTGTTTTACTGGCCATGGCACTGGTCCTCCTCCAGCAATCCAACGATTTGAATGTACGACGTTGAGCACATCTACATCAAAGTGTGCTGGAGCTCAAGTCGGCCATTTCAGCAGCAGTGTACTGGTACATGTCACACTGCTGTTAAAAAGGGTTTCTGTATTGGAAACTGTACAAGTAACACAGTAGGATGGTCACCAAGGACTCTATGGAGCAATTTAGCGCATGCGCAGGAATGTTATCATGCTCAGGTCGTTCATCTCAGTACACAGGTGGCTAAAGGTTTGTATATTTTACGAATTAAGATACCAAAAGCAATGTTAACAAATTGTCGCAACCGCTTGCAATTGTAAGTCGCCCTTGGGGTATTTATCTCTGATGTGAGATTCCCTTGTGGTTTAACCGGGGAAAAAGTACGAATCAGCTGGGGAATTTAATGTCGTACTGGCAAGTTCGCCAGGTAACGTAGTGGTTAAAAGAACCGCTCGATAAGTGGAAGATCCGTGGTTCTAATCCCGGCTATGGCATTGAGTTTTTCAGTCCTGATTCCACCCCTTAAATATTAAATGCTGACCTTGTTAATGCACAGCCTTCTGAACAACAGATCAGGAGTTGATATTTGTGGTGTAACTATCGACCACTTTATATTCGTAAAGCAAGCATGAAGAAAGAATAATGCTTCATATTATAGTGATGTATTATACAGAGATGAGTAATATGACGTCGGACACGGCACGAAACAAAGCACTGTAGGGGCTAAGTAACTGCACGGCACATGCTGGGACGGCGAGTAGACAAAGGCGCTCAAGGTCAGGCTGCCTCGCGCAACTGTTTGTGTGTAGGTGACTAGCAATGAAGCGGCTACAAAAAGTGAGCTTTCTCCAGAACTTTTGAGAAAGATTTGGTCACGTGATCGCTGGCGTGTATTTGGAACTCGAGAAAGATCCCTGTGATATCATCCCCTCTATATAACGGAGCGATAGAATAGCAGAGAGAGAGAGAGAGTTACGGTTACACAAGGTGTCGGTAAGTGCGAGACAGCTGTGAGCTTGTGTAGTCGTGAAAGATACGTCGGTCGCCGTGAAGAAGATTCTAACGGCGTCAAGTGATTGCATCGTCAAAGTTTGTGTATGAGAGACAGAAGTGAGGAAAGACACTGAAAGCACTGAGGCAAGGTTACGAGAAGTAAAAGTTGTGAGTTGTGATACCACGAAAGACTGTAGACTGTGCTAACGAGGCGAAGAAAGGTGTGTGTTTCTGATACCATTTTAGAAGACAATAAAGTGGTACAAAATTAACCAGTCTGATCTATTTCTTTTGGTCAAATAACCTAGTGTATCGCCTATCAAGAATGAACATCGGCACATTTTTATAGGTCAGTGTCATTCTGACGTGCTTTTGTGAAAGTTACGAAAGTGATGTTCATTACACCCGCTTTGTCACTTGGAAAGTTATCCTGCGTTTATTTTTCCCTTTATGCCAAAGTATGTACTGTATATTACAAAACGATCAAAACCCTTCCACTGAACTACTAAATTAGTATGGCGATGGAGGCGTAGGCACTAGTTGCTCTAATCTGAATGGAACAACATGTTTATGTACAAAGTATGAACAAGCAATTAGCATGCTAGTGATATAATGAAATCCGGTTTATAGGTTGGAGTGTAGTTATGAATCTAAATTAAACGTTAAGTTCCAGGAATTTCATGTCATATCTTATTATGGTGTTGTATTTTGTTAAAAAAATATCACTGCTTCTATTCTTCATAAACTAATACCTTAAAAAAAACACCACTTTCTTTGCTACCTTCCCTGATTAGTTCACAGTTGGGTCAATAGTGAGCTCCTGGTGGCTATTGTTGTTGGAATCCATCCTGAAGCAATGCCAACGTTTGAAGAAACAATACCACAAAGTGTAAATTACATTTAGGACGAATATTTGGAGTGTATAATTACTTATGGTGCTGAGGCGTGGACTTTGTTAGAGAAACAAAAGTCTGAGATCTTGGCATTGGAAATGGATGGAATAAGACGTAGTGCTAGAGTATCAAGATTCGAAAGAACGAGAATTGAGAAGGTGAGACAGGTGATGGGATATGGAGGAAACAGTGGTGGAGAGAACTTAAAGGCGCAGTCTTCAATGGTATGGGCACGTTAGAAGAATGGGGGAGAACAAGTAGCCCAATATATTTTCAGAATGGTCTCCTCGTAGAAGGAAGCGGGGCAGGTCAAGAGCAACTTGGAGAGCAGACATTCATAAAATGATGAGTGATTGATGCCGAGAGCAGTATGACTTGTTTAAAGGGAAAGAATTGCAAATGGGAAAACAGGGTAACTGCTGAAGACAGGAGAAGCCCATAAAAGTAAAGGTAAGCATGAGTATGAAAGACCATAGGAATTCAGACCATAGGGACTGCAACAAAATCATAGAATCTTGAGGTTTCGAGATGAATGACACCATTTCTAAAAAATAGCCTTTCTAAGGCTTGAACTAAGCATAAATAAGGCTTTGTAAAATTAAGGCGAGGGATGTGTAACAATAAAGCTTGTCAAAGGCGAATCTCGTGTGAACGTAAAGCATTTCAGTTTAAATTATAACCAGCGCGAGCATTTCAGTACTCTCCCGGTCCCACAAGAACACTGCAGGTTACGATCACATGGACATTAGGTCAAGGTCAGGGATTGGCTGTGTTACGCACAGCTGATGCACAATACTGTGTGTAACAAAGCCAAGGGGATAGGGAACCTAACTTAGGATTAATTTTCAATTAAAATATATCTTTTAAGATCTCTGAAGTGCAGGACTTCAGTTATAAATCCATGCATACAATTATGGAGGAGTTACGGATATGCATTTCTCTACATGAAAGATGTGTTATTCAAGTTTTGTTTTTGGACAGTGAAAACGTATATGGTCATGCAACGCAACAGTTACAGAATAATAACGTTTATGTATAAATTTATAAGTGGTATAAATAATTCAACTTGTCACACATAATTCAAGTTTTGCTGTATTATCCCTTTTAGAATTATCTCAATGTGTAGTTTAATGATTACCCTGCATCTCACTGTAACCCTGCACATAATTTCAAATTAGTTGCTCGACTACAGATACACGTTTATTTTGTACTGACTATGTGTCGTTTGATCGAGTGCGCATAAGAGGCACCTTTGCTACGTTATCGCTACCCGGTATTTCGTGGGCTACGTTCATGTACACTAAACTTGAAGAGGCAGATACTACAATGCCTCAGCTCGGTTATAACCAGAGCTCAGCCCAGCGTTCCAAGGCGCTGGAGCTTACGAGAACATGCGCGACTGTGTAGCTCAGGGAGGCAGTTGGGAGAGTGCACCTGTAGCTTGACATGTAAAGATTCAGTTACCATAGGGCACAAAATAGGTATTCCCATTTTTCAGTGCGGGTCTAGATGCGAAAATAATTGCCTACTATAATATGTTTGAAGTAAATTATAATGTACAAGTTTTAAACTTCCGAATTAACCATTTTGCAAGTACAAGCGATATATAACGCGGTCCGAATACCGCGGATTCAGATTTAAAGCGCGGGAAAGTATGTTCGCGGAAAATATAGCGTAATTTTTATTTATGTTCTTATTTATTTTTGACAGTTGAGTTGAATATTTTCTTCAAAGAGCAGTACTGGAGTATACCTTTCGCTATCCCTAGCGTTGACCTTGACCGAATTTCCCGAAGCAACCAGACATGCTCACTGAAGAACATATTCTGCATATTAGTGAAGTAGCATAAATAAAATGATTCTGTGCATGGAGGAGCAATATTCATATCCATCTTGGCCCAGTCAAACAATACGCGGGGAAAAAGGGTTGCGAATTATGCCGCCAAACAAAACTTACTGATTTCTTTAAGACTAACAAAATTTGGTTAGTGTAAAATGGGTACAGTGTAATTGTGTGCATATACTGTATAAATTTAAATCGGTTGCAGGACTAGAATACAACCCTACATTGGTGTATAATTGCATTTCAAAGTGCTCTACATTGCCGTATTAGATACTTTACAATGTATTGTAATTGATTATTGCACGAATGTTTCCCACTACTTCGGCGGGAGCGATTTTTATCACTTCTAAGCTCACATTTCGATATACCGCGGAATGGCTACAAGACGAGGCTAAAGCATGTCTCCAGGAGCTACGTTATTTAGGGATTCTAATATACTGGGCGTCCCAAAAAACACTGACAACGCTCAGTATGTTGTGTGAGATGGCAAGCTGATCGATTTTCTAATAGGAACCCCTGTCCGGAAATACACAGTTTGCATGCTGGAGAACGTCGAAGTTTGAGAACGAACGGTTGTGACAATTTAACATTGATTATGGCATCCTAATACTGAGGTTATGCAACCCTTTAGCCATCTGTGTACTGGGATGAACGACCTTAGCAGAATAACATTGCTGCACATGCGCTAAATACCTCCGTAGAGTCCTTGGTGGGCATCCTATTGCGTTATTTGTGTAGTTTCCAGTACAGTAACATTTTAACAGCAGTACGACATGCATCAGTACACAACTGCTGAAATGGCGGACTTGAGCTCCAGCACACTTTGATATAGACGTGCGGAATCACCTCAAAGTTGCATATGCAAATCGACGGATTGATAGATGTGAACCAGTTCCATGGCCAGCACGGTCGCCAGATCCGACACCTCTCGACTATTTTCTGTGGAGTTGTATTAAGATGTATGGCACTCCTGTAACGTCAGCGGAGGACCTTATGCCTCGAGTCCACGGATCGATTGAAAATCTTCAAAGATAACCGCACGTATTGGGTCATTGCATGAAACTCACCACCGCCAATATAGGCTCTGCAGTGATGTAGTAAGTACACAGTTCAAAGTCCTTTTTTAATGTAGGCGGCTCGATGTTGGGTTTATTGACGAAATGTGAACATACACCCATCTCACACTTCGACGCTCTTCAGCGCCAAACCATGCATTTTAGGACTGGAGTTCCTATTTCAGAATCCATCAGTTTGCCGTCCCGTACAATATACTAAGCATTGTCGGTGTTTTTTGGACATCCTGTATATATAATGACTCATATACGTAAGTACCTACAGAGTGAACATAAGTAAATGAATACATAAAAAATTACCGATCTACATAAGTTGAATGCAATGAATTGCATGATGGCAATAGACTAATTAACAAATCATTGCATGAAATTACAAGCTGCACTCGCATGTATTGGAGGAACAAGACCCAATTTAACTTAAAATAGCTTTGAATCTACAGAAGCTTCGTTCGACATCATATGCCGTAACGAGTGCATAACGGAAGATTGGGATTTCAGACGAATCAATCTTCATACATTTACATTCATTGTCACAATACAATTAAACGTCCTTTATGACACATCCTTGTCAAGCCAGAGTTTTTCTCCAAGCATACCTTTGAATTAGGCTTTTACCCCTGCAATAATCGATTCTGAGCCTGATTCGTCCAATTTTGATGTAGTTCAATAAAGAACTAAGGAGCTCCATGTATTTCTATGTCTGACCCCTGCAAATGCGATAAGATTTTAGAGAAACCTCCAAAACGCAGTTTAATGAACAGAAAAGGTGCGAGTATCGTCCTTAAGAAATTGTATAAGTCATTGTACTACATTCCCCTGAATCAAATATATTTATTAAGTCTATGACTTACGGAACGGAATATAAATGACAGCAATGACCTTCGCTACGCAACAACCTGTACGTTTGAAGTGCTACCCACCCCATGTATCAGGCCAACAATTCATACCCTTGAGTTCCCAGCTTTGGTTTGTTGGTTCCGTGACCGACTACCCAGGCTTGGTTTTAACGCACAGACGTGTAAAACTGTCCGCAAAACATTCTAAACAGTAAGATCAGGCAGAAATAAATATACATGAGGTGTTGGTTTTATTGCATGTGAGCGAAGCTTGTCATAAACATTAAAGGAAAATGCAAAACTATACTGCAATTTGTTAATTCAATGTACAACATTAAACAAATAGAAATAAAGCAACGCATATGTCTTAAATAAAGAAATGAAGTTTAGAAAAAATGGATACACCATTTACTACAAATGAATCGCACAATTATACTTAAAGTTGCATTAGCATAAAAGGCAAGAGGTCGAAGATACCAAGAATAGCCAGGAAGAGGCGAAATGAGGTTATTAAAAGGTAAGTGGCGCTATCGCCAGATACTTACTGGAATTATCGTGTTCTCGAATGTTTTCGGGGTTCAAGAGCGAGCAAGTCTCGCGAAGTCGGTGAGTACGTGAGTTAGTCAGTGAGCAAGTCAGCAGGCGATTAGTGAGTTACTGAGTGCGTTTCTGTTGCGAAGTAAACTCCGTCCTCCGTCAGTTTTGACGATTGTGTTGTTACTGCAGGGGGCTCGAGACGTTTTGCCTTCGACTTCACCCAAGTAAACCGGCGTGAAAAAGAAGCTACGTCAAGGTGAAAGAAAGAAAGCAGTAAATATTTCAATCAGTTTACATTAGCTAAGTGCTAGTGCATTTAATCAAGTCTCGCTAAAGATTAAACTTGGTTATTAGATGACAGTGGAAAATAGGTGAAGTGACAGCTGAAAAGCCTCAGGAAGTCACTATTAATGGTGATTTAAAGATTAAAATGGCAAAATAACATTCGAGAGCTTTATTTGAAACTTTTAGAGTTATCTTAGGAATATTTATAACAAGATACACTCTAAAAGTTTAGTACATTATCCTACTTTTGCTAAACTTTTAGAGTGTATCTTGTTATAAATATTCCTAAGATAGTACATTATCCTACTTTTGCGGGGGCCCAAATGATCTAGCTGTCGACGGGCCCTCAAACACTACGCACTCCTACTTTTGCTCTCTTACTTTATTCAGTAGAAGGAAGTATTGTATTCCACACAAAAAATCGATGTCGAAATTTCACCGGAAATGTATGTTTTGATACCCCTCGAATCCAAAAAGAAGCATTTTTAGACTAAGGTGTGTGTGTGTGTGTGTGTGTGTGTGTGTGTGTGTGTGTGTGTGTGTGTGTGTGTGTGTGTGTGTGTGTGTGTGCGCGCGGGCGCGTGTTTTTGTGTGTGTGGTCTGTCAGTCTGTGTGTAGGTTGGTCTGTGGACAGCTTAACTCAAACACGAAAAGTCGGTTAAAGACCAAAGTTGGTATTTAAGTTTAATGTCTTTCAAGGATGCGACACGAAGATTTTGAAGAAAATAGCTCCACCTAAACTACCCTTTACATGGAAAATTTTTCGAAAATTTTTATTTTCTTGAAAATGGCTCTAACAAGTTTGATTAAAATGTCATGTTTAAGATATTTGTATGGCAAATGAAATACATATTTTGAATTTTCTGGTTATAGCCTATGTAGTCCTGTTTACTCTGGATGACTTTTAAATAACTCGTAAACCGTGAGAGATAGACCAAATCTTACTATACAAAAAATGTAATCTCACTAAAACACAGCATTTATGGTTTTTTTTTTTTTTTTTTTTTTTTTGGGGGGGGGTGTAGAGTGAAACATTTCGGAGATATTCCTTGTTATTTGTGTCAGTTTGGGAAAACTTTCGTGAAATGGAACACTGTTGTTCATTTTTTTATATGCTAAGCGTGCAAAGAGAACGGGATCTCAAAGCTTTAAAAGATTTGACTATTGCTCAAAGCCTACTGTATTCTAATATTCAACTTACACCTACAAGGATATAAGCAATTGCACACATACTTATCTTAACTAACACGAATAGATATAAGAGTTTGTAAGAATGGTTAGTACAAGAGTAGAGAAAGTCATGTGAGAGCAACACATCAGATTTTTTTTTTTCTTTCTTGTTTTTCTTTTATTTCTTTTCTTTTCTTGCCCCAGTGTCTCTCGAAGGTTCAAAGTTTACTACGTGTATTGGGATTCCGCTACTGTAGGTAACTTTACACGAGTCACGTAGTTACCAGAAATAACTCTCATTTTCTTTAAAAGTAGGCCACTGAATCTACTACTGAGCATCTTTCGGGACACTCATGCACTCGCGTAGTTCCTTGTGATAGTTGTAGTGCCTCTTCTATTAATTGCTCTTTGAATATGCTACTTCTTCAGCGTATGGGAACTAAACGCTCTACCTTTATGTTGCTTTGCATTATATAGCGAAATCAGGGAACCTGCAACTTTCGCCTACACCTTTGAGTTAAGGAGATCATTTTCATATATCCAACAGGCATAAATCAAACTGATAAATGTCCACAGATTTTCGAATTGGAATTCCCAGACGAACAGAAATATGAATTGAGGCAGATTGGATATCGGTGACTATGAAAATTATGCCGTTCTCTTTAATGTTACTAAAGGGATGAAGGGGGCGAATTGTTTCATATGAACTTCGCATTAAAACCCGATCATTATACTCTCACCCTGCATGATTATTCTCTGAGGCCTTTGTTTTGGGGTTTCTCTGCTTTACCCGTATCACTATTTTTACCTTTTGTTTTTCGTTTGTGTTATTGTCCAGGTTCTAAAGGTAAACGGCTTGAGGGAATGAGAAAAAGGAGTAGCAAGTGAAATATATTCTTTCCTTTCTTTCGGGAGATCGTTTTCCAATAGGAAGAATTCCTCTTGCTTTGACCTTCTCCTTTCTGTGACTCACTAAAGCCCATTCAGCTGGTATTTCTCTCAGGATAATATCGGGTCCTTAAGAAAATCGACTGACAAAACTGCATCTTGGCAGAAAATCCAAAGCCCTGGTTATTTTAATGGCATGAGTCGGGGATTAGCAAAAATCTATTAGATTTAAGGTCTTTTAGTCCTCAGCTTTCCTTCAAACAATGCAAAGGATCGACGGATTTCATTACATGGTTGTACGTTTCCTGTGATCGCTATGGAACTGGAATATTTCATATGCAGGCAGCCCTTCCCGAGTAAGAAGGAAAGTGAAGCAGTTGTGGCACTACCTAATGTTGAATGTTATGCTTAATTAAACTTTAATCCAGAAAAGGTATTTACCCTGGCTAGTCGTCGTGCTTTTAACTGCATGTAAAGGTAGTCTAGGTTCCGTCTCAGGTAGTTTATAGAAACGACGGTTTCTTTCATGACGTTAATTCAAACATTATTTGACTAAATTCCTGAGTGACTGCATAAATATTTGCATGGTTCGTTGAAGTGATCATTTTGTTATCACCCGTAGAAACATAACACACAATATTATGCACTATGAGGTTACGTATTGTATTGTGCGCGAGTTAACGGCCTTTCTCATCCTACTGCCTTTTAGAGTGTCAACTGGTCGCATGGAGGCTTTGCCAGGTCTTTTACTTTGGTCACTTTGAGGTGTAAAATGTAAAGCTTTTTTACGGAGGGGAGTCCACACTGAGCTTCATCAAGCTATTGTGAGCCAAATACCGGGAGGAAGCGATAGAGTGAGAGCACTCTGTGGGCTTGTGTTAGAACCGGACGACCATCTGTGCTACTAATATGTACTGGAGGTTTTTTATCTCGACGCCAGGGTTCGCAAGCAGTTATCACCCAGGCAACCACAATGTCATCCGTCAAGAATGACAGCTATAGATCGCACAGCAACACCAAACTCGTGTCTTTGCTAGCACTTCCAACCCTGAAAAATCGGATTGAAGTGAAGGTGGAAATGAAAATGAAAGTACAGGAAATTGTTGGTATTCACCTTATGACCAGGGAAAACCCCCGAAAAAAACCATGGGTCAGGAAGGTTGACCGTGAGAGTCAATTCCACGACCTACCAAATGGGAGCCTCACAGATTACCACGGAGTCATCTTGCTCGGTCCCAACAAGCAGAATCTTTAATAACACTCCGAATGCACAACTGTGGGGGACTTGGCAACAACAGCTTCTTTTGCTATGAGTGTATTGACAGGACTCTTTCTGTTGTGTCCATGCTATTAGCAGTGGCAGAAGGGTGAGGGACAGCTTTGCAACCTCTTGGAATGTATTTGTTGAGGGATCGGCAATACTGTATATGACTACCACTGCATGTGGATAAGGGTAACCTCATCCGTATCCTGGATGAACGGCTGCAGCAATGTTTTCTTAGAAATTGTCTCCACTTACGGTTTTATTGCTCCGCCTCCCACACTTCCTAAGCCATATCCTTGGTGTAACGTTGGTTTTCAAACATATATATCCCGTATTGCGAAATTGCCTTACATACTTTTTTTACCTGCATTATCTTCCATTTAAATTTATTTATATTTCCAATAAGCCTATCATTCGTAATTCCGCATCAAAATGAAGAATAAATATACTAAAGGCTATTAAAATACACACTCAACAGAATCTTCATGATTTTGATACCGTAATCGTTAGCCGTATTATTAAATATGATTTTAATAATGAGTTAAATGATAATTAAATTATAATGAGAAAGTAATGTGAACGTATTTAATATAAGGATTATTATGAAGGTATAATTTTGTGATATGAAGCAACGGCATTTAAATTTAATAACTAGTATGCGAGTAAAGATTCTAATTCAGAGTTATGTAATGTACTGCTTCTGGTTCATATGGTTAAAATATTACTGGTAAAATGTGCCTGCTAATGTTTTGGGTTTGGCTACCTGCAGTAATTTGGGTCGGTTGACCCAAACTCGTTAGGCCAGTTTTCCAAGAAATACCCAGACGCTAAGGGTTCGCTAACTAGCGGTTTTCTGAGAATTCAGTCTGAAGCGAGGCTGAAGTCCGCGGGTTCTTTAGTTACCAAGCGTAACATGGCATCCCACTCTGATTTGAAACCCGCGACAGGACAGTCGCACCTCGCCTGCCGTAGTCACAAACATTGATTCGCACCTAGACGGAACAGTTCTTACCGCAAATATAGAGTGAACAGTATATCTCAGCAGTATATTAAGCAGTGAAGTATATTTATAGAATTGGGAAAGTGAATTATTCCAGCGTAGCAGATTTCAACGACTCAAACTATTTTAACTGTGACAGGGGAACGTTTTAGTACTTTTCTTTCAAACGTCGACAACTCATGGTGAATATTGATTGTGAAGTCAAACCAAGAATTAAATTAATTACAAGGAACTGTGTGTGTTCTCATTCAGTCAACAACCTGAAAGACAAAGTTTACAAGACAAATCCTTATACATTGGAAGAATTAAAAAACATATATATTAGAAATGAATCGGAAAGATTAGTTGTCCAACTTAATCGTGTTCTGGTCTCCCGGTATACTGCTTGTTTAGCCCAGGAAATGCCGTGAACCCTGTAGGTTTTAAATGAGGAACATGTATTATACTGCACATGATGTAAAACATTTGACTTTTCAAAATTGGTGCAAATATGAGGTACGCATTTTAAATCTGTAATGTTTAGTAGTCATGAAGAAGTTGCATGTTTATAGTAGAAATGACTCGTTAATACGCCCATTGATTTTTAAAATGTATTTTTATTTGGTTGTTTAGTTATGAATTCTTAAGGGTTTGTGTATATATTGTGAAACTTTTTCCCAAAATATAAACAGTAAAATTTAATTTTAAGTAAATCAGTTGTATGAAGAACTGATGAACAGTTTATTCTGCCATGTGTTATTGGACACGATATAATTAATATTGAAGAAGTTTTCTGGACCACCATATAAAATTGTGCTACACCATAAAAAATAAATAAAAACATTTCCTTGTCGCCTTTGGCAGCTAATACCAACACCCTTTGCCTCCTTCACAAAACATCTTTTTGCTGCTCTTCTCTCTATGTAGAATAGCAAACACAGGGAGGAGAGAATACCGGGAGATGGCGTGCTTTCGCCATCCATGCAAGACCGCAATGACCGCACCCCCTCTGTACTTCAGAAAGATGTCCACTTACTTTAAAACAATGATGAATACTCCGGAGTTTAGCAGTTTATAATCGATTAATATTGGTTAAAATGTATAATCGGCGTCTTTTATTATTACAACCGAACCTTTTAATGCAATTCCTTAGCAGACTAGAGCACAGCTAAGAGAGAACTTATGAGTTAATCGAAATCTGGTCGCCATGCTAACAAATTATGTTACCACCTCCACAAGCAAAACCCCTTTTTACTTTCTCTACTGGTAAGTAGGGGAAGTATTGTATTCCACACAAAAATTCAATGCTGATATTTCACCGGTAATATAATATGTTTTGAGACCCCTGAATAAAAAAAAAAGCATTTTTAGAAAAAGGTCCGTGTGTGTGTTTGTGTCTGTCAGTCTGTGGACAGCATAACTCAAAAACGAAAGGTAGGTTAAAAACCAAAGTTGGTATTTAAGTTTAATGTCCTTCAAGGATGCGACACGAATATTTTGAAGAAAATAGACCCAGCCTAAACTACCCTCTATAAGGACATTTTTTCGAAAATTTTGATTTTTTGAAAATGGCTCTAAAGATTTTGATTAAAATGCCATATGTTTCAGATATTTTTATGACAATTGAAATGTATATTTTGAATTTTCTGGTTATAGCCCCTGTAGTATTTACTCTGGATGACTTTTGCTTAACTGATAAACCGTTAGAGATAGACCAAATCATACTGTACAAAAAATGTAGATCTTGCTAAAATACACAATTTGTCTCAATAAATTTTCTTGTAGAGTGAACCATTCCGGAGATATTCCTTGTTATGTGTGCGAGTTTCGGAAAACTTAAAACTTTCGTGAAATGGAACATCGTTGTTCATTTTTTTAAATGTTAAGTGTGCAAAGAGAACGGAATCTCAAAGCTTTAAAAGATATGACTATCGCACAAAGCCTACTGTATTCTAATATTCCCCTTGCACCTACAAGGAAATAAGCAATAAGATAATTTGTACAAATGTTTATGTTAACACGAAGAAGATACAGGAATAAGAGTGTTTAAGAACAGTTAGTACAAGAGTAGAGAAAGTCATGTGAGTGCAACACATCAGATTTTTTCTATTTAACCGTAAAAATAATTATACTTCAAAAACGTACTTAAGACCTAATTATTCTACTGATGTGCTCGGTAAGCATTTTATAAATAGAAATAATTCTTATCCATATTGGAAGCGCATGAAACCTATTGAATTAAAACAATACATGTTATTTGCATAGTAATAAAGGAAGGAACTTTAGATACCAATAAAACACATGATTAGGATCTATTAATATATTAATGTATTAATTACTATGTATAATGTAAAGCATATTAATGTCCACATATAATTAAAAATATTTACATAGATGAATTAGTTTTAAAATTACAAAGGCACAAAACCGACAAATGCTGGAAAGATACCCTAGATTTAGTCCTGGAATGTTCCACCACCCCCCAACAAAAAAATAGAAAAAAAAAAGGGAAATCCTTTTCCAAATATGCCATTTCATGTATCACCAGTATCACCGCCTGAGGGGCCGTATGTAATGAAGCAAATACGCACGCACCCAAGCACGTGCACAAACACACACACATACACACACAACTTTACTAATTGTCCTTGAAACAGAATAAGTTTGTTGTACTCGTACACATGTCGTTTGTTTGTATTGTGACTTTTTTGGTGTGTGGGTGTGAAGTAAAGAAGACAGATGTAGTCGAGATAAAGAAACACTTTTATTTCCGTAAACAGTAACTTGTACACTCGTTGCAACAGCAAGAAAGTCTTTTCCGATTCTCCAACAGCACGACTCCGAATTCGTAACACAAAGAACTAACTCTTCTCCGTCGGCACAACGCTTCACATCGTCTGTCCGTCTCCGTCGGCACGACTACTCAACCTTCACATACGTCTGACTGACTCTTCTCACACTTTACCGCTATTTATATCTCCCAGGCACTATTCTGGAAGCTTCAGGAACGTTCACTTATTGCGGCGAGATACAAAGTAGAAGATTCCAGTAGCCTCTATCCTTTTCTCTCTTTCGGCAAGCGCCCCAACAATGCGGTCATTCTCTATCTCTTTCCTTCGGCTCCTTTGCGGTAGTGCCGACAATAATGCGATGGGTGACACTGCTGTTGTCGGCAATTAGATGCGGCGGGCGCGGCGACACTGCTCCCTCCTCAGAGCTGGTCGTCCCGACCAGCACTATCACTGCGGCATCTCCCTTGCGCCCCGGCGGACTATCCCATTGAACCTCTTCTCCAGGAGGCACGATCCTAGGTATTGCTGTTGGATAGTGTCCCTTGGTCTGGGTAGGACGACGTATGCCATCCTGCTTCGAAATTCTGCAACAGTACCGCCGGTCTTGACGGTCCCTCGTCCAGTTGCCCTTCTTCCTGGTGTGTTGACGGGCCATCCTGCGCACTTGGAAACGGCTCACTGGGTACCATGTCCGCCGACCTCTCTGGCGCACCTTCGCAGCCACCTTGCTTCCGATGGGTCCGGCAACAAACCCCACCACATCCGCGCGAGTCGCGTCCACCGCGGCACTCGTGTTCACTCGTGCTCGGCACGGCCTCTCCTGTATCCTGCCGTCCACGATGATGTCCACCATTCTTCCGTTCACGGCACTATGCGTCAGGTGATTGGATGGCTCCAACGGTCCCCCCATGTCCCACGCCAAGTCGGTTCTCGCGTGTTGCTCGTTTGCTTGTGCGCTTCCCTGCTGATCGTCCTCCACGTCATATCCTGGTTGGTTACGTACCCGACACACTCCTCCAGGGGATCCTCGACGACGCCCCTGAACTGTCCCTTTGTCTTCCCCGAGACGTACATTTTCGTTATCTGAAACGGGCGCAACTGTCGCCTCGGCCACTAGGTGCTCCCTCCCCGGGTCCGCGCTATTCCGTCTGCCCCTGGCATCCAGTACTTTGACGCTCTCTTCAACTCTTACTACCAGGGCGCCAAGACGTTCCCCGTCGTCCTCCACGACGTCCACATGGTGGCAGAGGTCTTCCACCTTTTCGCCGAGTTCTTCCGCGTCTTCCGTCACGCCAATCAGTTCGCCGAGTTGTTCCACGTCTTCCGTCATGCCAATCAGTTCGCCGAGTTGTTCCACGTCTTCCGTCACGCCAATCAGTTCGCCGAGTTGTTCCACGTCTTCCCTCATATCATCCGAAACGGGCGCAACTGTCGCCTCGGCCACTAGGTGCTCCCTCCCCGGCTCCGCGCTATTCCGTCTGCCCCTGGCATCCAGTACTTTGACGCTCTCGTCAACTCTTACTACCAGGGCGCCAAGACGTTCCCCGTCGTCCTCCACGACGTCCACGTGCTGGCAGAGGTCTTCCACCTTTTCGCCGAGTTCTTCCACGTCTTCCGTCACGCCAATCAGTTCGCCGTCAATTTTCGCCGATAGCTCCGTCTTCATCTCTTTCAGCTCGGCAAAGAGGTTGTTTCTCCTCTTCATTTCGGCAAATAATTCTTTCATCATTGCCATCATCCTGGTTTCCGAATCTCCCTCCATCTTGGTTCTAACGTTGCAACTTCTAACGACGATGTAACGAAACTAGAAACAATTCGACGGATCCCACTTCTGACACCAGTGTGACTTTTTTGGTGTGTGGGTGTGAAGTAAAGAAGACAGATGTAGTCGAGATAAAGAAACACTTTTATTTCCGTAAACAGTAACTTGTACACTCGTTGCAACAGCAAGAAAGCCTTTTCCGATTCTCCAACAGCACGACTCCGAATTCGTAACACAAAGAACTAACTCTTCTCCGTCGGCACAACGCTTCACATCGTCTGTCCGTCTCCGTCGGCACGACTACTCAACCTTCACATACGTCTGACTGACTCTTCTCACACTTTACCGCTATTTATATCTCCCAGGCACTATTCTGGAAGCTTCAGGAACGTTCACTTATTGCGGCGAGATACAAAGTAGAAGATTCCAGTAGCCTCTATTCTTTTCTCTCTTTCGGCAAGCGCCCCAACAATGCGGTCATTCTCTATCTCTTTCCTTCGGCTCCTTTGCGGTAGTGCCGACAATAATGCGATGGGTGACACTGCTGTTGTCGGCAATTAGATGCGGCGGGCGCGGCGACAGTATTTATTGTACACTACTAGCATGAAATGCCGCTCTGTTAGAATAAAACAAATACAACCAACACAAGGCTGGACAAGCAAGATGCAACGTCCCCTCTGTACTTAACTCTCGGCTAAACAGCTGCACTCTGTGGGGATCTCCCGGTATTCCATCCTCCCTGCAGACGAGAGCAGTGTAAACACGATACGCAGTGGTGACAGCTGACTGCTGCAGTCGGACGACAGGTAACAGGCATCAGTCTGTCCAGCACCGTGCAAGCACGAACATCGCTGCCTGTGAATCAGAGCACAAATAAAATAGACCAAATAATGCCACCAGTTCAGAGCAAATTAAGGGAAAACTCTTGTACAGCCAAACAGGAGAAGTGATTGGCATGCAATTTGTATTAATTTAGGGTACAGAAACGCGCAAGACACTTGTGTACCATTTAGTTCAGTTCATAGGATCAAAGCTCAATTAGAACGCATTCAGTTAGGTGAATGCCTTTCTTGTCGCCTCATAAGGAAAGACACAGAAGATCGAGGAAGGCCAATTTAGATGATTTTAATGAGTGGGTTGTCCTCTGTGCAGTGAATGAATTTTATGCACAATCAAAAGAAAGGCTAACACTTCAAAAGATCCAGTATACATTAAGAGCATCAATTAGTATCGACGGCAGTATTAATACACTCCGGAAGTTCCTATATAAACTTGGATTTAAATAGAAACCCACCAAACAAACAAGAAAAAATAGGCATATCCTAAGAGATGTAAGATTTGAAGCTTTCATGGCGAACGTTAGTGATCAGAGCTTCACAGGTGATCACAATATCCTAAGAGAATAGCATCACATTCCAGAACGAAGGATTTCTTCGCTACAAAAATACAGAAACTAGTCTCATCCAGTTGTGGACAGACCGGGCCCCCACATTTGCGCCATATGGATTTGCGCCACAATGTATTGCTGTGTATGGATAATGCGTTTGCGCCAATAATTCGAAACTAATATATGTAATTTTGTTTGTAGGTTGGCACCACGTTAACATGGTGAGACATACTTTACGAATGAAACAACTAAAATGTTAAACGAAACAATTTTCCGTCCCACTTGCAGACTGCGGACTGACGTGCGCATAATGCGCGTGGTGTGGTTAAAATTGCTATAACATTTTAAAAATGCGCATGTGGTTAACAATTGTCATACTATTTTAAAAATTAAAATGATGAAAATTGTTAAAACTCCATGATTAAAATGTCTGTTTCCAGGTTGTCATGTGGGGGGTACATTCAAATGGGAAATGTATTTCACCTAAGTGATACGTGATATTTGATATGTAATTTTCTATTTTCTTTTCTTTGTTTTGTACTTTGATTCTTTTAGTGGGTTGCAGGTGCGTGCCGTTAATTTTCAGATATGTTTCCTCTTGAATATGTTTTAAAAATGAAATGAATTTGTATGTCTGGGTGTGAACTGAAGCCGTTGAATTTTCTGTGAAATGCCTCCCTCACACACGTTTGTCTAGTGAATGACTGTAGACGATAGAGAATAACAATAATAATAATAATAATAATAATAATAATAATAATAATAATAATAATAATAATAATAATAATAATAATAATAATAATAATAATAATAATAATAATAATAATAATAATAATAATAATAATAATAATAATAATAATAATAATAATAATAATAATAATAATAATAATAATAATAATAATAATAATAATAATAATAATAATAATAATAATAATAATAATAATAATAATAATAATAATAATAATAATAATTAATAATTAATAATAATAATAACGTTCATTAATTTTTTCTTAAAAATAATATATTAAAGTAAGAAGAAACGACTATACAATTTAAACATATAAGAAAGGCATATTTTTCTCGTTTCATTAGTGCTGGCTGCTCATACAATTACAAGTCTTGGCACCTAAAATACGTATCTTAGAAGGTCCTCAGGATTAAAGCATGTACATTGTATAAACATGCAGAAATACTCTTTTGTTCCGCTCTGTAATTAAATCCAGGTTGCGAATGCCGCATAACTGGCCGAGAAGGATCGAGGTGCTGACCAGCTCCCATCCTCCAATACTGCACCCCACTCATGACATCTGTAGTGAGCAGAGGTAGGGGACGCAGCAGTCGGGCGGTAAGCCTTGTCTCACGAAGGGCTGTTGCCCTAGGGGTTATTGTAATATATAATTAAATCGTCCATGACAAATGTCATTTGGCAGATCCTCAATGATCATTGTCCTTAAAATGTTTACAACAGCCCGAAAATGCTAAAAATAACCAGATCTAATGATGTTAAATCTTAAGTTGTAAATTTAAGAGCATTTAAGGCGTTTTTTGTCACTTACAAAATTGCATTAAGGGTGAAAATAATACTCAATCAAATTATTGATTATTGTGTTCATTTTTTAATAATTGGTAGCACACTACTCGCGCAATATCAAAAAATGCTGATTCCCTTTGCTTTACAGGCAGTGTCAAGTTTACTGAAATGAAACCGACGCTGCAGAAAAAATACATGAAAAACAAAGGAACACTGAAAGGAAAATGAATCGAGGACAAGAAACACAGAATCTTATTCCCTGTTTTCTCATCAAATTTTTTTCTCTGGCAGTCTCTAGGACAAGATGGCAGCCGCAACACCATAAATCACAGTTATTTGTGACAGACCATCAAAATGGATCAAAATACTCGCAGCTGCTGTGGTTTGTCAAGTTCTGGCTCAGGCCACGTAAGCTCCTGGATATGCATGTCCTTTTCGAGGATTGGATAATAAGTCACACGACAGAAACAAGAGAAACAAAATAGCAAACGCTGAAATATGGGAAGGCAACGGATACCAGAATATCACACATCACACGAATCTAGTTTTTGGTGCCAGCTTTGTAAAGTATTAGTATCTTGAGGAATAATAATAAAATAATGTTGATGATGATAATAATGATAATGATGATAATGATAATGATAATAATAATAATAGTAATAATAATAATAAGAAGAAGAAGAATAATAATAAGAATAATAAGAATAATAAGAATAATAAGAATAATAAGAATAATAAGTATATAAGAAGAATAATAAGTATAATAAGAATGATATTAAGAATGATGATGATGATAATGATGATGATAAAGATGATGATAATGATGATGATAATGATGATGATAATGATGATGATAATAATGATGATGATGATACTAATAATGATATTAATAATGATAATAATGATAATAATAATGTTAATGATAGTAATGATAGTAATAATAGTAATAATAGTAATAATAGTAATAGTAGTAGTAGTAGTAATAATAATAATAATAATAATAATAATAATAATAATAATAATAATAATAATAATAATAATAATAATAATAATAATAATAATAATAATAATAATAATAATAATAATAATAATAATAATAATAATAATAATAATAATAATAATAATAATAATAATAAGTATATAAGAAGAATAAGTATAATAAGAATGATATTAAGAATGATGATGATGATAATGATGATGATAAAGATGATGATAATGATGATGATAATAATGATGATGATGATACTAATAATGATATTAATAATGATAATAATGATAATAATAATAATGATAATAATGATAATCTTCTCCAGGAGAAGATGGAATTACAAGTGTGATCCTTCTACAAGTGTTCAATCATTTCCCATCTTTTCTTACTGCAGTGTACAATAATTGCCTTAAAAAAGGCTGCTTTCCAACACAATGGAAAAAATCAAATATATTACCTATAATTAAACCAGGAAAGCAAGATAGTGAAGAAGTGACAAAGTATCGACCAATCAGTCTTCTAAATGTTGGAGGAAAGGTATTGGAGAAACTTTTGATCAACAGAATATTGCATCAGATAAACATCAACAACTTGTTAAATGCAAACCAGTTTGGCTTCACACCTCAGAAAGGGACAGTGGATGCAGCCATGGCTGTGAAACACTTCACAGAGGAAAGCCTTCGAGCAAAAAAATGTGTTGTATCCGTTAGCTTAGATGTACGTGGCGCTTTTGATTCAGCCTGGTGGCCACGTATTTTGCTCAACCTCAAAGAACTTCAATGCCCAAAAAATTTATACAGGTTGACAGGCAGCTACTTCAGTAACAGAACAGCGACCTTACAAACAAATGAATGCAAGATCACAAAGGAGGTAACCAGGGGATGTCCACAGGGTTCAAGCTGCGGTCCTGGTCTGTGGAACATAATGTACAATTCAGTTCTCAACTTGAAACTAACAAACCAATCAAAAGTAGTGGCTTTTGCAGATGATCTACTTCTACTTACAAGAGGTAACAGCAACAAAGAAGCAGAAAACTATGCAAACTCAGACTTAAAGAAAGTAGAGAACTGGGCAAAGCAAAACAAACTGAAATTTAACGACTCAAAATCAATGGTTCTATTAATATCAAGGAGAAGGAAAGCTGGTAATGAACCAATCAAGGTATACTTGAATTACAAACCACTTGAGCAGGTTAGAGAACTTAGATACCTAGGGATAACCCTAGATGAAAAATTCAACTTCAGTAGACACATTAACAACATAACGGACAAGGCACTCCTACTAACAAACATGCTAACCAAAGTTGCAAGACTACAGTGGGGACTCGGCCACCAGTCTCTTAGAACTATATACAGAGGAGCAATAGCACCTATACTAACGTACGGTTCACCAGTCTGGGAACAGGCACTAGAGAGGAAGAAAAATATAAAGATACTTCAGAGAACACAGAGAATAATTAATATCA
The DNA here is from genome assembly GCA_030765045.1 of Tenodera sinensis. NCBI lineage: Eukaryota > Metazoa > Arthropoda > Insecta > Mantodea > Mantidae > Tenodera > Tenodera sinensis. The sequence goes on from CM060966.1 coordinate 82,842,335, forward strand.
AAATTGCCAAAGCATACAGAACCATATCTTTTGATGCGTCATGTGTAGTAGCTGGAGTGAAGCCTATCTATATTAAAATAGCAGAAGCAGCAAAACTATACAAGATAACACATGGAATGACACCAGAATCGTCATATTATGATGCACCCTTACATATAGCAAAATGGCCCCATCCAGCGGAGTGTATTCCTATGGAAGAAGTCATTGAAGGAAAATATTATGAAATAGAAATCTTCACAGACGGTAGTAAAATCCATGGAAAAGTTGGAGCTGCAGCAGTAATATTTAAACACGGAGAAATTATACATAAAATCAAGGCTAAATTACATGACAGATGCTCCAATAACCAGGCAGAGCAAGTGGCAATCATTAGAGGATTAGCAACACTTCAGGATATGAACATAAGTGTACAAGAAAGAATAACTGCAGTGTATACAGATAGCAAAATTACCCTAGATCTAATCAGAAATAATTCAAAACATAATAAATTAATAGAAGAAATTCAAAAGAATCTCAAAAGCCTTAAAGAACAGAAGTGGATCATACATTTTGCCTGGATCAAAGCACATGCTGGATATCTTGGCAATGAATTAGCTGATAAACTAGCTAAGGAGGCTGCGATTGATAATGCTACGGACTATGTGTACAACAAAAAACCAAAAACAACATATGTCAGTGAAATCCAAGAACAAGGGATGCAGAAGTGGCAAGAAGAGTGGACTAATACAACGAAAGGAGCAGCCTGCAAGGAGTTCATCCCATCAGTTGTTCGAAGAATGAGCACACAAATTAACTTGAATTTCACACTGACAGCAATGATTACGGGACACGGACTAACTAAATCCTACTTACACCGGCTGGGAATAATACAGGACTCTAGATGCATCTGTCTACAAGAAGAGCAAACAGTAGAACATCTGATATATCGATGTGGCAAACTAAATCAGCAAAGGGAAGTAATGAAGAAAGCCATTGAATCTAATAACAACAAATGGCCAGTGACTAAAGAGCAGCTAATCACAAACAACATAAGGGCTTTCAAAACATTTATTCAAAGCATTAATTTTGCTGAATTAAAATAGTATATTCCAACTGCTAATAGGAAGATAGTGGAAGTGATATGGTGTAGTGATATAAAATAAACAAAGGACCAGATATAAATACAGCAAGTTCAATTTAAAGGACAACTGGAAGATAGTAGAAGTGATAGTGACAGTGAATATAGAAATAAATGTAATAGGTATCAATGTAATAGCATGTAGTATCGCTTACTGCGATGGGGCATGCTTGTTATAGCTAATAAATAAAAAAAAAAAAAAAAAAAAAAAAAAAAAAAAAAAAAATAATAATAATAATAATAATAATAATAATAATAATAATAATAATAATAATAATAATAATAATAATAATAATAATAATAATAATAATAATAATAATAATAATAATAATAATAATAATAATAATAATAATAATAATAATAATAATAATAATAATAATAATAATAATAATAATAATAATAATAATAATAATAATAATAATAATAATAATAATAATAATAATAATAATAATAATAATAATAATAATAATAATAATAATAATAATAATAATAATAATAATAATAATAATAATAATAATAATAATAATAATAATAATAATAATAATAATAATAATAATAATAATAATAATAATAATAATAATAATAATGTGTTTTCCATATTATTAATGGAAGTATTAGAAGTATTGCATTCCTTGAAAATTCAATATCATCGATAATATCAGTTTTGAGACCAAGGGAATGCAAAGAACGACATTTGTAGAAAAATATTCGTATGAACGTCTTTGTGTATGTCTTTGAACTACATAGCTCAAAAACGAAAGGTAGGTTAAATGCAAAATTTGTGTGACATCGAATTTTTCAGTAAACCTCTCAAAATGAAATCAGGTATTAAGATCAGCGTCTTCAAATGAGGCAACACGAAGTTTTAGAAACCCCTCCCACCCCAAATGAGACTTTAAATTGGAATTTTATCCTATATCTTCGTAAAAGCACCTCTAATTATTTTACTAAGCAATCCTGTCTTCGATACATTTGCATAATAAACAAGGTTTATTACTTGATACTCCTGAAAATAACCTGTGGAGTTGTACCTTCAAAATCGTTTTTCTATAATTGTTAAGCTTTAAGAAATGCACCAAATAGTACTAAAGTGTAGGAATTTTTAAAGCACATAATTTTTGTGTTAAAAATGTATTCTTTGTTCATACTTTGTGACTTTCAAATACAATTATTTAAAGTGCAAATTTTCTGTTCGTTTTTACTTACTCTGCTTTACAGGAGATAGAGGAAGTATTGTACTCTATCGAACCATTCTATGTCCAAATTTCACCGCAGATGTATTTTTGAGATCACTCTGATCGAAGCAAACCATTTTCAGAAAAAAAAAAAAAAGGGTCCACGCCACTGTGCCTGTGCGTGGGTGGCAGCATAACGACAAAACGAAATAACGGTTAAATACGAAATTTTAAATACGAACCTTAAAAAATGCGACACAAAGATTTTGAAGAAAATCCCCCAACTTAACCTATCATTTACATAGAGAGGTTTCCTTCATTTTTTAATTTCTCAAAGAGACTAAGGCTAATTTAAAATGCCTCGTGTTTAAGCTATTTTAGTAACAAATAATAACAAATTCCTATTCTTTGTTTAACTTCTTTCCTTTCTGTCTTCATGCAAAGAAAACAAGGAGCTCAAAGCCAATTATGCAACGGGCTGCTTTGAAAAGATTAGGTTATCCTTTAGCTCTATGTATTCTTCTTATACCTAGAACAACATGATCAACTGATTTATAAAGGTTTGTATTAACATCTTTCCAGGAGAGATCAATTAGCACTGTCGTTAACTCAGGAGAAGGTCTTTGTCCTTGAACGCGCAATCACGATGTAACTAAAGTAAGCCCAGCAGTTCAAAATTACTAAATGCAAGGCAGTTCAACTGTAAGCAGTACCATATTTGCTACAATATTATATCGTGTGGTTCTTGAGTCTTCAATAAACATAATTCATTATTGATATTATTGAAGGTATGACCGAAATTGCTTTGTTTGTTACAGTAACGTAATGTATTGGTGATTCTCTTTCGCGTAACATTTATTGTCCCGGCAAACAAAGGATAAGTCAGTTTTGAAGAAGGATGTAAAATGTCAAAGCGAGAGGGACAAATAGCATTGCGTTATCTCAGGTTCACTTGTGTCAGCTGTAAGGTCATAGCTAACCTCGTGAGATACGCTTAGACAAATACAGTAGCTACACTGTCGTATGCAGCCATTGTCGTATTCTATTAACATTCGATCACCTGATCACAGACTGCACCTGTATACTGAAGAGAGAACAGAACGGAAGTTTCCGGAAAGGGTTCAAATAGCACTGAAAAATGTACTTGATCAATTATATGAACAAAATGTAACCCTTCCCTGCAACATCTTGTTGTAACCATGCAAAATCAAATTTTGTCGTGTTAATATTGGATGGTCGCAATAAGATGACATTGCTCAAGCGCTCTTAAATAAATAAAGCAAGAAAGAAAGAGATACATAGAAGAATAAACTTTTGCAAAAAAATATCTTGTGCAGGAATGAATTGGAAAGATTATGAGAATACAAAACATGCTTTTTTTTCCTCGTGGGAATGCAAATAACAGAATTCTAAGCCTATTACACGGCCACTAGTTATTTAAAGTCTAAACGTTGTTGTTGCATCCTTTTGTACCTTCAAGATAAGAGTTCCTATAATAGAAGAATATGTTATTGTAAGAGTGGTTTGTAAACAATCAGAGAAAGTCATGTGAGAGGGACATGTCAGATGCACCTACATATCGACACACACACACACACACACACACACACACACACACACACACACACACACACACACATACACACACATACACACACATACACACACCCACACACACGCGCCCAAACACACAGAGTGCGGCATAAGTTAGCTAACCGAAAATGCATGGTCCTCCATTGTTATCTAAACATTTAGCGCAACGTTTAAATACTGATTGACATATCTTGACACACATTAGTCCTATATTGTATTGTTTCCAAATTCTTGTTCAGCTGCAGAACTTGTCACTTCGAACTTTCGATTCAATTCCTCGGCAGCTTACCAGCATGGTGGCTAGGCAGGCGAAAACTTTTCAACATAAGATAGCCTTACTTATTTACAATTTATATCAAATTTCTGATCCTTCTATGAACCAAGCACGCGCAGTTCTGTACACAATTTTCAATTTATAATGTACACTTTTCACTCTAACAATAAATGCCAAATAACGCCAGATTCAGATTGCCAGTTAGTGAATGATCACATCTGCCGTAAACAAATTTCACTGTGCTCAAGCTTTGCAATTCTTCAATACGGAGGATATTACTACATTAGCTAAAACTTGGACACAAAAGTGTTTATATACCATGTATAATTAACGCAATACATAAAAATGTTTTTCCTACTTGTAAATCTCTTTTTGAAACTTGCAATTTGCAATCATCATATCCCCATTTCTGAAAACATTAAATGAAAAATTGTTCTAACATATGGCTAATGATTACATCTTCATTTTTCAATATATCGATTGTCAGAGAGGCAGCTACAAATATCGCAGCATTGATGACAGTGAAAGCAAGGGGTACATGGACGTGATCGGTCTTCCGAATGATTGAAATGTCATAAATCTGATAATGATAACGCACAAAATTGACACTGACCACGCCACGGAACCGTATTTTGTTATTATATACTACGAGTTGTGTATATACCAATCTACGTTCACTATTTGTTTATGGCTTATTTCCATGGAAAATACAAGTAGAGTACGATTTTGTCAATGGTGATTAAAATTAATCAGTTCTTATGTGTTATATAAAGTCAAATTTTGGGCGTTTTTTTAAACTTTTTTGCCATTTTCTTGTCATTTTTCATGTTACAGTCTTTCTGTATTAATCAAAAGTGCTGCTTCCCAGCTAAAAATGTAACAAAATACTTTAAATATATTTCTCTGAAAAATTTATTAAATACATTAAAGGTTATTTTTTCTTAAACTTTCGTATTCGTCATATTTTTATATTTCTATTCCAGTTTCGCATATGTGCTTGCAGTTGTCCCAAATACAACTAATTTTTCACATCTAATTTTTGTCTGTAACATTTATCACAATTATCTTTATTAGAAATGTATACTTCTGCACATTTGCAGGGTAAGGTGTGTATAAATTACTATTCTAATTCTTTCTGATCGGCCTTCAAAATGTGACACTTCATTCTGTGCAGAGTTGGAGGTCAGCTCTGGATTGAGCAATTCAATTAAAATTGCAACAATAAAGTTAATATTACTTATTTATGATTGAGTGTGCTAGATTATCGAAGTATATTTTCAATATAATATTAATTTAAACGGAAACAAGTCATATGTATTGTCTTTTTCCTATTTTTTGTTTTTTAGTCATAAGCTCTTACATATGTTGTAACATTTTTAGGTCATAAGCATTCGGGCCCTGGTCATGAGATTTATAAAACCATTATTATCTGTCTCTCTAAGAATAGCTTTCAAGGATATACGTTATTGTTTGTGCATGTAAAGGAACATGCAGCTTCATGGTACATTCATTGAGATCATAAATTTTGTCGCCAAACCCCCAAGGTAGCATTAATCTTCACTAAGGGATTTTCGTTTCTTTTCGATATGCTCTAATGCAAACACATCTGACTTTCATTACGTCACTGAAGATCCCCCAATGTGCCGTGTGCAAGAAGGGCAATTCAGTGTAGAACCAACGAAGTGAAAAAGTGGAAAGACAGAAGAGGCGGAAAAGATTTTCGGTTCGCTGCGCCTCATTTGCCCTGTAGTTTAGCATTATGCAAATTTCATGATGCTATGCTAATCAGCGCCATTTTTGTAAGGGGATGGCGACAGAAGATGACTTCAATGTCCCTTCGATCGACGTCAAGTAGGCTGAAGTAAAACGGATATTTAACAATTATTTACGCGAGTTCAATATATCGACCTCTGTGGTACTCCAAGCAAGTAATGATGGCTGACAAGTGTGTGAGAAGCAAATTGCCAGGGAAGGAGCTTTAGGTACAAGTTTCTCTACAGCCGAAAATCCTAAAGGGCACTATTTATTTTATAATAACACATATATTAGTGTAAAATTATGGTAATTTCAATTGGCATTGTGATAGAGAGCCATTCGTATACCTGAAAAGAATGGCGTTTTTTCTTTTTTTCTTTTTTTCCAAATACGCGAGAAAGTAATCAAACCTGTGTAGCTGTTTTGAGGGGAGAACAGGCTTCCGTGGGTATTTCACCTTAAAGCCAAAGTTAGCTCACTGCATTAAATATCCACATCAAATATTCTTCGTATACACACACCCACCCACACACACACACATACATAAACCGACAGTTCTATTTTCAGTAGGATGAATACAACAGCATGCTCGATACTTTTTCTGTACAGGGTTTATTTTATATTTTATTTATTAGAGTGAAAGATAACATAATTGCTATGGTATTGTAACGAAACCGACAATTCAACAAATGTCACTCCTGACACCAGTGTAACTAATAAGTGAAGACCAGTCCAATTACTTTGTTCTCACTTTATTTTCCTTCTAAAAATTTTGCGAAAATACGCGGTTCTCTTCCTGACGGTAACACAGTCTACACTCCGTGATATTAAAACCTACAACTGTTTTCTTCTCGTAATCTTAGCTCACTCTGTCTGTCGTTATTCGCTTTCTCTGTCTATCAAACATCTGACTCTCACTACGTGGTATAATATAATATAGCTGACTCTGGCAATACAATCACTCGACACTCATTACTAATCACTATCTTCCTTTCGACGCAACTGTACAGACGCAGTTGACGCACACAAACAGACACACGAAAACTGTCGGTCTGGGTGGCTCAGTTGGTTAGACGCTGGCCTACTTATCCCAAGGTCGCGGGTTCAAACCCGGCCGAGGCCGATGGTCTTTAAGTGTGCTTAAAAACGACAGCTCCATGTCAGTATATTTACTGGCATGTAAAAGAACTCCTGCGGGACAAAATTCCGGCACACCGGCGACGCTGATGTGATCCTGGCAATTGACAGCGTCGTTAAACAACAAAATAATTTTAATTTTTAAACACATGAAAACTAAAAACTCACTCTCAAACTCTCGTTGTCTCGCCTCCTTATATATCGAGGATGACGTAACGTGGATATTGCTCGAACTTCACCTTTTCTGGAACTTCTACAAATACGCCCGCCACCAGACACTTCGCGAATAACCTCGAAAGCTCCTCATATATCTGAAAGTCTAACCTAAACTAGGATGAGGCTATGAAGCGTTAAGTGAATAGTGTGTTGTTCTGCCATTGCTGTTTCCTTTTAAGCATTTAACCTCTTTAACAATTAGCATAAATGTTATATCAGTGGAAGGAATGACTCAAACTAAGATAAAGTCAGCCTTCTCAAAATATTACTGTCAATAATCATTAGTGTCCAACACAATTATCAACCAGGTATACTATCCTGACTTTGAAGGGACTTAATTAACATTTATCATTATTAATATTTTATATTAACAGCTCCAAAGTCCATACAATTTATATTTTAAGTGGTAGGTATATTTTCAAGTAATTATAGTTGAGATACTTAAGTTAGTTTTTACGTTCGCCACGATCAATTATAAGTTAATTAAAACTAACTTAGAAACGTTTGTTATACTTATATCTAGAATGCGCATACCCACCAGACATTTAACGCCAAAATATCATATGAATGGATATTACGCCTTTTTATTTCCATAAGCTCCTCCTTCTTCTTCTTCTTCTTCTTCTTCTTCTTCTTCTTCTTCTTCTTCTTCTTCTTCTTCTTCTTCTTCTTCTTTTGCCATTATTTACCATCAGTGGATAGGGAAAGCTTGCTGCTCAACCCTTGGGTTGAATTTGTCGTCATAATTCTACTGAAGTTTCTGTTTTTTCGAACTTCTAAGAGCCTACCTCATGGTGACTGTGCATGATGAAGTCGCCGTATGTATGCCAGTATCATACCAGAGCTACTGGTATAATTATAAACCCATTGGGTTGGGCTATAGTACGTCAATTTTAAAAGGGTAATTAATTAAATGGTATATCAATTCAGAATTTGCTCGAGACTTAGAGAAATGGCAAATCTTTACCTTAAAGGGAGGGATTGTAATCGGCTGAAGCTTTCTTTCGTGCTCTTAACATTTATGCAAATTTATCGTTTGCCTTAGAGATAGTTTGTTAATTTTAATTCCTCGAAAAAAGGTGCTAAGAAAAAAATTAATAGTTAGTGATTCTTTTCATATTTATTCATCTGAAATATACGGCTGAAGAAGAAAACTGATCACATAGATAAAAGGAAATAAATAAGTGTTCAATAAAATCGAACTATGCTATGAGAAACCAGTACCGCAATAACTTAAAAGCATCACCTAGGAACAGCAGCTTTTATTGCTAGTTTCTTGCCTAGACATTTACTGCACCAAGCAGTGTACTTAGCTATTAAGTTGGATCAAGTCGGTCATAAAATCTCTAAACCTCGTTCGTTTCTTACTGCCAGCAATCAATCGAAGATGGCTAGTTGCGATTCCGTTTACTACTGCAAAGCATTTTATCAAACAGAATATGTCCGACAGCTGCCTCAGTACCATGCCTTCCAGTTTATCAAAATTAGGAGATTATTTAACATTTACAGACTCAGTTATGAAAAGTGTTCCGAAGAACGCTTTATTCTTTATTTGAGCTGTAAGTTCTTTCTGGAATGTGCCTAAGAAACTGGGAATGTTAGTGTTGATTTGTTGAGAGTGTATTCCGCAAAAGTCTAATTATTTTACTATACCTTATATAGCCTACATTTAGCTTAAGCCCCTTTTCTCTATGTTTGTTTTAGTCACACCATTGCAATTAATGTTACAGTGTAAAATGATACTTTCAACTTTTTTTCCTGCTGGTTTTATGACAACTTAAGTGAGGAAATACCGTTAACTGTACGAGCGACTTTCATTCAATTTAAATGCTCTTTAAGTTCCATTGAATAAAAGTTTAACCCAGTCGAAGTCGTTTTCAGCACAAAGCACTGTTATTGCTCTTAGGCCCTAGGCCTTTTGATTCCTTTGGTTTGGAAACTTGCCACTACTAACAATATTTTTCTTTCTTGGCTTGAAGTTTTGTGTGTACATTACTAAATAGTTAATTTACATATACATGCTTTAACTAGCACAATTATAAAATACAAATGATAAGTTTTGTCAAAAACACAAAATCTTGGCTGCTCTGTGCACCATAAGAAATAGACCCCATTTACTAGAGCACACATTATGATTTTGGCATGAATAGAAAGGAATCAACTGGTAATGAAGCACAGATCAGGCTATCAGTTATGTATTTGGACTACTCAACCTGCAGTCATAATGACGACTTATGCTTTGCACATTTTTTTCTTTTACTAACACCCCCCGTAGACACATACACACACACACATACACACACACACATACACACACACACACACACACACACAGGGTGTTAGGGGTATGGGTGCGCAGACTTCAAAGGCAACTTCCTAGCGTTAAACTCAAACATAAGTTCCTGTACCATTTTCCTCTATAGTACATAGTTTCATAAATAAAAATTAAAACTGGTCATAAGTGTGATTGCAAATATGTCCCCACTCCGTTATCGTTTACTTCTGCATTTAGAACAGCGAGCTACATTCAGATTCAGATTCAGATTATTTTATTAAAAGAATTTTGTCTGGTGCTGGTACATGAGGCCCAGCGTACAGACTTAATTTATCATTGGATTACAATTTTTTTGATATTTACAACAAATATACATTGGGTTTTAAGAAAACCCATACAGTGACCCTCTTTTGGGCCACCGAGAACAGTTCACTTGTGTATAGTTCTTGGGTATGTGTTTATATTTTGTTTTTATCTTTTTTCGCTTTTTTCTTGCTATATACATATTTTTTTACACACATGCATTCTCTCATTCACTCTGGCATATCATGTGATATGCCCTCATGCACGCACACACACATACATACACGCACGCACACTGGGCACTTCAAGTGAGCGTCCCGCTCGCACATGTTTGCTGGGCACACGTAACTATGCGTCCCAGCATTATAACAAAGGACTATATACACACGTTAACTATATACACTATATATACACTATGTACACTCCGCGGTTATCCTGGGCGGGGCAGGGTGCAGCTCCTGACCTGTTCCCTGGGGTGCAGGCCTCTAAGGTAGCGTGTGTGCGGCCTAGGGCCGTGTTTGCGTGGACGCGCATCAGTCGGTGAGCCGAGTGACGTTTAAAACATTTTAATACGAGCATGCTTCCGATGCTTCGGCTCACCTTTGCCGATATTGGCAATGACATAATTGTCGTGGTTTCTGATGCGCGCCCACGCGGCAGTGGCTCTTTTTGTGATTGCCTCGGGTATGGATGGGGTCTGGGTTTCTTGGTGAAGGGTTTGATTATGGGTTAGGATGGGAGCAGAGAGGATTTTTCGGAGGGAGAGGTTTTGGAGGGTTTGGATGGTCTTCAGGGCGGTTTTTGAGGCATTTGCCCAGGCCACACACGCGTATAGAACTACCGATAAAATAAAAGCTTTATACAGGACGAGTTTGGACTTCAGTTGCAGCTGTTTGCTGCGGAAGATGGGGGCGCATAACTTTAGCCGCTGTCTGCCTTTGTTGGCGCTATTTTTTATGTGGGTGGACCAGCACATTGTGCGGTCCAAGCTAACCCCTAAGTATTTAACTTGCCGACGGCAATGCAATACCTGACCACCGACCGTTAGGTCCATTGCCAAAGTGTGATGCCGCTTAGAGAAATGAATCAGCTGGCATATGTTGGGATTAATTTTGATTTTCCAGTCATGTTGCCATGAAAGGAAGTTGTTAACATAACGTTGCATTTCTACGAGGCCGAAACGGGGATTTCTATGGTGGTTGTATATTGCAGTGTCGTCGGCGTACATGGCGACCTTACATCTGGCGTCCACTGGGAAATCATTGGTGAATAATATGTACAAAAAGGGGGACATAATTGCCCCTTGTGGGACGCCAGCCCGCATCACTCTCTCCCGTGAGGAGGAGCGGCCCACTTGGACGTAAAATTTACGTTTTTCTAAAAAATTGTGTAGCAAATATAAATAATTTTGAAGAGCCGGGAAATTGTGGTGCAGTTTGTAAATAAGGCCATTGTGCCAGCACCGGTCGAATGCGGCTTCTACGTCCAGAAATAGCGCCAACGTTGAAGCCCCATTGTTAAATTGCTCTGTTACGTCATCAGTTAGTCTGAGAAGCTGTAAATCAGTAGAATGTCCTTTTCGAAAACCAAACTGTGAATTTGATAGTTCATGAGATTCCGAAACTTGTTTTTGGAGTCGAAAAAGTATAAATTTTTCGAGCAATTTACCAATAGTAGACAAAAGACTAATGGGGCGGTAGTTTTGCGGTTGCCTGGTGCTTTTCCCTTGCTTTGGGAGCATAATTATCTTGGCTCGTTTCCAGGTAGAGGGGAAATAGCCTTGCTGCAGACAGGCGTTAAAAAGTTTAGTCAGTTGCACCAGGGCTTTTCTCGGGAGATGCTTAAGTTCCTCATTAGTCACTTTGTCTGGGCCGGCAGCTTTCCCATTAGGTAATTTCCTAATGACCTTGTAAACTTCCTGCGGTGTTATGATGGGTAGTTGTTGCTCTTGCTTCTGCGCCACCCAGGTTTGTACCCATGTCTGTACCTCCCGTTCTATATCTCGGTTGGTAACTGGGTTTTCGCTGAATCTATCTTCAAGACAGTCAGCGAAGACCTCGGCTTTCTCCTCTTCGGAGAAGTGCAGGCCGCCATGAGTGTGCAGCGCCTCAGTTGCGGAGTTGACGCTCGTGGAGACTTTAAATGCCTTTAATAATTTCCACAAAGAGGAGTCCGAATGGGTGGTACTCAGCATTTTGTTTTCCCACTGTTGAGTTTTGTTGATTTTAATTTGATGCCGAATGATGTTGCGTAGCCATTTTGCTAGCACTTTATATTCAGGCTGACGGGTGTACCGTCACAGTCTTGTCAAGCGTCGTCTCCGCGCAATGAGTTGCTCTACCTCGGGGTACGTGCAAAAACCTGGTGGTCTTGTGGTGTAACTGGTAGCGCTTCTCTTGGCCGTGTGCAGCGAGGCAGTGAAGTTTTCAATGGCGACGTCTATGTCTGCCTCGCTATAGTATGACAGCCGGGGTTGCGCCATTCCGTGCATTTCCATGGTGAACTTATTCCAGTCGGTCTCAGCCCTCCTTCGAGGCCCAGAGGCACCGGCCGGAATGCCACCCTGTATATCGAAATGCACGGGAAGGTGGTCAGAGTCCAGGCTGTGATACACTGTAAAGTTAATTAAAGGTGTCGCATTTTTTGTTAGTATGAAGTCCAAAATTTCGGGGTCAAAGTGCCCCGATCTGTGCCAAAATGTGGGATCTGGGGGAAGGTGTACCTCTAAGTCGTCATTATCTGTTATAAGTTCAACCAGGAGATTTCCAGCCGCGGTTGCCCGGCGTGAAAACCACCAGGGGTGCCGAGCGTTGAAATCTCCTGCAATTATAACGTGCTCCTCTCAAGCGAGGATTTGTTCGAGGTCATGTATGAAATTTAAGGACTTGGGGGGCCGATAGAGCGCTACCAGCATCACCGTTTGATTATTTACACGGGTTTTAAGTGCTGTGCACTCTAACGCTGCCATTGCAGGTAGCGTAACAGAAGCATGAGCAACAGTGTTTCTGAGCAAAATAGCAGTCCCTCCCCCCTGTCTGCCAGTTCTGTCATTCCGAAAGATTTGGTACCCCTGGAGCTTAAAAGTGTGCTCGTGCTGTAATTTTGTTTCGCAAATGAATGCGACATCAATTTTGTTACGCCGCAGGTAGTTTTCAAGTTCGTGTTGCTTCCTGTGGATGCCATCTGCATTCCACAGGAGTGCGCGAGTTAAAGTTATGCCTCCCCTTGAAGTTGCTATTTACTCGAAGAGAGTGGTTACCAAGCATATGATGGCTTCTAGCTTCTCCATGGTATCGTTGCAGCTTTTTAATCTTGCGATTATGGGCCGCAACTTTGGTAGTAGAACTGGGAGGTTTAAATCCTTGAAGAGGCTGAAAATTTCTTTCAAACCTCCCAGGTCACTGGTGGGTGCCTCTGAGGGCTGGGGTTGTGGAGGGGGGCCATTTGGTGGTTGCTCGGGAGCAATTCGCCCTCCGGCGGCTCCTGCAAAAGAGGTGCCGTTTTGGACCAGGGCCGGGTGGCGGATGGGGCGTGGCCCTGGTTGAGTACCAGGAGAGTTCCTGGCAGCGGCGGCCAGTTGACGGCGGTGGCGTTCCATCTTAAATGTCTCGCACCCCCTGTAGCTGGCAGGATGCGCTTCCCCACAGTTCGCACAGTGGAGTACAGCGTCCTCCTTGGCCTTCTTCGGGCAGTCAGCTAGGTGGTGGAGGCCACCGCAAAGAACACACCGGGAGGTCATGTGACAGTTTTTGAAGGTGTGGCCTAATTGTTGGCAGTTAAAACACTGCGTGATGTTTTGGAAGGTTTTTAAGGCCTCCACGGTGACCATCATATGGCACACTTCTCTTTCCTGTATGAGCTTTTGGTTATCAGTGGTTCTATCTAGGCTTACCTGGTAATTCGAAAGAGGCCTACCGCGGGACACCATTTGTCGCACCTGAACGCCTGTGTATCCCTTCTGCTCCAGGTCCTCCTTTATGTAATCCACCTGCAGATCTGCAGGCAGGCGTTTGATCACGAAACGCAGGGGCTGGTCGCTTCTGGGTATAAAGCTGTAGCATTCGACACCGGCGTTCGTCAGGAGCTGCATTGTAGGAACGGCGTCTTGTTTCCTCTGAAGGAAGAGTTTCAGGCAATCCCTTGTTGTTTGTATTTTGTATGAGCCATTGTTGAGTTTATTTCTTAGTAGTTGTAGTACCTTTACTGCCTGCTTTGTGTCCGGTATGATAATCCTGGGTGGCTTTTGATTTTCTTCTGTAGAGGTCGTCGGGGGTGTAGTTGTGGCTGTTGAGGTGGAGGGGACTGGCTTAGGGGGGAGAGGAGAGGGGCGGGTTTTTGTTGGGGTCTTCTGGTGTGGTGGGATCTTTGGTTTGTGGAACTGTGTGATGGGATTCTGTTTGGGTGGGGGAAGTGCTGGGAAGTCCGACTCCTCGCGTTCTGCTACCTCCAGTGGTGTGAACGAGTTGCGTAGAGCGAGGGGGTGGGGCGGTGTGGATTGTCGTGACTGCCTCTTGTTATTAGAAGACTGGGGGCGTTCGCCATCAGAGTCGCTGCCGCTGTCTCTTGGGTGCCGCTATCTTCCACCCCTCGCTCTGTTTCACCAGTTCGCACTTCTTTATGGCGTACTCCTTGTAGCAGTACGCGAGGTCCTGAGAGAATTTGCCAAAGTTCATGGAGTCTGCGTCCAGATTTGATAGTATTCCGGTATAGTAGGTTATTTCTGCTTGAATCTCTTCCACTTCCTTTTTTAGTTTTGCAAGGGATCTTGCCTTCTGCTCCTCCTCCAGTATGCGTGCCTCGTGTTCCATCTCGTCCGCCAATGTGGGTGGGGAGGGCTGGATCTGTGCTGCTGCGGCTGTGGTGGTGTCTATAAATATAGGCGCTGGCGCGCGACTGTCGGCCAGTTTGCCGCTGGTGCTCGGCTCGGCAACATGTGGTGCCGCTCCTGCCATCTTTCACTGTCTTGCGCGCGGGGGAACGCCAGGCGCACCCCACGCTATACCTGTCACTAAGGATATCACAAACACTTTCACTGTCACTAACCATAAATTAAGCACTGGTTAGATAATATACACAGGAAAACACGAAGATTATATACACTGTTTAGTCATATGTACAACACTGTTTACACTTCACTTGAAAGAATTGATATGTACACTCCATAAAATAGTTACACAAAATAAACCACTATTACACGTCTGTACACTACACTTTCAATCCTCCCGGGAATATCTTCGCGCCACAGCCACTTGATATTTATACGTCTTTCCCGCCAAAATTATGACAGTTGACAATGATCCCGCCAAACCGTTTCACGTGACCGTTTCTCGCGCGCACCAACAAACGATCCTCTTCTCACAACGGCTGCGTGACCACTGTTCAGCGAGGTAGAGCTACAAAAGATGCGTTATTTATGTGTTTACCATATGTTGCTAAAATGATTCGTTTAGCCACAAAATGATATGAAAGGACTGGATTCCAGCGTGTCTTTTGGAATAAAGTGGGCATATGCTTGGCAGTCCCGCAACATTAGCACGTGAGAAGCGCGGAAAGTGAGAGAATGTTGACAGTACAACTACCCCCGCGACATCCGTGCACAACAGCAGGTTCTGTCAGTGCTTCAGGTGCGTTAAATGCATTCAGATCTATGGCAGTCTTTACAAATCAAACGTATTTAGATATGCTTCTTGCTTAGGACAAAACCGATTGCAACACACGTGAGGCGCAACGCTTGATGATCTTCGCACACGTGTGTTTGAAGTAGCCCTAAAGATTGAGCAGAACACAGAAGCCCTAACGAGGGTAGGGCAAAATTGCCTAAGAAGATGCGATGCCTGCATAGATTCTCACGGAGCACATTTTGTACATCTACTGTAAAAGACGTGTTGTTGAGTTTGCAGTTATTGACCATTAATAATTTTCTTCTTCTTCTTCTTCTTCTTCTTCTTTTTCTTCTTCTTCTTCTTCTTCTTCTTCTTCTTCTTCTTCTTCTTCTTCACGTCTTAGACCATCTAGGCTCTTCCGGCTCCAAAGTCGTGTTCCTTATAATAGATGTTCCTGTTTAGCAAAAGTTGGCTATTTTTAATTACACAATTACATGAATGAGGTATTTCCATACTTAACATTTGAAGTTGCTATCTGTGATCATCCGACTACACTTTATGCGTAGCCTCTTACGCAGCTTTTAGTTCTCGTGAATACGATTGAATAGCTTAAAAGCAAACCACCCCATCCCTCGTTACTGGCATTAGCTGACAAGAAACACACAGGCACGTGGCGAACCGGATTTCAAGCGCTAGCCTAGTTTATACCTTCACCCGTTGCAGGTGTGAATGGATGCCTGGCGGCAATGTGGCCTGTGTTGCCAGACTGTGCAGATAATGTATTCAATAGTGTTCGATTATCTCCTTTACCTTTCAAGATAGATGGAGTTGTTATTGGACTTTATTATTAGTCATATTTGGATCTCCCAGCACTTGAGTCTGCGCAGTCATACTCCTAACATCATGTGTGTAAAAGCACCATAATTATTATTTTTTTTTTTTTTTTTTTTTTTTTTTTTTTTTTTTTTAAGTGGTGGAGTTGGTCCGGTACCGCCGAAGCAAACCGGATGATTGTGAGTACATGGTGGGATGGGTGGTGAATGAAGGCAGGTCTAGTGCCATGATGGATGCCCTGGCACAGACCTGCGACTTTGTTGCGTTGTCATTGGGGGAGCTATGGGGGATCTTGGTAGCGTGATAAACTCATGGATCTGGATGAGTTTGTGCTTGATGGATTTGGTTTCTTTTGTTGTGTCCTCTATGCTATCTTCAATCCACAACAGCTTGCGCTGTATTAATTCAATATCTTCAGCGTTATCGAGCTCTATGATGGCTGCACGGAGTTGGTGAAGTAGCCGAGCTGCGGCGTTGAAACCTGTGGTGTGATGCGTAAGCTGGCGGGCTATCGCAGCATAGCGCTGGCGGTTAACCCGTCTCTGCTTGTTGACATTCAGGTTCAATGTTGCTATTGCCTGCGTAAGTGCAGGAATGCTCTCTGCAACGGTAGCTCTAGTCTCTTCCATTACAGAGATGAGTTCTTGCGTTTCGCTGTTGATAGGTGTCGGCGGGGTTGTAGCTGCCGATGCTAGTTTAGTGACTGCCGTGGTTATCTGTTTGCAAGCTTCCTCTATTCTGTGTAGGCGGTCGTCAAGACCGGTGACCAGAGAGAGGAGTTGCTGGGCTTCATCGCTGCGAAGTTCCATATGGGTTGGTGTTGTGGTGTCAGTGGCGTATGTGGATGTGGTCTGCTGCGATGGTGGTGTTGCTGTGTTGTTAGGGGCTGGTCGGCGGTGTGGCTGTGGAGCTGCGGCGGCTGGTGGTGGTTGTGTGGTCCGGCGGTGTGGCTGTGAAGCTGCGGCGGCTGGTGGTGGTTGAGTAATCCAGGCACGTGGGTAGAATGGGCACTGCGCCTGACCTGTAAAGTGGCCAAAGCCGTTACAGGTGGCGCAGTACCGTCGACGTCGGCGAAGGTCATGGTAAGTGCAGTCCTGGGTGAGGCAGAAGGCCCCACAGTAATGGCACCGTGGGGCAGCGTAGCAAGAGGTGGCGTCATGCCCGAAGCGGCAGCAGCGACGACAGGGCACATGTCTGGATGTTCGTCCAGGCTCGGCGTGGAGATGCCTTCCAAGGAGGGACAAGCCCTTCCTTAAAGCGGCCGCGTAGTCGGCGGTGTCGTTACTCCGTCTAGTTACATATATAGCTAAATCAATGGAGACTAACTTCATACACAATAAAAAGTTCGTGGTGTTGCGAAATGGAAGGGCTACTGTGCTATAAAAGGTTATTGGCACATTAATAGTAACCGTCTCGGAACCTGTAGGTATGTGCAACATGTATAATTTTGAGTTTCTAGTGCTATATTTTCGTTGGTTTACTGATAATAATAGAAAATTAAGCCCCTAGTGCCATCTACATTTGACGATGCGAGAAGAAGGAATAGGAAGAGAAGCTGTAGTCCCTGCCATCTATCAGCCGATTGTTAAGCAAACAATCGAAGCGGTATTTTACCCTGTTTGGTCAAAAAAAAAAAAAAAAAAAAAAAAAAATCGATGTTTGGGTTTTTATTGCGTAAAAAAATGAACTGTACCTTAAACAAACTATCTACAAAGTTTTAATCCCCTAGGAAGGGGGAACACATATTTTGGATGTCTCTGCCTTTTAAATGTGCGTGCCCTGCTTCCGTCCTATGGAGGCTTGCAGTAAAAGGTTTTAAACAATGCGTTAAATGTTCTACTGCTTATGCATTTGCCGTGGCATAGTTTAACAAGTTCCCTTACAAATCCCCTAGATGGCAGTGTATTTCGTTTGTCATTTGTTGACTTCTGAACTTTGGCAGACTTCTGTTGTTTACAACCTGGTCATGTGCATTTATCCTACTTATTTATCGAGCATTATTTTTATTTATTTATTTTTTTTTAACCTATTCATTATATGCAAACTTCCATCCTTTAGCTTGTTACAAAAATAATATGACATATTATTGTAAAAAATGAACATTGTAGTTTAACATTTTTGGAGAAGAATAAAATTGGCAGAAATTAATTCATATATCAAGATTGTGATTATATAATGAAATGAAGTTTGGTACACACATTTCTTTAGTTGCTGGAAATGCCTGAGCAAAAAGTGAAGCCTCCAACTTGAATACTTTAAAAAATCACATTTTTCACTTCGCTGTACCCTTAAGCCACACTGTAATTCCTTTTAATTTCTCTACTATGTACAGAAAGTAGAGCAAACTATTGTATATTCCAGCCAAAAATTCGATGTCGAGATTTCACAGCAAATAACCGCTTTGAGGACTCCCGAAATAAAGATGATGATGATGATGATGATGATGATGATGATGATGATGATGATGATGATGATGATGATGATGATGATGATGATGATGATGATGATGATGATGATAATAATAATAATAATACAATTCAACAATAACATTCATAATAAACGAAGAAAAGCCAATGAAACACTACGTGTCCTCATGCTTGCACTTTACAATATGCAATTCAAATGTTAGACAATAGCAGCATATACAGAAGTGAGTGTATTCCCTGGAGAATAAAGAGTCTGTAAGTAAAGTGAGACCTTATCGGTTGTTTATATTACTATTGCCTGTTATCACGAACTACACACACTAGTTCAACTGCCTCTCACCGCACGCTTTCGCTGAGATAGAACGCGCCACTGGCCTCTCTATGGCTAGAATTGCGCCTGGCGTTCTGCAACTCTTTTAACGCACGAAGGGATTTCTACTTGTGGCAATGCCGGTGACGTGCGCCACCTGGTCTATATATTTTGCTTTGAAAAAGTGCAGCTTTCGAAGTTCATAGGAAACTATTACAGCCTTTATAAGGAATAGAGCAAATTTTAGTTTGATGAGATTAACAGTCGACACGAAAAAATGTTACATATCAGAACTGGCCTTTAGCGTTCCTGTGCAGATATTTTGAATGCTGCATCTGAAGTAGTTGGTATTTATGCATTTCATGAACTTCTACCTAATTTCTGAGTTTTATGAATGTTAAATTTAAAGCTGTTTAATTTAGTCATCAACTGATCAAGAAGAACTCGCACTAAGGTTTTGGACTTCTGTGTTAAGTCTAAGGCTTAATATGTAATAAAAATAGGTAGTGTCCTCTAAGTGAGTGAGGATGCTTTCTCATCTACAGGATTTTCAGGGCATTGACATAATTATGAAAAAAAAATATAAGTCATTGACTAACACTCTAATTAAGCAATACAATTATATTTACGCAAAATAATTTTAAGACAAGACCTTTATATTACTCAGCTACAGCTTCAGGTGTGCGAGGGACGTCATGTCATTTAAGTCTAATAACGTTTCAATAACGAACTTTATTGACATGTATTAATGGAAATTTATCACATTTATTAAGTGCAATAGTAATTATTGACGATACCTTCAATACCTTCCCTCCTGCTGTTAGCTGTGTGTTGGACGAATTATTGATTTAACTTACAAATAACAACAGAAAATTGTTTTGGAATTAATTTAACATAAGGAGAAGTGTTGTTGATTGCATAGTTTATACTGACGTTATGATATTTAGGTAGGATTAAGAGAAATATTTATTCTTACACTTAAACCATACAGTGCATGGGTATTCAGTGTTATACTGACGTGATGAAATACATATTTAGGTGCGATTAAGGAAAATACTATTAAGTGTTACACTTAAAGCAAGGACGAGCTATACAGTGCATAGATATTCTATTCAGTGCGACATGAGTATGCGATGGTATTACAGTAAGTAGCTGGTTGTGTAACCTTTAAGTGTACAGTCTACAATACTCTTCGGTAATTTCAAATAACTATTTCAACCATATATTTAAATCAATACTTTAGTCAACCCTTAGCTTCTTTTGGTTATTGTTCTTCAGTTTACATAATTAGTAAAGGCCAGAGGGATGTGCGCTCACATGCGATAAAGCTTAGCTGGACGCAGAGTGAATGATGTGAGAAGTATAGCAACCACCACTAGAAGCAAGAGTCGAAAGCAACGTAACGTAGTACTATGCGAACTAGTGAAGCATTGCCTTGCAAGTGTATGCAGACGCCAATAATTACAAGGTGGGGTACTTGGATAGAGACTGTCATGTATTATGCGGTGCATTACAGTGAAATTGTGAATGTTATTAACGTTCTATGGGATGCAGATTCAGCTGCTATTGTAACTGGAAAGTCTCTGATGTCTTTTCTGATATGAACTGAAAATCTTCAGTTCATGTCCAACAATTTTATAGTATTGTCCAAAGCTATTTAACAATTAGAAGGATCGAGTTTGGTTATTATGCATAAGCATAATAGAAGACTTAGATAATTCAATTAATAGGATACCTCTTGTGCCAGGTATCGAAAGGATGAAAGCTAAATTCCAGAAAGTTCTAAACTAAAATATTGTTTATCAAGCCATGTGTGAAATTTTAAAAATGATTAAGAAAGAAAATACGCCAGATGACAGAGTGAAATTCTTTATATTTGCACCTTGACATCGTGTAACGTACAAAGAAGTTTTTCACTGTTCAAAAACTGCTTCAGTGATAGGCGTCAAGATTTCACATTTAATAATTTACGAATGTACATTGTTACCCAGGCACTCTGTGACGACATGATAGTTAATAAATGACAGTATGTATAAGCGTTTAAGTGCAGAATGCATAGTTTATTATGCTTGTAGGTTGTGCTGCAGTGAAGCGGTTTTCATGGTCAGGCTGTACCTACATGCACTTGTTTACATGCGCGAGCGATAACACTAAAGTCCATGTGCAGTATACCTATGGAAAAATGCACACGTCTCCGGCCTTTAATAATTAATAAAGACAGAACATTCTATGAATTTCTTAAAATAAATCAACAATGGCTGACTTTTAGAAAACAATCAATGTATGACAAACAAAAAGTATAATAAACAGTGTAAGGTATTTCTGAACCACACATTATTTGTAGTAAAAGATAAGTTATCTATAACGAAACGTGAAAAGGCGCATATATTGTGCTGGCCATCTAATCAGAATAATAGTTAACAAAACCTCTTCTGTAAAACAACTGGCTCCGCTTCAACATTCAACCGAATATTGCAAAAAGCCGCGCAGGCATAGTGTTTCGCAATAGTTCATAAAACACTTATCAAAAACAGAACCGGATAAGAACTGTCATCCACGTATCTATTGCAGGGTTAAAAAGCACCTTCATAAGGTGATCTGCGGCAGTTGCCCACACAAGCCATTCTTCCTTGAAATTAGTTTATCGCGCATATCAGGGTTGCCAAATGGTTCGCCTGAATAGAACTGTAAAGGCGGCTCCAACAAAGAAGGGACCTTGCTAAATCATTGACCAATGCATGTTTATAAACTCCTTGACGATCCCGTAACATACACAATGGTAAACCTGCCCGCCGTGCAAGGGGTCCCGGATTTGATTCCCGGCTAAACTCGAGAAAGTTTTGTTTAATCAAGAATATTCCAAAGTATGTGATGTTTTAGTGTTTGAATTAGAATAGGATTATGTGTGTGTTTTATCGGTTATTTTATAAACATTTCGTCTACAGACAATAATTCCGGATTGCCAGTGAGCAAAACCTTCAGGTTTATGTTATACAATTACATTACAGTTTACCTAAAATCAGTACATTTATGTGTATGGTCACTTTCCATCCGAGGAGAAGTACACCTCCAAGCATAGGACTCATTTACTGAAGACGGATTTGGAGCTTTAGAGCGGATTTTACAACATTTCCCATTACAGGTTCAGTAAACAGTTCTGATAAAACAATTCTTTAGATTGCACCATCAAAATAGGCTAATAAGGAAATGGGAAGATTATGGTATTCACAGAGGATATAGGCTACGACAGAGAAATTAATCAAATGGACGCTATGCAATCAAGGTACTCAAATGATTATCTAACGGTTTATATAAATCCTAACAGTAAGATAGATCACATAAATAATATGTTAAAATATCGCACAATGAACTCAAAAATATACAGTGCAGTTTCCTATTAACTAAGTTTATATGTATTAAAATTTAATGAAAATCCTTATTTGTATTAATTAACGTTGTTATTGGTCTCTTATTATTGTTTGTCGTTCAGTATTGTAGTCCCCTTTTTAAGTCACGACAAGACTTAGTTATTAATGAAGCTAATGCAATAAAGAACGATTAAGGCTGTCATAAAAGGTTATAATATATACAAAAGGTCCCGGGATGACACTGGTGTAGCAGCTGTTTGAACCCAAAATGTGTTCTCAATTAAAAGCCTAAGCAAGTAAGGTGACTTCTGAATTTTGCTTGCACTAATCAACAGTAACATGGGTTTGCGTCTCGCTGTTGCATGTATGTTGTTGGCTTTGTTTATTTTCTCTCATCTTTGGAAGCCCGTATCATTACAATACAGTTAGAAAGTCTCCCATACTTGAACTGGAGTTTATTCTAAGTAGTTTGTGGTTGTCTAGGTTTTGTAATAGATTAGATATAACACTTAAACATACTTTAATTTTACACAACAGTCTGAATACCTATACTTATATGTCTTTAACAGAATGCCTTTCTGTCCTGTCGGACAGCTATTACACCGCAAAAAGTGGTGAATGTGGGCTGTTTTCACTCTTCACGCATATGCTGCCGCTCTGAATTTGCACCAGACTTAAACTGTATATTCATCACATAACTGCATTAATATTCTCCTTATCTAAAGGGAGGACGGTATTAATACTCGTACACAGTCACCTAAACATTTATATCAGGAGAGACAATCAATAGGCAACAACCAACAGCACAAGCTCTCCGGAATGTTGCAAGAGTTATGCGTAGAGTAGCACCACTGGTAAATATTCCCCTGTTGGACACGCACTAGTAACATTCGGTGTTAATGCAGCATCTGTTTTAAATGCCATCCTGCATAATCTGCATACTTGTGCACGGGCAGTTGCTCAAGAGGTCAACATTAGCCAGTCTTCTAGTGTGAATACTGAATGCTAATGAATTATACCCAATACAATTGCACTTAGTATATAAAGGGTACTTCACGAGAGAAATTTTAAAACTCGAGTCAACTTCTATGAATAGATGCTGTACCATATGATATAGGATTAGTATCCAGAATCGTATTTTATGGCGAGTCAAGATCTGCATTTGTCAAGATTTGTCAAGGTTTGCATCAATGGATCCTTAAATCGCCACAACACAACTGGATTCCAGCGTTCTAAGAGCAGTGGGGAGTGGATATCTATAGATTTGTAACTACATTGTTAAACTACTTTATTTCGAGGAGTAGCCGACAGGATCGGGCTTCCTGGAACTTCTGTGTATTGAGCCCCCTTATTCCTAGAACAGTATGCCTCCAAACTATTCATTTCTAGAGGTATATTCAGTTAATGACGCGAAAACATGGGCAAAATACCAGAAGAAAATATAATCAGTGTTATTTGGGGTATGCCATTTCTACTAAACGTCTATCAATAGGAAGTCGCTAGGTTTTCAAATCTTGGCCTGCAGAGACTAGCGAAGAACTTAGTAATCGGAATTCATTTTCGCGATTGTCGGGTGTTAACGCATTCAACAACTCATGTGCTTCAATCGTTCACAACTCTAAAAAATAAGCATTCGTTACATTATTATTCCGTACTTCTACATACAAACTGTTAAGATTCCTAAACAAATAAGTCGGAGGTATGGGGCTGCATTTACAAAAGCAGCAAACAGTCAACGCAAGCAGCAAATTCCACCCGACTCCGTTTGGCGCAGCGGAATTTTACGACAGTTTTAAACATGGCACGCAGTAGTAAACAATAGATAACATCCACTGGC
Source organism: Tenodera sinensis (assembly GCA_030765045.1). Taxonomy (NCBI): domain Eukaryota; kingdom Metazoa; phylum Arthropoda; class Insecta; order Mantodea; family Mantidae; genus Tenodera; species Tenodera sinensis. Next base: position 82,866,558 of record CM060966.1, read on the forward strand.
TCCTCATTTCCGAGTGGCATTCCTCTCATTTTGACATGTAGAGAAGGTATGTAAGGCATGGATATCAAGGTTATCATCTGAGATACACACTGAGGTCCTCTGCACACCAAAGAGCAGCAAAAGTTAGGAGGAGCGATAAATATAACTCAAAACAAAAAGGTGTCAAACTTCACTTTGCAGTAAAATACCTTGAGAAATGTCACGAAACATTGACAAGAAAAATCCCTGCCTTTAAGCAAATTATCCACATGCTCAAAATTACTTATTTTATGTTGTTTAAGACGTTTATAACGATTCTTATCAACATATGGCATCCATTTCAAATAAGTACATCAAGAGGACCTAACTTGTATTTTCTGCAAGTAATAAGGAACTCCGTCCTGTCTTTTAGTCCTGTGGGATAGAGCGTGGAGCTCGACTACCCAGTCATGGAGTGCGACTGGTGCTTGGGTGGTAAGTAACGGACATAGGATCTGTACCCACTGAGAATCGTAAGGAACGTGAGAAAGTGAGAGGATACAACAGGAAACAGTCCTGGTCTTGTGAGCCAATTTTACGGCTGGCGGGATGCATGATGCTGACCACACCACCTCTAAGTATTGATTGGATGATTGTCCTCTTCTGTTGAGAACTTATGCACCAGCTATGAAATTCTGAATAGCAGTTGCCTTTTGAGGTCGAGGTCTCATACGATATCTGTTAAGAGACTTTTTCATACTAACACATAATTAGTTTTTCTTTTCGCTGATTAGCGTATTTGTTGCTGTTATAGTGTGTGTGTGTGTGTGTGTGTGTGTGTGTGTGTGTGTGTGTGTGTGTGTGAATAAATAGTGGTAAGCAAGAAGAAATCCTCTTGTTTCTTTCTACTGAAACCCACGCAATTCCTCGCATCTTCTGCCGTGCGTAAGTGGACGTGAGTTTGCTGGTAACCTGCAGCGCCACAGTATTATTTCATTTATTAAAATGAATAACTTCTCATCTCACCCATTGTTTTGTGTATGCATTAGAATCCAAGAGATGATCAAAGTATTTATGCATAAGTAGTATACAAAGTATACAATTTGTTACATAGCTTTTCTTGTAACCCCAATTGGTACAGAAATATTTGCTAAGGTTTTTACAGATTAAGTCCTGAGAATTAAAAACGTGTCATAGTTCTTACTAACAAAAATTAAAGGCCCCGTATTTTGTCGGTTGAGCACCTGCCTGCTGTGCAAGAGGTGCCGAGTTCGATTTCCGGCTGGGAGGGTATGGATGTTTCTTCCACTAGGATTATTCCCCATTCTTCGAGGAGTCTGGAAGTATTGAACGTGTGTATGGATTTACTAAAAAAAGTATAGAAAATCAACGTTGAATAGCACTGCTAAGCGAGTGCACTTGTTCCAAGAGGTTAAAAGCCGCCGATGTAACTTTTGATATTAAAAGTGGCATATATGTAACTGGAACATTAAAAAGAATTGAACTACAAGGCAAATATTCTTGTCCTGCATCTAACAAAATACGTACTGCATAATTTGCGGCTACTTTTAAAAAGGTAATTATGGCGATTAACGTAAACAGAGTATAGGGTTCAGTTTTCATATCAAGAGACAAATAATTATAAGCGATACCTCCTAAATAAAATGTTACGAAGTTGGTAAAGTTTGTTTCAGTGTAAAACACTGCAGTTTTGTGACTAGCGTCATATGGCTTGGTGTATTTAGTGTGTTCAGTGCTGAAGTGAACTAGCAAAAACTATTCAGTGTTGATCTATAAAACCTACTAAAAGTTTGTCACATGGAAATAATTAAGCATCTCCAGTCAACTTTAAATTTTCAAACGCATCCAAAAGCTGCTCTGCAATGTATAAACAAGAGATGCGAAGCACTCTAACAAATTAGAAAACATCCAGATGGAATGGTTATCAAACCCATTTAATCCTTAAACATGCTACAGTTGGAAAGCTCTAAACATACACATACAAGCTATTACTAATGAAAATGGCATAAAAATATTAGAGAGGGGTCGTAAGTATCATACGAGTAACGTCCATCATTGGTGAAACCTGCAGCAGAAAGATTAACCAACGTAACCGTTCCGTGCCCAGCTTTTAATAGATAACAACAATCTCTACTCATTTATTATTTCCATTTGGTTTGATTTGAAATTGCACGTTTATATGCTACGCTAAATAGAGTGCGTCATAAATAACACGGATTGTAACCGCAGGACGCAGAGTGGAATACGAAATAACGGTACATTAACTGGTAGGAATATGTCATTGCACTGTTCATTATACAGCATGGAATCATACTGCACTGGAATAGAACCTCAGCTACAGCGAGAACTAGAAGGTTAGAAATTCGATACTAATAGAGCTTCTTTCCAAGCGGTACCAGAGTCATAACATTCAAATATATAGTTGTAAATTGCAACGCCTTCTTAGCTATCTCGGGAATACAAAACGCAAGTAATCTCGTGCTTCTCCCAAAAAGTACCAAATCAGATTCCATAAATCACCCAGTATTTTGCTTAACAAAATGCATACTGAGTTTAAAGCAGCGATTACCTATGAAATCTCGATTTTGAGGAGAATATTTCTATAGTTCTGATTAGAACTGCATTGGCTAAATTTTATGAAATAAATAAAGTTTAATAGTGTACTTCATTTTCTAGCGGTAGAAATAATTCTTTTGTAACCCCTTTCATAGAAATATATAATTAAATGTTAATATGCACCACAGCTAATTTATAGCTTCCATTGAGGATTTCTGCAATCAACTAGCTGAAATACCCGGTGTTGCCCGTAGTATAACAATTTAATCTTATGTTGCACTCGCCCAATAGCCTTGTGTTTCATTGAAGACATTTAAAAAGTTCTACTTAATACTCTGAAATTAAGAAGTAAACCCTTAGAGTACTACAAAGAACTACACAAATAAATAAACAAATAAATAAAAACACAGGGAAGACATTATACAAATGTAGTGTTATACAATCACAAATACTACAGAAAGTAACGTGAGCAGAGAAAGCCGTGTGAATGTAATACCTACGTTGGATTATAGTGAACTGTATGATTGTTTGTAGAAGAGGGAGTAGAGAAGGAAGTGTGGTGGTATTTCATAAAATAAACCTTACTTAGGTATTGAATTAGTACTATGAGTATGAGGAGGGTTTGCAGTTGATAACGCAACACTAAATCGATTCTTCACATTCCATTTCGTATTACCATTTATTGTAGCAGCAGTAATAGTTAATTTACTTTTCCTCCATCAAACAGGATCAAAGAATCGTTTAAGTGAGCAGAGAATAGTTGCACTGTATGTAATAGTTGCATTCCTATTTCAAACATATAACAAATTGTAGGATTGTTTGTAGAAGACGAGTAGAAAAGGACATGCGAATGTGTTATATAAAGAAAGGCGGGTAGAGAATGTAATGCGTTGCACAATAAAATGGAAAGAACATTAGATGCGGCAAATTTCAAAGTGAACAATAAACTGGTATTGGAGTTTATCTACTTCATACATATACCAACATCCATTTCTTCATGTGTTCAAAATAAATAGTAATAATTATTGCACTATACCTATCTATGGCCCATGCGCCAGTGCAAACAATAAGTTGACAATATTTTATCGCAACGGATAAACGGCACAGTAGTGCATAAAATACGGACAAGTAAAATATAGCACAATACAGTCTTGATAGTTCTCAAGTAATACTGCTAAATTATTTAATACCAGTATGCAAAATAGCAAATTCATTTACAATTATATTTTCATTGTTTTTTAAACTGCACTTCTTTGGTGGATTTCTGTAAATATTTCTCTGGTCCTTCTATTCTTTTCTTGCCTGTCACTGCTTTATATAAATTAGTTTTAACTATATGGTAAATTAACGCCTAGATAATTAAGAGATCTGTCTTATTATTTCTTCATTCATCCTCGACCATATCCAGATTTATTAATTATAAGTGTGATAGCGATCCTTTAATCGACCTCCTTAAGTGCAAACTTTCATTAAAGGACTGATCTAAATCCAATCGGAGTTTTCAATTTTCATTAAAGGACAGGTGTTCCACCAATCAGATAATTCCCATGCAGCAATGGCAAAGTGCAATATGGATTAATTCTCGAAACGCAGCTAGCGGAGTTTAGAAAACGCTAAAATATCGGACAAACACAAAACACACAAATTAACCTCAATGCAGCATCAGCTTCCAAGAATATTGCACTAAGCACAGTCCCGAAATTAATTTCAATTAATTGTACAACAAGCAACTTATACAAGAAATAAACTTTTCTCTGAAAACTAATACGAGTATATTCAATTTGCCTTCTATTTCTCAATGTTACGTAGCATTCCAAGGTTACCATTTTCATAATATAGCTGTGACGTGCCGGAAACGAATCGATCGTTTAGCGCCTGCGCAGAACTCCAAATACTCGTCCGATTGCTAGCATAACGTAGTATTTTATGGAAATAAAGTAAATATATTGCTGTTACTGTCTTAACAAGGGTGAACGAGTGGTGCTTTGAATATGGAGGATGTCCTAACACGGAGCTTTCTCGAACTTCTATAAACACGCCGGCCACCGGTCGCTTCTCGAATAATCTCGAAATCCCCTTTACGCACGAGTAGATGACAACTAGCATATCAAGTGTAGCCCGCTAAAACTGATCAAAAATACAGCTATGCTGGATCATTGGAGTTTAGCTTTCAGATCCCACGGCTACGTTCTGTCGATGTTGCTTGTCCTCTACTTATAAAAACGTCCCATAGCTACACTTTGCGGGTTAGCCCCTTAACCCTGGACTACGTAAAACCCTGTGTTTTTACATCGTGTTCTTCATTCAAATGTTAGGAGCTCTTTACCTCTCAAGTACATGAACAACCAGAAGCTCCTCCTATTGGAGCAAACTGAAACAAACCAGAAATGTGATGTACCGAAGGTCGTAGTTGAAAACGTACAGTGGGACAAGTACCTTATGTTAAATTGTCTGTCAATTTCTCAAGTTTCTAAATAGTGTAGAATGTACGAGCATGCAGTACGAAAATATCTTTTTGCAGATATGATGTTAGAATTACCTCGATGTACTAATTTCTTTGCTCTGTTGTAATTACCATAAGAAATATTGGTTAAAACCAATATGAAGTTTCACATTACTCTAACTTGCAGCACTTTTTATTTGCATTTAATAACATTGGGACAAGTCTACAAATCCCACTTCTGACACCAGAGTGACGAAATGACAAGAGTGCAGCTCACTCATTCGTTTTCACCTCACTCTTTTTTAAAACTTTTACACAATACAGTTCTCTTTTACTGTCGTTAACGCAGTCTGCAGTCTGCCATTATATTGCAACTTAAATGTTTTTTTCCTCGTAACGTTGATACACTTCTTTCTTTCTTCATTTCCAGTGTCTCTCAATCAGCTGACTTGGTGGATACAATCACTCAATATTCATTAACTTCTTCGCTACTTTCCTTTCGACGTGATCATACACATACAGCTGACACACACGCAAACACTCTCTCTCTCTCTAAAACTATAAGCTGACTATCCACTCTCGTTGTCTGGCTCCTTATTGTGACGGAACAAATCGATCTAACATGATACTGATAATAATCTCATCCTAATAATGATAATAATAACAATAATACTAATAATAATGATGATGATGATGATGATGATAATAATAATAATAATAATAATAATAATAATAATAATAATAATAATAATAATAATAATAATAATAATAATAATAATAATAATAATAATAATAATAATAATAATAATAATAATAATAATAATAATAATAATAATAATAATAATAATAATAATAATAATAATAATAATAATAATAATAATAATAATAATAATAATAATAATAATAATAATAATAATAATAATAATAATAATAATAATAATAATAATAATAATAATAATAATAATAATAATAATAATAATAATAATAATAATAATAATAATAAAATACGGGGAATTATAAGGAGAGGAATATGAATAGCAATATGAGTAAACGTGATACCAATAATATTCAGAAGTCAAGCAGAGGGAAAATGTAAGCGTCATTGTCGGTAAGAAAACTGGAAGACACGACTCAGAAAGTGGTTGCCCCGTATAATCATTGTAGGGTTCACGTCGACAGAAACTTCACGTGTCTTTCTCCGGCAGAACATTACAAAGGCAAACAGTCTCGGAAACTCACAAGGACGCATAAATTCATAACACATTTAGGAAAAACGAGGGTATATGTTTGCAAGGGGGAAAAAAAACTAATCGGCACATAACAACAATATATGTGGCGTGGAAACAAACGTTCGGAAGAGAAATTAATTTTGAGTTCATTATTTCACCAATGCTCTACAAAGATGAGAGCCATAGCCGAGACAAGCTTTGCGAACCCACTTGCTTTATATAGTGAGAATGACCTAACACGGAGCTTTCTCGAACTTCTACAAATACGCCGGCCACAGGTCGCTTCTCGAATAATCTCGAAAATTCCTTTGGTTCTGCCGCTCTGACTGTTAACTTGTTCACAAACAGTCGCGCGAGGTAGCCTGACCTTGAGCGTCTTTGATGCACGTATAGCCAACCTGGCTCCGGACTTTCTGTGGTGTGCGCCACAGTTCTTGATCTGCGTCAGAGTAGGTATTATGTTTTTTTAGTGTTTTTGTATTGGCAAACTACAGTACGCAAATGTTTATACAAAGTAACGATTATACATATTTGATCCATTAGAATAAGGAAATTACAAGCACAGTTTTTCATGGAATATTAAGAATTTAACAATATTGATTCCTGTACCGCATACAAATTTATTCTGCCTTTTGCATATGGCAGTTCTATTCCTCGAACGGGACTCTTCTAACCGAAGATGAAAAAGCCAAGAAAAGTTAGATGAGGTGACTTACCTGGCCAAAAGACTGGTTCTTGTCTTCCTAACAAATGATACGGATGTAGCGCATTTTGTTAATTACAGGCCATAATCGACCTGTACGGAGGAACACCATCTAGATGAAGCACACAGTCATTTACTCCTGCAGCGGCACATTCGCTAGTAATACTGAAGCTCATTAGTTCATTAGTGAGAGGTTTCAGGTAGCTTGTTCCAGTTAGACGCCTCTTGAAGAAAAATGGTCCAAGAAGATATTCACCCAAGATTGTACACCAGACACTTACTCCTCACGGCTCTTGAAATACTGTCTCCCTTATTTAGTGACGTTTATCAACATTCCCACACTGCATACTTGGTAATTTACGATCATCCCGTTAGATTACTTTTCTGTCACTTCCTTTTCTTCTAACATTTTGCCACAAATATACAATTTCCTTCTCGTCGTTAACACAGCCTGCAGCCTTTTGGGCTATCACAACTCACAACTTTCACTTCTCAAATTCTTGCTCAGTCGTTTTAGTGTCTTTGTTCACTGTTACTATCTCTCATACTGAATTACGACGTCCTCGACGCTCGTCTATCTTCTTAAGGCGCACACACGACGACACACACTCGTACAGCTATCTAAATCTAAAATCTAAAACTAAACTAACTCTAACTGACTGACTGTCATATCCTTTTATACTGGGGATGACGTCGCACTGAGCTTTCTCGACTTCACACATATACGCGCTAGAAGTCTTAAGAAGGCGCTAGAAAAGTCAATTTTGTTCCTGCCGCCTATTGTTACTATCAGTTACACAAGGCAGGCACGCAAGAGGGCCTGACCTTGAACATCTTACCCACTCCCCCGTACGTCAAGTAATGCGAAGCAGCCCAGCACCCCACCATAAGCCGGGCCCAGTGACAGAATATTTAATATATAAGTATAGCACCAAGACCGTAAACAAATGGTGCACGAAAAATGAAATAATGAATGGAAAAGTAAGTTTAGACAGAAAACACTTGATACCTAAGTTTGGGGTAGGTACCTCTTGAAATATTTGTGATATTTGACCAGGGCGAAGCATTTCAGTACGTTTCCTATGCTACAAGAGTACTGCAGGGTACAGACACGTACATTAGAGCAAAGTCAGGCACTGGCTCTGTTACGCATAAACGCTCCAAGATGCATGGCACAATACAGTACGGTAAATACGAGTAGAGAATCTAACTTTGAATTAAATTGTAATTGAAATAAATATTTTATGTCTCAAAAGCAGGACTACAGTCACAAATTCATGTATATAGTTTTGTGGACTTAGGTTCAATGCATTTCTCTACAGATGAAGAGAACGTTACATGTAAAATGCGGTTTTTTTTTAACTTTCTCTATTGCGTATGCTAAGTAGGGGAAGTGTTGTATTCCACTCAAAATTTTGATATCTAGATTTCACCGGAAATATGTTTTGAGTTGCTTTGAATTCAAAAAACAAAAGCAGTTTTAGAAAAAGTTGACTGTGAACAGCATAACTCAAAAAGGAAAAGTCTGGAAAAAACCAAAGTTGGTATTTAAGTTTAGTAACCTTCAAGGTTGCGATCAGTATCGAAACTACCTGAAAACACACAACCCAGCAGACAAAACAGTCCTAAACAAAATGCAAGAAGATGTCAAACAAGCCATACAAGAACACAACCGCCAACACTGGGACAGAAAGCTTCAAGACCTAACACATTCACATCAGCACAACCCAGCAAAGTTTTGGAAATTAATCAAAAGTACCAGGAAAAAAACTGCCCCCAACTACCCCATTAAAAAAATGGAAAAATTGTCACAGATACACACGAAAAACTTGAAATCTTCCGCACATACTACAACGAAATATTCCAAACACCACACAGTCCAGACTTCAATCAAAGATATTTCAATAGAATTAACTTCCATGTCCAGCTACAACACCAACTTTACACCCCACAACTTGATATACAAGAGCTAAATCCTGATGATGAAGCAGAAACACCCTTAACCAGTGAAGACATATTGGCAACAGTCAAAAACACAAAAAATACAGCCCCCGGACCGGACAGCATCACATATCAGATGATTAAAAATCTGCCAACAGAAACCTTACATGTACTAGCAAATATATACAACAACATGCTCCGGTTCGGCTACCATCCTACAAATTGGAAAACAGCGCATATCCTACTGTTCCAGAAACCTGGGAAAGACAGCACCGATCATCGTAATTATAGGCCAATATCGCTAACATCAACCCTCTCCAAAATATTTGAGAGGATCATGGTTAAACGGCTAACAAAAATATGCAATGAAAAACATCTCATTCCAAGAACACAAGCCGGATATCGCAGCGAAATTACCATCCAAGACCAACTTGTTCGAGTGCTGTCGGAATTTAAAAATAGCTACAATATAGGATTTGCAACAGTTGCAGCGTTTCTGGATGTCAAATCAGCCTTTGACAAATGCTGGATTAATGGTCTCTTATATAAACTTACAGATTACAAAATACATCCAAGAATAACAAGATGGATTGCCAGCTTTTTGTCAGACAGAACAGCAAACATAGAGATCGAAAACAACCTATCCAGATCCATTACGCTGCAAGCAGGAACACCTCAAGGGAGCGCCATATCAGGTCTCCTGTATATCATATACACAGCAGACACACCACAGCCAATTCACCCCAGCATCCAACTTGCCCAGTACGCTGATGACACCGCGTACTGGTGCACAAGCCCCCGTACACTCCAGGCCAAACATCAACTAGAACTACAGCTTAAAAAATACCTTGATTGGACCAAAAAATGGCGCATATCGATTAATACAGAGAAGACACAAGCCATACTCATCAGAAAGAAGAGAAAATTCCTGCATAACAACCTCACACTCAAATTCAATAAATCTATAATCCCATGTGCAAAATCAATAAAATATCTCGGCATAGAAATCAACACAAAAGTTACAGTAGGACCACATTACAAAACCCTCCTCAACAAAACAAGAGCAATACATTCCACGCTTACGTTCCTCGCCAGGCTCAACAAAACAGGACTTAGTACACATATACTGACGCGATTATACAAAGCGCTAATCCGTCCCTGTCTAACATATGGAGCAGTGGCCCTGATGCCACTTATATAAAAACAACCATGGCAAGGATTCAAGCGTTTGAGCGTAGATGTCTACGAACTGCTAACAAACTCTTCCCCAACTATAAAAACACATTAATCCACGAGTATGCAAGGACAATGCCAATCAACAAGCATATTGCAAATCTGATGCTGAACTATATACAAAATGCTCATACCAGACTCTACAGACGAATATTAATAAGAACAGCCCAAACAATGAGAAAACTCCCTCCTGAACAACAAGAAGAAAATCCACCACTACTAACCTTAATCGAAATTTATGACAAACACCAAGAGCAACAGAAAGAACAAGTAGAGCAATATCTCCAAGCATTAGTAAACATCTAATAGTCATCACCCCCCGAATCAAGAGAACAAAACCACAAATAATTTAAAAATTGCAAGGCTGAGCTAACAAATAATAAAAAACATGCACCAAACAAAAAGTCTGAGGGCAGAAGCAGAGACGGCGACATGTTGTGGGACCCGGGGCTTAACAAACACACTTAACATTGTAAATGTGTAAATATGCAAAATACAAACACAAAAAAAATACAAAAATACAAAACAAAAAAACAAAAAAAAAACCAAAAAAAAAACAACAAAACAAAAAAAATATATATATAAATAAATAAACAAAATATATATACGAGTATATGTACAAAATAAACAGCAAGATGCATATTTACACATCATAATAACAACAATAATCTGCCATAGGTACACACTGAAGGATCTCTCACGTAACAAGACAAAAATAAAAATACTAGGCTGAAGAGGGTAAAACCCTAAACTGCCTGGGTTTTGGTTCTACCAAACCCAAAATCCAATTTTGAATTGAATTGAAGGTTGCGACACAAGGATTTTGAATACAATTCGTCCACCCTAAGCTGCGCTTCTTATGGAACTTTTTTCCAGAATTTTCATTTTCTGGGAAATGACTCTAACGACTTTGATTAAAATGACATATGTTTAAGGTATTTTTATAGTAAACGAAATTTGTATTCTGAATTTTTGGGTTACAGCCTCGGCAAACCGTAAGAAATAGACCAAATTGTAGTAGGTATATAAAATATAGACCTTGTTAAAACAGAATGTATGTTGAAATGAACTTTTTTGTGGAGTGAACCATTTTGGAGATATTTCTTATAGTTCCTGTGAGTTTTGCAACACGTACTTTTCTCAAATTTAAGGTCGTTATTCACTTTTTATCTCTTTTCTGTGCAAGGAGAACGGAATTTCAAAACCTTCATATAGCGACCAGCTTTAAAATATTTGACTATGGTTCAAAGCCTACTGTATTTCCATAACCCCCTTGAACTTACAAGAAGATTAACAATAAGATAATGTTTATCTCACTAATATGAAGAAGTTAGAGGAATAAGAGTGTAAGAATATTAGTACAAGAGTAGATAAGGTCATGTGAGTAGAACACGTCAGATATTTTGTTTTGGAGACTCTGAAAATGTATATGGCCATGCAGTACAACAGGTCACGAAAATGTTTGTGTCTAAATTTATTAATAACAAATAATTCAATGTCACATGTAATTGAGGTTTTATTGCATTGTCCCTTTACATATCTCTATGTGCACTTTAATGACTACCGTGCATCTAGTGCAATCCTGCATGTAATTTCAAATTAGCTGCTCAGTTACAGAGAACGATTCCGACAGGATTTGAATTAGGGATCTCCAGTTCACCAGTCCGTAACTTAACCTCAGCTAGCCGTGTAAGTGCTTTCCTAACTGAATAGCTCTCCTGATAATTTAGCTCTGGTACACCTGTGCAGATATTTGCGATAGTATAAATTAAACATATGAAGAGTTTTTTCTATTCATTTAACAGAGATCTACTACATTTTCATGACCTAATTGCACTAATCAATTCCCTCTAAACTTTAAGCAGCCTGCCTTCACTATTTTTATTGTGAGAGACAAATGTAATAAATGAAAGCTCCCTAGCTTTCAAGTGTAATTACACTATATTTCATTGAATCTCTGGTAGACGGTTTCATTATTGCCACTGCTCCATATTATTGCCGCCCCAGTGGAAACGGAATAGAAGTAAAAAAATAAAATTGAATACGACAAAAGTAGACAATTGCTGGAAATCAGACGTCAGGACTTCCAATAACGTTCTAACGAATTTTATTGGTTTGTATATTTGAGCCAAGTTGCTCTGGCACAACGCGATGCGACTGCCATGTTTTGCTGTCTCCCTTTTACTCCACCCCTACTTGAAGTCGTGGAGTCATGGGAAAGCCGTCACACACAGACATCAGTTACAAAATACAGCCTCTCCAATTTGTAAAAACTGGGACCTACAGAATAAAACGGAAAACCTATTTCTTCATATATATGATCCCCTGCCAATTCCCTGCGTAAGTTCTTTTTCTATGTGGGTGTCAATAATTTGTTTGGAATTGTTCTTCAAATATTGGAATCTTTAGAATATACATTAAAACATTTCTCAGACTGACATTTCCGACGAAGATGGCTGCGCAGTAATGTGTGAGGCTTGCATTTAGCAGGATCCGGATTCAATTCCCGGTGACCTTGGGTTTTTCTTTGTTTTTCCTAGTTTTTAGGCAAATGGAACTTGTGACAGTTGTACGAAGTGACACTTGTACAGAGATGCAATTTGTTGACATTTCCACGGAGCCCAAAATGTTCCCGAAAATAGCCAAGTATGAAACATTAGAAAGCTACAATTTTACGGAAGTAATCTAGTGCTGGCCAGTATAGTTCCAGCTTAAAATGTTGAATTGAGAACTATAAGGGTTGGATGCATGGCTGGCAGGTAATTATTTTGGGGGTGACACTTGCTAAGAAAAGTTCATTACTATAGGTGATGTCCGAGTGTCAAGTAGTGTGCGTGTTATAATTTTGAAGATACGGAGTTCAGATAGATCACCAAAGCAAAACGGTTAGTTATTTATAACGGCGTCTTAACGAAGTATATGGCAATTTGATACTACTTTGTAATGTCCTAATGCGTTATTATCTAAATATTACATCACTGGCAGTTACTGCAATTATATTCCTAAGTGAAGTTTGTGCATTCTACAATTCTACATTTTTGTTTTACTTAAACTATACTCTTCCCGAAATAAGAAATACACCTGAGATAAATGCGAGAGCCAGTCACAAGCATGCAACTGCCGTGAATACCCTCATTGGCCGCTGGCCGCAACACTCAACACAGGTATGGAAAATAGATCTCTACCTTTCCATGTATTATTAATTTAAAATGCTATTAATGGTTACGCTTAATGATTTCATTGCAATATACTATATTCTGAGTGTTATTTAGAAACAGAAAGCAACCAGTTTAATGAAAGTGAGCAGGTTGCATGGGCTGTGCGTGTGTTGCGCGGAGTAACACAAGGGTGTGTTTCTTATAGTGGATCCAGTATATATCTGTTACACATATGCATATTATACCTGAAAATTTTCAATCCAAAACTGGTTATTCACCGTCGTTAGTGGTCATTCCGTACAAGTGTCAACATTCCACTTCTGACTCACTCCGTACAAGTGTTCCAACCCCGAAAAATGTTCTTGTGATTCTTTCTTCTGTCACAATTTCCTTTGCAGATTTTCTTTCGATTCCTTTCCTTTTCATTTTTGATGAGTGCTTTAGGTTTCCTGGTATATGGCAGTACCGGACAGGTGACGTGTATGTTTGTTCTTGGCTAGAGTGCTCCTCGTGGACGGGTCGTTCATCACTAGGGCTCGGAAGTTGAAAACCTATAAACTGCCTAAAAAGACCTTCAAAATACCTACCAATAGGTATAAAAAATTTACCAAAATGCTGAAAACAAATTATGGACATAAAGGAACTGTCTATATCTATTAATAATTTCAGATTTAATTACACATTTAACGCATTTGTCTGTTCTAATGGAATATTCACGCTAAGGACCAACAAAGGTATTTGTAAAGTGGAAATAACTTTAAAAATTTACTAGCACTTTGTCCTAATGGAAGTTGTGATTTTCTTTTCTCTGTAGCTCAGGAAGCTACTTTCGCATATTTCTCACGCTCAATATACTGTTGGACAAGGAAACGATTTTCTGCACTAACTTTCACCTCACAATATACACGGAAAAGAATCGTTCAATTAGTAGAAAATACCTCTGCTCCAAATTCAGATACAAATTGTAGCAAACAAGAAATTTTACTAGGCTTACGCTTTAGGCATATGTATGATCAAGATTTCTTCCAGAAATCATGAACTTGCAATCAAACGTAAGATGAATACAACCTACTTACTGTCACCGTCTTGTCAAAGTCATTTCTGGTTAAAAAAAAAAGAATATTTAGAGAGGCTTCAATAGTTTCTCACAAGACATGCACATTTCCTTTTCTGGTGCTTATGGCATGAATACAATATTAAGTCTTCTGCACTACCTATTCTGGCCAGTTTTAGCAGTGCCTATTAGTTAAAAGAAATGGGAATTGATGTCCAATGGAGTCGTTGGACAGGAAAAGAAAGTCAAACATTGTAATGTTGGAAAAAGAGCCGTTAAATGAAATAGAAAGCCTTAAAATGGACATTTAAACCAAAATGCATCGAAAAGACAGAAAAGAACCAGTAAGATCCATCATTTTCTAGCCTGTAATAACCAATAATGAATACATGTTCTATTAGGCCTCATTTTCAGATACCAATTTGCTAGCTTCATTCATCACCTTATGTAGACAGCTTCAGTAGTAGGTCGGGTCTCAAAGACAGGAAATTTTAGGAACTTTCACTCTTTGTGTAACCTACATACCTGTGCCTAGCCTAAGTAGAAGATATACCACTGCTTAAATAAAATTATTACACGTATTTATTAAAATGTGGAGTACATAACATTCGCAATTTCGGAATATCTGGATGTAGTAAATGAATGTTGATTAACACTATAATACATTTCTTGATTTCTAGGTTTTCATAGCACTAAAAGAAGTGGAAGAGGGTTCGTAAGTTAGTAAATAAAGCGCTGTATTAGTTAATATAATTATTAATAATCATAATAAGACAATTTAATATATTCCGTTTTATTAAACTACTAAATATGTTGCCTCTTTGTAATATGTAAAGTTTACTATTCTGGTTAGTATAAATAATAGTAATTGTTAACATGTTACAAAGAGCAAGCATATTCAGTAATCCACTCTCCCCCCAGAAAGGTAGCTACTATAAATACTAGCTTGGCGCACGTTTTGGAGGCAATGTTTCTTTTTGTTATGCCTCATCTCGTACAAATAATCACTGAGATATTCATATCGTTCTTGTTCTTTTTCTTGTTTCTGCACTACATGGTTAAGGTGGGACACCTGTTTCGTGTTCAAAGAACCTCCTTCCATCTTTTCTTGGGTGTTCTTATTTGACAATGTCCTAATGGTCTATGTTGCTATGCTAATTTTGGAGGTCTTGTTGGTTCGTGTGGCATAAGGGCTGTTTCCAGTTATTTTCATATTGCTGAATTTTATCTCGTCGGAATGTAACTGACCTTCATTTGTGATTACTCATTTCGTATCTGATCTAGTCGCGCGCTAGGAGACGATTACCACCGTCGCTCCGTTTCGGTTCTGATTTACTTCCCTTCGCAGAAGAGACGCGCTTCCTGTGTTTGATCTTGAACAGGAAGCTTAGTTGGTCGTCGCATATTGCACAGCTAAGAGCACGATGTGACCGTTCCCTAAATATCATGCAAGTACTGAATGGCAAATCCTGGGGAGCGGATCGCACAATTTTGTTGCGAATCTATCGCGCACTCATCCGATCCAAGCTAGACTATGGGTGTATTGTTTATTCGTCAGCACGACCATCTGTGCTGAGAAGATTAGACGCGGTCCACAATAGGGGCATCCGCATTGCAACATGAGCTTTTCCAACAAGCCCAGTGGTGAGCCTTTACGCCGAGTCCGCAGAACCTCCTCTGCAATATCGGCGTGAGTTTCTCTTGGCAAATTATGGTTGTGCGCTTAGATGTATGCCTAAGCACCCAACGTTCGCTTCTTTTTTCACCACCACGCTAAGAGAACGGTATAGGAATTCCACCCTTAGTCCTAAGCCTGCGGGGTTTCGTTACCAAGATCTTCTAATGAAGCTTAGAGTGGTACTGCCTAGGATGTTCGCCAAGGGCGAGAGGCTTTACCCCTCCTGGCTATCTGGCACGCCCCATGTAGATCTTGGGATGACCGTACACCAGAAGTCCACGATGCCTATTTCAAGTATCCGCACTTGTTTTTTAGAATGTTTGTCAGGTTACACTGACCGTCGATATATTTACACCAATGGGTCAAAGAGCACCAAGGGTGTTGGATGTGCTTATGTTTATGGAACCGAACCATACACATTCGGTTTTCCAAATAGCACTTCCATTTTTACTGCAGAGCTTTATGCAATTTATCGAGCCATTTTGTACATTTGCCGTCGTAAATTAGGTGACCGCCTGATTTTGAGCGATTCCCTTAGTGCACTACAGAGCCTTTGTCAGTTGTACAACCCCCACCCTATTGTACAACGTATCCAGGTTGCCCTCCATGTTTTACACGCTTCTGGCGTTGACGTGGTGTGTGCATGGATTCCTGGTCACGCAGGTTTGCCGGGAAATGAAATGGCAGATTTAGCAGCAAAGACGGCAACTACAGAACCCAGTATTACTGTTTCATGTGTTACTTCGGAAGACTTTAGGCTTGAAGTGAGGAGAGCGGTGCTATCGTCCTGGCACGACGAGTGGTCAGCTCTCCGCGGTAATAGGCTTAGAGAAGTGAAAGAACTTCCGATAAACTAGGTAACTTCCTGTCGCACATCTCGTCGCTAGGAGGTTAATTTGGCTCCATTAAGAATAGGGCACTCCAATTTTTTGCATGGTTACCTATTTAAAAGGGACCCTGCCCCTCTATTTCCGCTGTGTGACAACCGTTTGTCAGTTCACCACGTGCTGCTAGTGTTGCTCTCTAGCGCACCTTAGAGATTCTCTGCAGCTGCCTGCCAGACTTGCAGAAGTCCTAGCGGACGACAAAACAGTGGTTGATAGAGTTTTTAATTTTTTAGCGGAGTGCAATATCAATTTGAGGATTTAAAATTTTAGTTGTCTGTTTATGCTTTTGGACATATTTATCACCTTGTTTCATATCTGGCTATTGCCACTGTTTTTTACCTTTTGTGTATATTTTCTTGTTGCTAATATTTTTATATTTTTGTATTTTTATTTTTGAGTAAAATTTATATCTGGCTTTTGCCATGAATCTTTTAAGGGTGCTGATGACCTCGAAGTTGAGCGCCCTTAAACGAAACTAAATCAAATCAAATAGTCGCGCGCTGCCATTGGCCCATCTCAAGGTATTTGTTTCTGCACTACTAGTTTTCTTATTTATGGAGGTTTGAATATCACAAAGGAGTAAGAAATACCCATAGCCAATCCAAGATTCACTTGTGAAATTAATTACCGTTTCTGGATATCCAATGCCAATTCAGCTAAATTAAACAGGTTTAGCTTAATTAGCCGACAACCGTTATTACTCCTAGTAACGCAGGATAATAAATGATTAAGAAAATGAAACAACCATGCACAAAGAGATACCAGTTTTCTGCAATAGTATCCAGTACTAAAGGAGTAAATTCAAGCTGAGGATCCAATTGGGCTGGATTTGATTTCTCTGAGGCAGGAGGGGCCTTGGTTTAATTTTACTTACGTAAGTCCTAGTTCATACGTTTGTTGTTCTGTGAAGTGCTATTCCGCTTTTCATTTGTATTGTTGCATTTGAATATTACATTCCATAAAGTTTTTGTTGGATTCATTGAACCGTTGTTCAGCATGTGTTTCGTGATCAATAGTGTTGGTACGTACATGTAAATAAGCTAGAGTAGTCTTTTCTCCTCACCATGTTTAATTTAATCTTTCGGGTGAACAAGATTACTAAATATAAAATGGAAACAGATTATATAAAACAGAGATACTAAAGCCTGGAGCTACCCTCGCTCCACATTCCAGTTCACAACAGCTTGTTAGGAATGGTTCAACTTCTAACGTTAGCGATTTGTTAATTTAAAAATTTTGGCGCAGAGGTTCTGGCGTTGAGGAATATTCCGTCACTTCTTCGGATCTGTCCAGTATGGTGCAATAGCTTCTTCTTCTTTTTCTTCTTCTTCTTCTTCTTCTTCTTCTTCTTCTTCTCCTTCTTCTTTTTCTTCTCCTTCTCCTTCTTCTGCTTCTCCTTCTTCTTCTTCTTCTTCTTCTTCTTCTTCTTCTTCTTCTTCTTCTTCTTCTTCTTCTTCTATAAGACGCATGTTCAAACGAAGCGGAGGGCAACTAACACTTTCTGACGCAAAATTCATTGACTTGCTTCAGAATGTAATAAAATCCGTTGGTCCCGTGTTGTAGATTTACGGCATGTAAAATAATTTTAAGAGCAATAAAGACGTCTTAGATCAAGTCTTTCACGCCCAATATAGAATGGAACCTAAGAACTATAATAATTAGAGGGCGTCCGTAAACACAATTCGATTGAATTTTTCTGTAGTACATAGAATGATGCCACTGCTGCCATTAGTGGAATTATTTAGGAAAGATCATTAGATTTCTTGCAAGCAAGACTAGTGATGAGATTTATGGAAACTGTATATTGTATTTTATAATATACTGGTGTATAGTATAAAATAGAATCTGTATACCATAGTGTATTTCCGCTTCCATATTCTAAAGAGAAAATAATGGAAAGTCTTTAGGAACATACCAATGAATGCATTTATTGCAATGGCTCCTCCAGAGTGTAGTTTCGTGGATTATCGGTGCTTTCCTCGAGTTTCTAATTTTTCTAATTCTAATATGAATTAAGATTTCCCTACTTGAATGTTATAGATTGATGTCTCACTTATGCTTTCCGATAGGTAAATCAATTATGCTGCGAGTTTAAATGGCCTATATTGGGTTTCTATCAATGCAGGATGGAAGTGCAGCATGAATTGCTGGGGCATAACAGTGTCCGCTGCTGCTACTGTTTATTTGTATGTGAGGTTACCCACTTGTAACAATATCTGCATTTGTTCACCAGCTCATGCAGCGATCCAATACGTCTATAAACAATTTCAGGCACACATTTGCAGTTCGAATCGTGCTTACGATAGTGGTGCTAACCTAGGAATGTGTATACAGGCTAGATGAAAGAAAAGGACTCGCTCAAAATAGCAGAATTTAAATGTTATTTTCAGTACATGGAGTATATTTAGCTTATAAAACGTAAACGATGTTTTCGACTGAGAGAACGTAGGCTTTGTTTTCAACTACTCCATCTTTCTCCAAATAATAATTTTCTACCTTTCCTATATTTTTCAAAATCACTGCCAGTCTGTTTCAGTCATAATTGCGTTGTATCGTGCAATACCTGTAATAATAAGTCACGTGTTACATTTCATTTTACTTTGGCCCAAGCTCTATGGGATTGAGATGACCGATGTATGGGGACAAGCAAACGATAGTGTGGCCCAATGAAACAAAATATACATTTGCTTTAAAAATCACTTACGGTTTGTTTGTTTCAACCATTCTATAAAGATCTCTTTTAAGCACAGAATTTTCACTCTGAACCCCTTTATTCTGCAGTCACAATATCATAGTAGATTTCACAGCACTATTAGGCTGGAGTTTATCTACATCTACATTGTTTTTTTTTTTCTTTACTTCCGACATAACGCTAGTGACTCGTACAGTTTTACAACCGAAATTAAGAAAAATTAGCAGTGAATAAACATAGCACGAATAACATTAGTGTTAATTTGGCAACGTAATCAGCAGAAGAACGTTTGCGCGGAAGTCTACGTGGAATGTATCTCCTCTCCCCTTCATTCCCATAGGACAATGAGCTGGTGAATAGACTGTAGGTGCATGTCCTACTGCTTGAGGCAAACGGGCATCGTTTCTTACGTTGTAAACCGTCGACCGCATGGACTTATACAAGTATCGCATCTTGGATTGTTTAACCATATGAAGCGATCTTTATGGTGTATGTCTCCTTTCAGTCAAATTAACAGTTCATATTTTTCTTATTTACCTGAAGGAAATGCTACAATATAGTAGACATCAGCACCTGTTGGGGTTCTTTCAACTTCAACACTACTGACAGTTTAAATAGGATGTTAATTTAACTATTTAGGACGATCTCTTTAATAGAACTAGCAATGCGCGATTTGTGATTCGATATCCACACTAATACTATCAAGAAAATCTGTTTGTACCTATACATGTATATGTGTAATCTCAAAAAACAAAACTAACCTTGATTATCATTTCACTTTCGAGAAGCTTTTTTTCGTTCTGACGGATATAGTGTCGTTAAATACTTTCTGCTTTCAGTTAACAAATGACTAAAATGCTGCAAGGTATTTACAAGGCCTTTGTGGAGAATTTCAAGGAGAAAACTATAGATGTACTCCTTGGAGAATACATATAAAAAAATGTGATGTGTTGCACTCACATGACTTTCTCTACTCTTGCACTAACCATTCTTACAAACTCTCATTCCTATATCTTCTTCGTGTTAGTTGAGATCAACATTTGCAGAAATTATCTAATCATTTTCTTGTAGGTGCAAGGAGAATATGGGAATGCATTAGGCTTTGAACGATAGTCAAATGTTTTAAAGCTTCCAAATTCTGTTCTATTTGCACGGTTAACATAACAAAATGAATAGCGATGCTCCATTTGGCAGAAGTATAAGCTCTCCAAAACTTACTCAAAAAACAAGGCCTATCTCCGAAATGGCTCACTCTACAAAACAAATTTATTCAGACATAAATTGCGTATTTTAGCCAGATCTACATTTTTCTATAGTAAGATTTGGTCTATCTCTTAGGGCTTACCAGTTATGTAAAAGCCATCCAGAGTAAATAGCCAGAGAATTCAAGATATATATTTCATTTGTCATAAAAGTATCTCAAACATATGGCATTTTAATCCAAATCGTTAGACATTTTCAAGAAAACCAAAATTTTCGAAAAATTTTCCATGTAAAGGGTAGTTTAGAATGAAGCAATTTTCTTCAACATCTTTGCGTTGCTTCTTTAAGACATTAAACTGAAATACCAACTTTGGTTTTTAAGCGACGTTTCGTTTTTGAGTTATACTGTCCAAAGTCCGACAGACACACGGACCTTTTTCCAAAACTGCTTCTTTTTTGGATTCAAAGGGCCTCAAAACATATATTTCCGCTGAAATCTTGACACCAAATTTTTGGGTGAAATACAATACCTACTTCCGCTACGTAGTAGAGAAAGCAATAAAAGTAGGTTCATTTGATTTTAATGCACACACATAGATGGCTATGATATATAACAAAACCAAGACACTAAAAAGCAACTGTTGATCCTGTTAATAACGACTCGAATCTAGCAAATGTGCCACTATAAATGAAAGCAGTAATGGTGGAATCCTTTGACAAATCAGAGTAATACCCTATTCCGCAAAGGATTAAGACTTCTGAAAATATGACTGATGGTCTTTTTGTGTCTCTGAATGCTCTTCATACATTTTTGAAGATGATTCAATTACCCGGGAGGAAAATGAGGATTTCAATTTTGCCAGGCATACAGGTAATGGTTTCCAAAGTGTTTACGATCAGCACAAGAGGAGAAGTATTATGTACCAGAAATACAGAAACAAGACCAGCGAAGTTAAAGCCGAATTAAACAATTATAAATGCAATGTGGTAAAAATAATAACCCTATTTTTCAGATCTCTTGTGCTAAAATTGGCACATTATACATTTTAATTGTATTGAGCCCATTTTATGGAAATCCCATTTCTTAAGAAGAAACTACTGTTGTTTAAGCAAGTCGTCCGAGTAGCTTTCACATATGCCTGCCACGTCTGGGAAGTCGAGGCACAAAGTCGCTCCACCAGCTGGAAGTACTTCAGTCCTGGTACCTAAGAACAGCAACTAACTCTCCTTGGTTAATCCCTAACGCCACAATCCTAAAGGACCACCACTTCCCTTCTGTCAAAAAATATATTCTTATCCAAATCCTTTTTATGACAAACTACCCTCCAGTTTGAACCAAGTGATCCGGGGACTGGGGAAGTATGATATAGATTCCGGGGAATGTTATAAACGACCACCACTTTTGCTAGACAACACTTAAAAACCGACAAATCCTTTAAGAAAAGCTCCCATAATCCTACATCTAACACCAAACTCTTTCCATATCTCTTAATGTCAGACTAAAGAAAACACTCCCACGTGCTTACCAGCTTCAATTAACGTCTCCTACTATAAAACTTTCACGGGCAGTAGAGGGTCTCACTCTGACCTGGAAAGAATAGGGGGCCGGTCTACAAGATCTGCAACCACAACCTCCCAGTGTCTATCGCCGTCGTCGTCGAGTAATTTTCTAAATATGAACACGACTCAAGATAGTTTTGCAATTTACCCTGCGTGCCTCAAAAGCTAATGTCGATGCTCTTTATTTAAACTGAAGAAAGCGTTATGTCCATAAGCTAACCAACTCAAAAAAGTTACTTTCTCCATAAATGAAATTGACTTGTTTTCACACTAAGCAAAAATGCCGTTAACGCGCACGCATACACACGCACACACACGCACACACACACTCCCTCTCTCTCTCACACACACACATTCACATCACAGCCAAATACCGAACTTTTTCTAAGAAAGTTGTTTTAGGTTGCAGAGGCCCTCAAAGTAAGTATTTTCGAAGAAATATTAACATCCAAATCTTCAGTGAAAAGCAATATTTTTTCTTCTTGCTGTGCGTACATATTAGAGAAATTAAAAGTATAAAATGGAAATACGTGGTTTCCCAGTTATTTACGTTATGAATTTAACAGTTGAAGCTACTGCTGGATTCCAAATAAACAGCTGGACGCCAACTCCTCACTCAAAGAGAAAAGAAGCAAAAGAGGAAGGAAAGGCTACTGCAAGGGGTAAGGAAATAGTGCCGGAAGGCCTTTGTTCTTTGATTTAGCGCTTTGGAAACGCCGCCCTCGCAGTGGATTTATTGTTATTGCTTTACATAATGGTAGCAGCCTTCTGAAACATTTTCTTTCCGCCCAGTTCTCTTGGTACAGCTTCATATTACAATACCAAAAGGAAGTCAAAATAGATTTTGAAGGAAATTCATGTAAGGAACTGCCGCTTCCAGAACTCGTATTTCTAATTATGCTTTTAATATGGTTTTTCAACATGGAGTCATAAAAATGTCTTCCAAAATCTGAGCCAAAACCACTTATCTGCTGTTAAAAAGTAAATTGCTTCTGTCTAAAATTACCTAAGTGAATTCTGAAGTTAAGCGCAAACACCTTTATGCAACACCTTTTCTGGAGCACTTCACATTTATTATTTCATTTCGCCAATGAAAAGCTGTCTAAGCTGCACCAAAGTGAATTTGTGTTTTGTTCCCATATTCAGTCAAATAAACCAGCGATATAAAGGTGGCAAGACTTCTAAATACTGAAAGCTTCTTGCAGCAACTCACATACTTTCTGAAGAGAGAAGGTTCACCTTTGTGATGTGTTAAAATAATGTACTAATTTGTCACATACTCTTATGTGAAGGCGTGTATTTTGATGCAACAACATCGAACTCGCTGGAAGATTCTCTTGAGAACACCTACAGTTTTACTTCTAGATATTTGGATTGATGTGCTGATATTCGAGGAGTACGTCATCAAACTTGTTCAGTGGAAGTGCCACAAACACGTACACACTAAATCTATTTGTATATCTGAAAGATATTTTGCCTGAAATTAATTTTGAGACTGGCAATCGAATGGTTACTATATTGTAGGTTTTTCAGGAATAAACAAGAGATACAAATGCATATAACCGAGCAGGATGGTTCAGGCGATTTCCATCTATAGCCCACATTCAGAAGGTCCCAGGTTTCATCCCAGCGGCCGGACCTAAGTGGGTTTTTTCGGGGATTTCCCTGGTCACCATGGGTAGATTTATTACATCAGGTCTTTTGTACCTTCGACTGGCTAGTGTCTGTAACCCTAGTATTGCCAAAGGGTAATATTTAACATTAACTAACTTTTTTTACATGAATCACATTATACCGTAGCTGCAGTACTTTATGACCACCTTCACATTTCATTATTCCTCAAAAAGACGAACAGTGAAAAGTTTTAAACAATTATGTAATTCAGTAGTAGGAACAGTGGGAGACAATAACTATTAATTAAAAAATTAAACATGAAATATGCTTGCGTCTTCGTCCTTCGGCGGTGCCGTCTCTGTACTCCGAACCCATGTGTAAGGTCGCAGGAGGGCGTCACGTACATTATTCTATACGCTGCCGGGTATTTTAATCTGTAGAATGGTAGGAACCCTGCCCTCTGCTCTGTCGTGAGTCCCTGTTTCTCCTCTGGCCTCATACTTCCTTTATTGCTCCGCAAGAGGCATACGCACACAAGATCTTCATGGTCTAGGTGCCAAATCCCCTCCGCGATATCCTGTCCTATCCTATCCTTAATACATGCATGTGCTCTTTCACGCTAGTATAAAGCCATGTAAGCTGATGTGGAAAAGTTATGCTAAATTTCAACACCTTTAATGAATATATCCTAAGAAAATTATGGGATGTATTAAAAACAACTTTGATAATATGAAACACTGATTTCCCTTAGATTTATAAGCTTTCCGAAACCATTACCAATATTATTGTGACGCCGACCGCTGGGCGCTAATAACCTTAGCAGTTGAGCGCCCTAAAACCACACTACTACTACTACGCCGACCGCCGGCCACTAATCAAACAGACGCTTGGGGTCAGGCTTGTAAATTCGCGGCTCAACGACACTGGAGCGCTTAGTACAAAGATGACTATTAGCGCAACAGAACAAGGCGATTAGGGGCTTTTCAAGACGCATGGTTGTCAGTTTGTTCACAAGAGGTTTCTTTAGAATAGGTGTATTTTTCAGGGACTTTGCCGGTAATTGCCCGGCCTATATAAGCGAGAGAAGCCAGTTTTTTTGTAGTTAATTGTTAAGCATGTGTTATGTACAGTCGGTGTTCAGAGAGCTGGAGTGTGTTGTCAGAAATTTTTAGATATTTACTCGTAGAGTCGGAGTTGTTTGTTGCGTGAAACAGCTTTTAGTCAGTGTATCGTCGAAGACAGAGTATAGAAAGACAGTGAGGTGTGTATCAAGGTCATGGTCTAACAAGACAGCTGTTAGTTGCAAGATCACGAGAATTTTAGATTAATGTTAATGATAAGAGAACTGCGTTTTTGTGGTTCAGTTTTAGAAGACAAATAAAGTGACAGGAAAGGACAGGACAGGGCTTGTCACTTGTCACACTGGTGTCAGGAGTGGGATTTGTCACACTGCCATTTGTTCACATTAATTTCTCTGAGGGTTTTAATAATTTATTTTGCATTTGTTATTGAATGAACCAATAAATAACTTTGGCAAGAGTTGTATAAATTCTGCCGGGTTACATTCACATAAATTTCTTCCTCTGCCCATTGCCGTTCACTTTTATATCGATTCTAAAAACTTGCGAAACTTTATTACGCTTCAAGTTAATTGTCATAAATGCTTGCATAAATATAAGAAGGTCATTACATACTCATGTTTAGTTATAGGCATAAAGGCGGACCGCGATAGTCGAATGTTTTAAGGAGTAGTTGACTTAGTCTTCCATAGTCCTTCCTCACCTCACCAGGGACAACTAAGTAATGGCCGCTTCAAAACATCTGACGCGTTACTTTCAATTGATTTTCTCAACCCACTATCGTTTATTTAATGCTTCCTTCTCCATTAAGCGACATGTGTAGGTCTTTATAGGTATAGGTGGAGGAAGTCGCATTTATAACCAGAAGTTTAAAAGCTACTCGATATATGCTGATGCTTAAATTGTATATACCTTGTATGACATTGCTAGAAATAATTGAATATCATCAGCACGTTAATAAAGCGATAAGGTGTTGAAAAACTCAAACACAAAAGAATAAATATCTCGGAAGTGTATTTATGTCTTTTGTCTACTTCTTATGGTTTAGCCGTTATACCAAATTAAACAAAATTCCTTCAGAAATCAAGGGCTCTTAACAGGGTACTCCCAGAAAATTCCATATATAAATGTATTTGTTAGGACATATCCTATAGACGACCTATTTTAATCCATCTTATCTGATGAAATTTATGGCGGATTTTTCTGAAGCTCTTCTTATTATATAAATTTTTGTAAGATGCTGAACGTCATACCTGGTTTGGTATTTTTTCAAACGTGGTGTATTTAGACCCAGAGACCTGAAACAGACGCACATAAACAGAAGCAGACACGCATGGAAATGACTTATTTGAACCGGGTAACCTCAAAATATGTACTCGCGTCATCCAATATATTGTAATGCAAAACTTTCCCTGTCATTAGGTACGTTTAAAGTAGCGTAAAAAAATATGATGTGTTGCACTCACATGACTTTCTCTACTCTCGTACTAACCATTCTTACAAACTCTTATTCCTATATCGTCTTGATAGTTAAGATAGACAATTGTACAAATTATCTTATTGCTTATTTCCTTGTAGGTGCAAAGGGAACATTAGAATACAGTAGGCTTTGAGCGATAGTCAAATCTTTTAAAGCTCTGAGGTTCCGTTCTCTTTGCAATCTTAACATATAAAAAACGAACAACGATGTTCTATTTCACGAAAGTTTTAAGTATCCCGAAACTCACACACATAATAAGGAATATCTCCGAAATGGTTCACTCTACAAGAAAATTTGTTCAGACCTAAATTGTATATTTTAGCAAGATTACATGTTTTGTATCGTATGATTTGGTCTATCTCGAACGGTTTACCAGTTATGCGCAAAAGTAGTCCAGAGTAAATACGATTACAGGGGCTATAGCCAGAAAATTCAAGATATACATTTCATTTTCCATCAAAATATCTCAAACATATGACATTTTAATCAAAATCGTTGGAGCCATGTTCAAGAAAATCTAAATTTTCGAAAAATGTTTCATGTAAAGGATAGTTTAGGGTGGGAGTATTTTCTTCAAAATCTTCGTGTCGCATCCTTGAAAGACATTAAACTTAAATGCCAACTTTGATTTCTAACGACTTTTCGTTTTTGAGTTATGCTGTCCACAGACACACAGACACACACACACACACACACACACACACACACACACACACACACACACACACACACACACACCTTTTTCTAAAAATGCTTTTTTTTTGGACTCAGGGGGTCTCAAAACATATATTTCCGGTGAAATCTTCACATCGAAGTTTTGGGTGGAATACTATACTTCCCCTACTTACCAGTAGAGAAACTAAAAAAGCTAATGCAGCAGATACACCCTGCGCAAAAAATACCTTAAAAGGTAGAGAAGACACATTGAAGCCGAGCACCATAGACAAATTTGGCTTCTTTGCGTCAAAGGTAACCCCTGCGACGAAGGGATGAGGCAGAGACCCTAAGGGTGAGCAGATCCAGGAGACAATCCCGGGAATCCCTTAAGGAACGCACTCCCAGAAGACGGACTCGTCAGCAGTCCGATCGACGCCACGGAGAAAGTTCCAAAAAGGGCCCCTCAAATGGATAATGATGAGGTAAATGATAGGTATAGGAAACGATGCACTAATAGTCGTGATAGAAGAGGAAGCATCCCAGAAACTACGGAAAATCCAAGGTCAGAATGGTCAGTCTCCGGGAACTGAACCCGGGACTTCCAGTATGCCAGGTCCCTAGATTTCTGAAAAGCTATTTTGCATGATGCAACGCTATCTTAGGTCAAAACTATAGAAATGAATCCTTAATAGGCAAGGTTACACTGAAGACCGCAGCTTTTTTAATAAGGAACCTATCACTGAGAACATTTAGCAACAGATTCAAAAGGCTATTTTAAGCTTTCATGCACATTTGTCATAGTTATTAATTATTTGGTGTAAAAATAGTGTAGACTTATTCAGTACATAACATTTTTTAAGGTCCAAGAGGTTTGAGTTTTAAAAGTGAATTCCTATTTTTGACCAGTAGGTTCACAATATTATAAAAGGCCTCCGTTACTTCTACCAATATCCTTTCAGTGCATGTTCAAACTTGTTTTCTTAAGCTATCTGAAATTTTGTTAAAAATACGAGTAGTAACATTTTCTTATTTTAAAGTTGTATTATTTTAAAGAATTAGCATTTATTCGAACACAGAATATCATGGATGTAACTTACACTGACCTAAATGAAAAACTTTGGCACGTGGAATATTTTGTACTGCTGAAAAGTGTAACAATGTGTTTTTTTTTTTCCTCAGAAAATGAGTTTTCGGATAGCGGTTGTTCAAATATTATACTTCTAACCTTTACAAGGGGCTGAAATTCTACTGTTGTATGCATGGGACCCTCTTTTCACTGCTTCTTCGGCTCCTCTCTAACTTGACCATATATTAGTTTCATGAGGGATGCGTTTTTGTCACACTGGTCAGAAGTGGCACTCCGCTGATGTCGACAAGTATCTCTTGTCTCACTAATTCATTAATATCGCGGCCTGACATGATTGCCTTCAGTTTTTGTTTTGCTCGCAGTGCATGCTGAAATCTATAACAGCATATGTCTCTGCAAGTTTTAGTTATAAACATTCATTTAGTTTGTGTCTTTCCTGCTATACATCTTCGCAGCAACGTATCAGAAGCTAAAAGAATGTTCAATGGCTGCACTTTACTTAACAACCTCTTTTGAAAGGACTGTCATGTAATTTGTGTTATTGTGCTTCGGCGGCTGGTCCCCTTTGGCAATGCCATGGTTATAAAAGCACCTGGAATGTTCACCAAAAGGAAACTTGAGCTACACACATCATCTGTGCTAGTGCAATGGTACAATACTGAATATATTTCACATTTAATCTTCTAAACTCCTGGAACATTAGCCTACTGCACTGCGATAAGAATTGGTAACCTTCAAGTTTCTATCTTCCTTCAAGCTTCTAGGTCTTTTACCACCCATTGTAACACCTTTTGCCTTCCATTCCTGAGCTATATTTTTTACTTCAGTCCTGAGCCCCTTCTCTACAAGATTTATATATTCTGATTTTGAATCGTGTACATCTGCTTATAAATATGGAGCTTCTGTAAGGGCTTCACAGATTTTACATCTCCATCAGATAAAACTGATAAATAGTGCATCATGCACTTTAAAATGGACCTCTGCCAAAGATATTCAATTGCCTAATCTTCCACACAATTAGATTGGCGAGTCTTTAGATTCACAGTCGCCATTATTATAAAGTTGTGTGTACCACTCTTTATATTCTGTGCCTTTTTATCCTAAACTTAACGCACAATGTAGCCTGAGCTACATTCATTAGCGAACCTCCAGGACAGGTAGACACGATCAGTTAGGCTAATGTTGCTATTGTATGTAAGTAAGGCTCCGATGAACCTAATCAACGGGTGTAATTTCCTTAAGGAGATTTAGTTGTTGTGAGCGGAAATATTACACTATTTTGAAATAACTTCAAAATATATTACCAGTCCAGTCAATGTATCAATCATTATAGCTATGCTAATATAGAAAACTGTATTCCCACTTGTATCATGAACCATCATAGGAGATAGTGATGTCTATTTTTTCCACAAACTTGTCAGCCTATTCGTGGGCTTTACGAATAGCACTGTGAGCACGAAAGAGGACTTCTTCTAACAAGATAACTACGTATTCCGTCTACATCGACTAACAATTTTGCCGCTGCTCTCCTTGAAGTAGGGAATAGTGAACGGATCATATAATGTCCTTCTTGCAACTGCGTAAAGTTAGGGTATTGAATAGTGTATTCATCCACGAGCTCCTGTGAGGGTAATAGATACGTTTGATGCTTTGTTGCAGACCTCCACGTCGCTTTATACTGAATGCTGCACTTATTTAGCAACTTCCATCACAGCAAGAATGAAGAAGTTGGCTCCCTTCACCGCAATATAGACACCACCAGCCTGCCTGAGAAAAAGGTGACCACAGTTTACCATACAATAGTATATGAAAAGAGAGCCAAGAGCAAAAGCAGGCCGCCGGGTTTACTCGAGCCGGGGTAGATGGTACCTATTCGTTTTTATGGATTTGCCCTATTATGTTAAAGGTGTAGCCCTTTTTCCAAGCTATTGTGTCTTTGTCAGATGATGGTGGTATCTGGTTTGTCTTGTTTGCTATTGACTGTGGGATGGGAACACCGCCGGGATGTCAATCCATCCAAGAGCGCTCGGTGCCCATACTGCACACTTGACCGGCCCTTGCGTTAGCAGTAGGTGCAGCAGTGTTAGATAGCGAGAAACTGAAGGGAGAGGGCGTGGCAGTTGATGGTTCTCCGAATGTTGTAGCCGGGTGTAAACTACTGCACGGTATTCCGTGAGCAACGACACAGTCCGATATGTATTTCATTTTGGGAACAGAGTTGAAGAACGAAGCAGCGGAAGTCACCACCCTAAGGCATCCTAGGGTAAGCAGTATCTTTTGCATTTTCTGGGAAGGTGATGTTGACGGTCTGGGTGGCTCAGTTGGTTAGCCGCTGGCCTACTGATTTCAAGGTCGCGGTTTCAAATCCGGCCTAGACCGATTGTTTTCAAGTGTGCTTAAAAACCACAGCTCCGTCTCAGTAGATTTACCGACATGTAAAGGAACTCCTGCGGGACGTAATTGTGGCACACCTGTGATGCTTGTGTGAACCTGGCAACTGACTGCGTTGCAAAACAACAAAATAATTTAAGGGTGTGGTTGTATTTCTCCAGTGTGTTGACCTGGTGGTTGGGATGTGATGCAAGTTTGGCGTATTTTGTGCGAGCTCTGTCACGACAACGTCCACAATGTATGGAATGCCATAATGAGTGTGATGGGTATGAGACGGGAATTTACTGTTGGTAGATCATCCCTGTCCTGCATGTGGTCTAAGCCTGCCTTGGCTCTGACATGTGGGGTGAAGGTGAGTCCGCGGTCGAGTTGTTCTCCGAGGTATCTAGCGGAGTTCACCCTAGATATTCTCCTTCGTCACAACCTCAGATCCCTATCCGGCCTCCAGCTTTTGACCTTGCCTAGCAGTAACGAGGAGTTGCCGGTCTTCAAAGACAAGAGCTAGACGGGACAGGCACAATCGTTCAAAAATGTAGTAATGGAGCGGTAACTGGAAGAGAATACGGGATTCTTGCCGAGTTTAAGAATAAAGACCACCCTCGCCTCCTTATAACAGGTTGGAGAATAGTGAAGGTGTAGACATGCACTGTAAATCATCATCAAGTGAATAACGGCCTTTCGAGGTAGGGCATGGGCGCTGTGTCTCTATCATGTCCAGGGAATTTACTGGATTTGAGGCATTTGATTTGGGAGGCCACACGTCTTACGGTGATAATGGGATATGGAACGCCTCGTGTGTGGCGGCGACTCCTCAAGAAAGTATTCTTTAGTTACTTTCACGAGTTCAGATAAGACCTCCTCTTAGATGTCTTCCCGGGACTCCAATTGAGACTCCAGGTGGTCTGCGAAATCCGTGACTTTCTCTTGGGGTCCAAAGGAGCGTCTCCCGCGAGTTCCGTGAATAGGGCACTGGTACTGAGATTTGTCCTTTCATAAGGATTTAATTATTCGGCATGGCATGGTAGATTTTCAGAAAGGTTCAAATTACTCACGGTTTTTTCCAGGCCACTGTGGTTGTGCGCGTAGCAGGCGTGTAGCCATGGTATGGCGGGAACGCTGCCAAAGCTTTCGGACAGCTGACTTGGTTCAAGCAACTGCTGAAGTTAATTTGGGAGTGCCGGAGAGTTGGGTTTATCACATGAGATGTGGTATGTGTGACCACATTACTATCTATTAACTCAGGATAATAGTACCTACCCAAGATTCACTAAAATATGCTGTCAGCTCTGACGGTGGAGTGACGTAAACAACATGATTAGCAAGTCGCATAAACAAGAATATAGTGGATGGAGGAAGCTATTCATTTTCTCGCATTGGATACGGTAGCTTGTCGAAATTGCAAACATGCATCAGTGCTAAAAATATTGATGGAGAAGTATTTTGTGACGGAAGAGCGTTTTCAGCAGATACACAAACTCAGATAGAATATACCCTCTTCCTCAGACGAGGATTCTGTAATGAAGAACAAAATAGAAACACAACACTTTCCGGAATAAAACTATAATTCTATACACACATCAATCGACAATAATGCATACAGCAATAGTTTTTATTTACTTGTAACTGAGGAAGTCTAATATATATATATATATATATATATATATATATATATATATATATATATATATATATATATATATATATATATATATATGTATATATAAATTAAATGGGAACCTTACGATGAAATCAATAATGGTAGTTATCCACTAAATGCTTATAAGTTCGGGATTCGACCTATAGTGATATTCCATCCAATATCGTTATAGATCGATCTTGCACTCAGAGGCAAATGGACACCTTAGCGCTAACGAAACCCAGCATTAGTCTTCTAAATTCCCATAGATTCTTCATTATTTATAAGACTTGCTCCTTTTAGGACGATTATCACATTTGATACAGTTTGTATGTGTGTGAACACACATTTGCTGAGAATTTGAGGTAAAACTCATAAAACAGGGGAAAAACAAAGAAATTCACTTCATTCCATAGTGTAAATGCTAGTTGCTTAGAGAAGCCTACACATTAATTCGAAAGGGAATACAATTTTCACACAGGAATCTCCGGGAAACATGATATATATATATATATATATATATATATATATATATATATATATATATATATATATATATATTTCAGGAATAGAAACAAAATATGCGTTTTCTGTGTAGGTGTTCCTTTAAATGGTAATGTGGCAGCTTAAAATGACCCGTCCTCTATCACTACGCACCCGAAGTTACAAAAAGTGTCCAAAATGAAAGTCATGTGTAAAGTTATGTGTTTTCGTCTTGGAAACATGGGTTACCCTCATCTGTTTACAGGAGTAGAGAAACAAGACTGTGTCAGCATCCTTTGATGACAAAAGTTTTTATTGGTTTTAATACAACCTTAGAGGTTCTCCTAAGGCAAAAATGTCATTTTCAGGACCTGTAATGCTATTTGTTCTACCCCGCTGCGTTGCTAAGGCTACCTTAATACGGATCAAAGTGTTGAGAGTTTGAAAGAAAACTTGTGTACCTTAGGGCGATTAGCGTTAAGAAAGTTTCGCTAGGACGCTGGGATAAGGCGTGTGTTAACGAGTTTACGCTTCCTGAAGTAGCCTGTACACAGCAAATGCCTTTGAGCTTAAGTACGAGGCAACTTCAGAAACCAGAGTTTTGTTTTCATTCGGAACACGTTTCCTGTTGATTGAAACGTACTTCATGGTTGTTAGAACCAGAGTTTGTTGTTTTCAATTTAACAGGAGCTGTAAGTTAAAGAGAGGTAGTTAGAGCGCGGTCATTTTCCCGGCTATACCAGTACTAAAACAGTCTTATTTGGCTTCAAGCTCCTGGCATTATAGACTTAAGTCTTTAGTTTTTAGGTAGATCCTGTTAACTGAGGAATTGCTATAAGTTGGTCATCTGCAAATATAAATAGATCACGTGAATCTGTCTGCTTACTCGTTTATAAACTGTTCTCCTGTTTGCTTCTTGTAATTTCAGATCAATCTTAAAAACAGTTGA
The DNA here is from genome assembly GCA_030765045.1 of Tenodera sinensis. NCBI lineage: Eukaryota > Metazoa > Arthropoda > Insecta > Mantodea > Mantidae > Tenodera > Tenodera sinensis. The sequence continues at coordinate 82,900,250 of CM060966.1, forward strand.
CACATTTTGTTTTAGGACAATTAAGTAAAGAGACAATTATATTTTGAACAACATGTTGCTGGGAAATGACTATGAAATTTCATGCTGTTTGCTTGACCACGAGAATAAGCGAGTAGTAACTAACCAGTTGGGAAAAGCATAAAGATTTGAAAATTCAAACCAATATATATTGGAAGTGGTAATATCCACAGAAAATTATTTTCTATACTTTACAATACTCATATTTTCTGTGTAATAGGGCTTTACATATCCCTTACACTTTACTGACTACAGAACACTGAGTTGAAGATTGACCAAGCAACTCTGATTGCAATATGTTATCGATACCAAATGAAGGTATAGATCATCCAAAATGATGAGTGGCGGAGCTACAAGGGGATTATAAAAGTTTGCTTAAGCAAAATTTGGCAAAAGGTAATGAAAACATGTGAAAATACAAGGTAAATGCCTGTAAACCAACGTGGCATGAAAACAGTAAAACTGTAAAACGAGAGAAATTACTGAGGAAAGATTTTAAAGCCCTTAAAGCATCACAAATATGTCTATCAGTGATAAGAATGTTAGCAATGTTAAAACACTTTGAAAGGTCTTACATATTCGCACTAATACCTCAAACTTTCCTGAAAAGTAACTGAAATACCGCTATCAATAGCATAAATACCTCACAAAACATTAAAATACATGAGCAACTTCATCTAAAATCCACAAATAACACAAAGTAATTAGAGACCGATGGTGACACGTATTTGTGTCGAAACGATCGTTGTGAGAAAAATTGAGTGTAACTCAATTTATTATAGAGAAGTGTGAGTCTCTAATTACTTTGTGTTATTTGTGGATCAATTTACTTCACTGTTAATAGCTTAAGGTGTGTATATTTAATGCATCAAAAATACCCATACAAACACTTTAAATAGATGTACTGATGTCCAAAACAGCGGAAAAACATCTCCGAAATGTCTCAAAATGTACATACGTCGCAAAATGCTAGAAATCACTGGAAATCATGTGTAAATATCACAGGAATATCCAAGTTTATATCTGTGTGTGGAAAACCAAAGGTTGCGACATTATAGAATAAACGATTAGAAGAGCAGGCTGTAGGTTAGCTTCGGTTAGGATAAAGTAGGCTGGTAATAGAATAGGAACTATATTAGTTTAAGCTGGAAAATAAGAGAATCGAATGGACGAGTAGAAGAATTTGGTGTAGGATAGACCTAAAATACAAGTATAGAATAGACAGTGATGACCCTAACGGAAATGGAACAAAGTGTAATTAGAACGTAACCAGAATGGCTGTAAAACAATGCAAGAAAGTATAAATCGTGAGGGATTGGTTGTATACTTTGTTCAAATTCTTTTGAGACAGTAGAAGGTAATATCTCTGAGCCAAGTTTAAAAAGAAACAAACCACTGATGTGCTGCAAAATCTGCTAAAAGATGACAAAAACCCGCCAAAAGACAAAAACCGTTAAAAGACTACAGAAATCCTACAAGAGACTGCAAAAAATTGCCCAATTAAGTGATGTGCCAGCCTCTAACTTATCTAGTAATATGCTTGGTTACATAAAGCTCACGAAATATGTTAATTTCGTTATTATTTGTCTGTTTTTCTACATTACAATTCTCTGAGATAATACAAATAGAGTATTACAACAAGCCTTCAACCGACAATGTTTCAGGGGTTTCAAAGGGACAGAGTAGGAACACCTTGATGTAAGATACCTATGATCTCTGAAGTTACGTAGTAGTGTTTTATTCGCATAAGTTGATAAATACTAAATATTATAACAAAATGGCAAAATGCAGTTCTGCTACTTTTGTATCACTTCACCGTCCTCTAAAATTTTACTACAATTGCAGTTTCCTTCTCCTGGTTAACACACAACTCACAACTATTCTCATAAGCTTGCTTCGTTCTTTCTTCACTTTCTGTGTCTCTAAGACACTTAACAACGGCGTTAGAATCACTCGCGATGACCGACATATCTTCCGACACGGCACACACACGTAGCAGTCTCACACAGGCTGACACACTGACCGCATGATTCCCGCTGCTGTACTCTAAAAACTCACTCACTCTGCTGCTGTTTCATGTCCTATTATACTGGAAATGACGTCACACGAACTTTCAAGAAGTTTTTCACATGCAGGCTAGACTCAGCTAGAAATCTCACGAACGTTCTCGATTCCTTTTGCTTCTATCGCCTCATTGTTTACCGTCACGTGCAAACACATTCCTCCGAGGTAGCTCGGCCCTTAACGTGCCTACCCGCTCGCCGTCCCGGCATGCGATGTGAAATAGCTTGGCCCCGTCCGTCCCTTGTTGTACGCCGAGCCTCAGCATCACAATATGAATGTAGTAATGATTACTAATCTAAATTAGTTAATTTCTCTTCACATGCGCGAAAAAGTGCCTATCCAGTGCTTTTAAGGAAAGAGCTTTGCTTTTTCTTTAAAAAATGCTGCATCAACAAGGGCCAGTGCACCAGTGGTACCTCAACTTTCACATGAAGAGTCGTCCAATCAGAGAAAGAAACCTCAGCTGGCGGTAGTACTAACCTATTCATTATCTTTCTCGCCTATCAATTTAGTGGTGCTGGATTCAAACTCCGTAGAAATTATTAAATGGGCAAGAATGGCGTAAGCTTTCAGTAAACCCTATTTAAATTTCTGCCCTTTCTTTTAAATGTTAAATACATTTTACAAAGGTATTCACATCTTTTAATATAACAGCCACAATAACCTGCAAGTAGCAGCAAACTGGAACAGTTTTATCATACAGTAGTACGAGTACCTAGGTATGGTTTCGATGTACTGCAAACAACCTGTCTGCATAGCCCGATCGCCTATGTTAACAAAGGGATAGTTCGACGGAAAATCTAGAAACGAATAAATTACCTTTACTTAGAACGATGTAAGTTTAAGCCTCGCGAATATCCCTGGAAAACGTTCACCGACTTCTTATAACATACACGCAAATGTAACCAAAGTGAATTTTTTATCATTTCTCAGAGATTTCTTGCTCTCCCGAAACGAAAGTAATTATTAATTTACGACTGACGTCATCGTAGAAACTGTGTTTATATTTCAAATTGTACATTTCTCCGCCACGTCGTTCCTAAAAACTAAATTCAAGTCTCATTTCTGGGAAACATGCCTGTCGTACTTTTTCTTATTATTTCATGAGCCCGATTCTTGATGCTTGCAAGAAAATTAACGAGTTTCAGAAAGGGAGAAGGGAAAAGTAGAGTTTATGTACTTTCAGAAAAGCCCGTGCGGCAGTCTGTTTAGTAAAAGGGAAAGTGAGAGAGCAATAAAGTTGGAGAAGAGGGGCAAATAAGAAGAAAAAAGAGTGCGGAATATATTAAAGAAGTCATCGGACAATGTAAAATGGCGGAGGCGTTATTGTGTGGGAGTGCAGATGGAGAGAGGTAGGGGAGAAAAGCGACTCGAATTTTTTTAACGCTCTTTAAAAATGTAGTCATCTGAGAGAAGAGAAAGGAGAGCTTTGCTTTATCTTTCCTGATGCTTTTAGTTTTATTCTTTCACTACTCTATGTAACTAGCATTGATATTCATGTATGAAAATGCATGAGTTCACCCGATGTTAAATATGCAATAAAGTCGGTTTTTTCAACGTATTAAGCTTTAGGAGAAGGAAACGAATAAATGTATTAAACGTAATAAAAGCTGGCATGTGTACCTGATTAATCCATATCAAAGCGCTTGACACAATTCTCCATTTTGAATATTTATGGTCGTCTCCTTAACGCAATGGTAGCGCTGCTGCTTACCAAGCGAGAGACCCGGGTTTGACTCTCGCTACCAGCGTGGAGATTTTCTCCCGCTGGGAGACTTGGTCCGGAGTACACGCAGCCTCGTTCGCTCCCTGAGAGACCAAATGAGGAGCTACTTGATTGTAAAGTAGTAGCCCTGGTTGCGTAGACCATATAACCGGTTGGGAGGGATCGGTGCACCGACCACGTGCCACCCTCCTATATTCCACCCCACTCATGACGCGTTTGTGATGGGCAGAGGTGGGGGACGCGGTGGCTGGGCGGTAGGCCTTGGCCCGGAAAGGGCTGTCGCATCTTTAATTATTATTACTATTTATTATTATTATTATTATTATTATTATTATTATTATTATTATTATTATTATTATTATTATTATTATTATTATTATTATTATTATTATTATTATTATTATTATTATTATTATTATTATTATTATTATTATTATTATTATTATTATTATTATTATTATTATTATTATTATTATTATTATTATTATTATTATTATTATTATTATTATTATTATTATTATTATTATTATTACTATTATTACTATTACTATTATTACTATTATTATTATTATTATTATTATTATTATTATTATTGTTATTATTACTATTGTTGTTATTACTATTGTTATTATTACTATTGTTATTATTACTATTATTATTATTATTATTATTATTATTATTATTGTTGCTATTATTGTTGTTATTATTGTTGCTATTATTGATGCTATTATTGTTGTTATTGTTGTTATTATCATCATCATCATCATCATTATTATTATTATTATTATTATTATTATTATTATTATTATTATTATTATTATTATTATTATTATTATTATTATTATTATTATTATTATTATTATTATTATTATAACATATTTATAATGAACTAACACGAAGCCAGAAATTTCAATTCTGAAATCACTAAGCAGCAGTGTGAGATTTTATTGGTTTGTCGCTTCAGACGGACTAAATGAATAAATATAACATACGCACTTAAATAATATTCTGCATGGCCTTTTAATTCTTTCCCCAAAAGTAGTAGGAGTATTAAAACACTAAATCAAATATATGTAACTTATCTCAACATGGAGCAAACTTTTGATAAATATAAGTTATAGAATTTCGATAGTGTGTAGAGAACAGAGGCATACTTTACTAAGTTATACGGTAATAATCTTTATCAGAGATTTTATTAAAGCTAGTGTTTCGAAACAAAATTACTGTGAATGCAAAACAGAGAGAACTTTTCTATTTGCATTTTTACTTCCTCTACTGGGAAGTAGAAGGAAGTATTGTGTTCCACCCAAACATTCGATGTCGAGATTTCACCGGAAATATATGTTTTGAGACCCCCTGAATCCAAAAAAAGCATTTTTAGAATAAGGTCCGCGCGCGCACTCTCGTGTGTGTCTGTGTGTCTGTGTGTCTGTGTGTCTGTCAGCCTGTGGACAGCATAACTCAAAAACGAAAAGTCTGTTTAGAGTTGGTATTTAAGTTTAATTCCCTTTACATGGAAAATTTATCGAGAGTTTTGATTTTCTTGAACATGGCTCTAACGATTTTGATGTCATATGTTTGAGACATTTTTATGACAATTGAAATACATATCTTGAATTTTCTGGCTATTGCTCCTGTAGTCGTATTTACTCTGGACGACTTTTGCATAACTGGTAAACCGTTAGAAATAGACCAAATCTTAATGTACATAAATGTAGATCTTGCTAAAATACGCAATTTATATCCGAATAAACTTTTTGGTAGAGTGAACCATTTCGGAGATATTCCTTTGTATGTGTGTGAGTTTCGGAAAAGTTAAAAACTTTCGTGAAGTCGAACATCGTTGTTAATTTTGTTATGTATTAAGTGTGCAAAGAGAACGGAATCTCAAAGCTTTAAAAGATTTGACTGTCGCTCAAAGCCTACTTACTGCATGCCCATATTCACCTTGCACCTATAAGGAAATAAGCAATAAGATAATTTCCACAAATGTTTATCTCTAATAAGAAGATATGAGGTCGGTCTCGGCGGCTCAGATGGTTAGACGCTGGCCTACTGATCCCGAGGTCACGAGTTCAAACCCGGCCCAGACCGATGGTTTAAGTGTGCTGAAAATGACAGCTCCATGTCAGTTGATTTACCGGCATGTAAAAGAACTCTTGCGGGACGAAATTCCGGCACATCGGCGACGTTGATGTGATCCTGGCAATTGACAAATCGTTAAACAACAAAATAATTTTTCTATGAAGGTATCAGAATAAGAGTTCGTAAGAATAGTCGGTAAAAGAGTAGAGAAAGTCATGTGAGAGCAACACATAACATTTTTGTCTTACTGTGTATGTCGTTGCAATTAGATCAAAGATTAAAGCTTCATACTGTCTTAATTTTGGAAATATTTCGATTCTCACAAGAAATTTAAGAACTTATTACACCACAAAGTGTGCCAGGATATCTGGTTCAAAGATATGAAACAGCAAATATTTAACAAATTCTGCACTGTATACATAACGTAAGTTTAAAATATTTATTCTTTCATAATCAGCAAAGTTTGAAAAATTGAAGTGGCCTCAGTAAATGACCATATAAGAATTCAAACCATGAAATTATAATACAGAGGATTTTCCTTATAGCTTCATTAACCTCAAGTAAACGTTACAAAATTGAGAGAACTCAATATAAGAAGTTTATTGGCATTTTAACTTTACAAGCATTGAAAGGCAGGTTGGGGCAGAACATAATACAACAGAATCTATTGGTACAAAGCTGGTGCTAACCTTCTTCTACCGCCTGTCAATTTTTCCGGTGCACCATATCTTCCAAGTTTACATTTTGTAAACTATAAACATAACACATTTTCAATTCTGCACTAAGCCACAATCTCCTACTAAAGGATTAGCTTCACCTAGACTCTATCCTAGCTTACTGCCTCTAAGTTTTTCTTTGGTTAAAATAATTTACTGGTTACAAACCAGGCTTCTCCTTTGTTGGCATGTATTTGTCCTAAATTCTTTATATACCTTTCTAAATTTTTATTTGTATATTTTTCAATGTAATTCCTAACCGTAAACTTACTTGCTCTTGATACTAGTTATACACTGCGCAGAATATTATCAACAACACTGTGGGGTACACTACAAAGTGCGTGTATTCTCTGGGATGATCACCCCTCTCCCAACAGTTCAAAATTTTCAGTCCATTGTACTCAACTTTATTAAATTAAATCCTTCATCAATCACCTCTTCTCTTTTTATATCTTAAACATATTGCAACATTCTGGTTTTATCTTCCCCTCCCTTCTCTTTAATGTTCTCATATCCAACACTTGCCTTAATGTAAACCACTATATGACCTCTACCATCGGCTATTGCTGTTTGATTTTCTCAATATCTCCCTCAATTGTTAGAGAGATTATCACTTTCTGTTCTTGCATTCGTTCTTGCCAATTTGTTTGTGATAAACACCCTGATTTATTCAGGCTTACCACATTTACTAAAAGTCTTAACTAATGTGCTATCTCCATACACTAATCATTGCCCGCTATGCCAACATGTTAATGTTCTCCTGCGTGTCATATTATATTACACTATATTACACTACATTACATTACATTACATTGAACTACGTTGCACTACGCTGCACTACGTTACACAACATTACATGACATCATATTATGTTATATTAACTAACCTCATTGCCTTTCGCACTTCCTCCAAATCCATAGTCCAAATTTTATAATCTACTGCGTTTTCTCTATCCAACGTTTTCTTGCTTCTGAGTCTTCTTGAGGCGTGTGCCTTTTCCCTTTTGGTCTCACATTTCATCTACGTCTTCTAACTTATTCCATAATATGAGGGGTTTAGAAAAGAGAGACATATCTGCCTTAAAATATGTCGCAGTAATATCAGCGGTACCAGATAGAACAAACAGTTCTCGAGTGCTCTAGTAATGCTTCGTTGCTCTGTGTCCCTGCAAAAGACAGCGCTGAAATTAATTGTCAGGAATATTTTGTTATCTGCACAGACTTTTTGTCATGTGCAGTGAACACAGCTGTAGGTGTTGTTTATTCCATTTTGTTTGTTATCCACGACCTAAACTACCTAACTTAGTGTTGGGGTATTATTTAATTGTATATTTAGGGTCCTCGTTGGATATGAACGTGTTAAGACATGGGATGGAGTTATACTGTCAGTATTTGTGGAGATACTTTATTGCATATATTGCTAATAAGAATGGTTTATTGGATTTTATCAACATAAATTATAGCAACTTCTCTGAACGATAGAGAGGACATTTTAAAATGTGTAACTAGAAATGAGAACTTCCTTTTTTCCTTAGTGAACCACAAGGGCAAATATGCATTTGAGAAAAGACATCTTAAAATTCAGGATTTCATAACAAATGGACATCTATGGAAATTCCAGTCATATGAAACTCAAAGCTCCTATTACAATATTTTAGAAAATATATGCAAAACGCAAATTCGGGTGCATAAGTTTCAAGTCAGTGCAACCATTTTGCACAAAAATATCTACCTTTTGAAAAATGCTATATCACAAATTTAGAAATTAAAACATTCTTTGTTTCATTAATAAAGAACAAAAAGCGTCTACGCTTAAGGCTATTGAAATCTAATTTTGGTTTAAGGCAGAAAAAGTTTTCGAATTTATCTTAACTTAAAGTGTAGCATTGTGAACGAATTATATTTTCAAATCAGTTTTAATAAAGTTATTCCTGATTGACCTGTCAGCGTCTTCAAATATCTCGACTGTAAATAGTAGTATATAAATGCCCACCTAGCTGGTGTCTTCACGACAAATCATTCTAGCCTTAAAACCTATTCTACTTTCGTTAACACTTTCAAAACTTTTAACTGAGAAGCAGTATTGATCTAAGAGATTATGCTCTATATTACTCAGGCGTTCAAATGAACCAAAGGGCCTCATCGAGAGTTGGAACTTTAATTAAACAGAATCTGGAAAGAAATATAGAAAGTTGTAATTTTACAAATGACCGAATAATGAATGTCAGATAAAAACTCTGAGAGAATATTTAGCATAGATGCTCCCGAGGAAAGAAGAAATTTATAAAGTATTACAGAAACATCTAAATAAGATTAATTAGAACGATCAAACAATAATATGTGGTGATTTCAATGCTAGAGTGCAATGTACTCATAGGAGCTGTCCTAGAGCCACATGAAGAGAATGTTCTAACTGTCACTTCGCAGTTTCGCTATATTTAATGAGTTGAAAATGATAAATTCGTTTCTTAATCGTGAAGATATACAGATGTATACATGGGCAGCCAGAGGATATATATCATGATGTGATGTGATGTGATGATCTGATTATAAAGCTCTTGAAACAGCATCTGTGCAAATAAGACAACGTTTACTGAATAAATTAAATTTCTGTTGGACAACATTTACAGTACCAGAAGAATTTACTAAAAGAAGATTAATCCCAATTTATAAAAAAGCAGGTAGAGGGAATACCAATAATAATTACCGAGGTGTTTGTCTGCTGAACTCCGCTTATAAATTATATGCTAAAATAATTACACGCCGTCTGATTAACATTAGCCAAGTAAAATGAAGTGAAATATAGTGTGGGTTCAGAAAAGGACGGTCCTGTTGGAATTGGTGTTTTTGATACAACAGATAATTCAGAAAAGGTAATAATTTAATTTATCAACTTGCATTATATAAACCAATAGGACTAAGGATGAGGGAGGATCTAACAAAAGGTAGAAGGAATCGTTGTGAACTTGGAACAAGCAAATCCTTGAAGTGAAAAAGAGCATATCTGTGGATTATATAAAAGCCTTTATATAAATTCTCAGCAGAATAGTAGCATAAAATAACAACTAGAATAAAATTAAATTTCGAAATCCGAAAATGAGCAACTTACCAATTACAAATAGTCATGGTCGCATATAATCTTATAATTTCAAGAACAAAACTAAAACAACGGCTTTAAAGGAGCTGACCATAAAATATGTAAAATAGTCCTGGGGCAAGAAATCATAGTACAGTGTCCTCCTTTAACCATTAGCTGCAGTACACCGTTAAAGAACAGGATATTACAAATAATATTAGTAAACTATAGAAAATAGAAAATAGAAAGAACAATACGAAGAACTTTAAGGAATAAAGTATAACTTCAACGCAATTAAAATTGTATAAGGCATTAGCCGTGCTACTATTAACTATAAATCGAGCAACTAAACAAGGATAGAAAGCAGTGAAATGAAGTTTCTAAGAATTGTGGTTGGCCTCGCTATCTTAAATCATCAAAGAAGTGAAAATGTACAACTAAATATCTTCAATTTGTCTGAATTAATACAGAAAAAAGAAAAAAAAAAAAAAAAAAAGAAAACGGGCCTGCTTAACTTGTTCACCCAACCTTCTAATTTATTTTGTTAATATGGCATTAGCTTTAAAGGAGACTTCTTGATTTAATTGGTATGATTCAATGCAGGTGTTGTTGGTTTCAGGACCATACATTTAATGTTATTCTAAAGCATATTTTCATGATGTATACGACGTGTTAAGTAAATATTTTACTAAGAATGCTCTTTTGAGTAGCTCGGACGAAATTCCAGTTCCCAGCTTCTGCTACTTACAATATGACTTCAAAAAGAAGAGATAAATTTACATGCGTGGTAAAAAGGGCATTTGGATCTTGGCTTACTAATCCAGTAGCAGTCCTCAGGCAGCAAGGAATACAAGGCGACACAGGATGGTATTGTCAGCACCTACTATAAGCCCCAAAGTGTATCACAATTTGACAATGGGCACTGTCTTGTTCTTGGACTGAAAAATCGGTGTGAGCTCTCACCGCCGCTCATTTTTTACTATAATATAATAAACTGCAATGATATTTACGTTAATCTAAGATGAGTAATATGAAAATATACAGACAAATACACTAACAGTACGCTTGAGCGCTTTTGTCATACAGGAAGTTCTTATAATGTGATAATACATAAATATTAAGTAATATAACTCCTTTACCCGTGGCAGTATGCCAGTATTAGAGACATTTATAAAGTCACACCTAATTCTTACGTCTTTCTCTACACGACACACAGATAACCTAATCGGTGTAAAAGAAAATGCACAAACATCAGTGAAAAGTGTTAGCAAAGCGTTAGCATACTAAATATAACCAAAAAAGCGTTATACATGCTCCGTATTTGCCCTTATTGTACCAGGTGGCCGAACTAATCCGTGTTTTGGGGTACTAGATATCCTTCGTGCGTTAAAACAGTTGCAGAACACAATGAAGAAAATTTCTATGAAGCGGGCGCCAGTGACGTGAGCGAACTTTGTTCTGCCTACCAGGGAAGACGAGCGATGAGAGGGAGTTCCCCGGCTTAAACTAGCGTGCGTAGTCCGTGATAATAGACAATAACACTATAAATAACCGAAAAGTTCTGCAAATATTTTCGAGTTTATTTACAGGACCTTTATTTTCCAAGGAAACAACTGGTGTTTCAAAACACCAGCAGTAAGCTTGTTGGCATAAATAAATAATAATTACCATCTAAAGGTTACTTAAACCCGGGACATAAAGCACTTACGATAATTGTAAGTCGCCCTTGGAATATTTATCTCTGATGTGAGATTCCCTTGTGGTCTAACAGGGAAAAAGTACGAATCAGCTGGAATTTCATGTCATACTGGCAAGTTGGGCATGGTTGCTTAGTGGTGAAAGCAGCCGCTCGATAAGCGGAAGATCCGTGGTTTAAATCCCGGCTATGGCATTGAATTTTTCAGTTCCTGATTACACCTCTTCGACATTGCCCACACACGGCTTGTGTGTTTAAAAACACCAGCAGTAAACCTGTTGGCATACATAAATAATAATTACACAATTTGTATCTGAACAATTTCTTGTAGAATGATCCATTTCGGAGATATTCATTGTTATTTGTGTCAGTTTCGGAAAACTTAAAACTTTCCTGAAATAGAACATCATTGTTCATTTTTTATATGTTAAGCGTGCAAAAAAAAAAAAAAAATACATCTCAAAGCTTTAAAATATTTGACTATCGCTCAAAGCCTAATGTATTCTAATATTCCCCTTACACCTACATGGAAATAAGTAATAAGATAATTTGTACAAACATTTATCTGAACTAACAAAAAGAAGATGCAGTAATAAGCGTTTGTAAGAATGGTTAGTACAAGAATAGAGAGAGTCATGTGAGTGCAACACACCAGACTTTTAAAATTACATTTGTTATTAGGCCCCTGACTGTGATATTTACAATTTTATGTCACCTCTTTCCCTTCTCCGCAATATCGTGTCGTGCACACATTGCAAGCAAAAGGAGGTTTGTCCTAGCTCTAGTAATAATACATAAGAATATCCCACTAATCGTTTATCTTTAAGGTAAAATAAAGATCTACGAGAACAAACCAAATCTTCGCTCAAAACTCACCGTTATGTCCCTAGTTTATGAGTACTTCAATAATAGTTCTAGAATTAAAATGCTCAAGTATAAAGTAAAACAGAATAAACCATTAGACAACATTCTTTATGCACATCGTCCCCGGTAGTTGAATTTTTGCCTACACGCTTTCCCTGCTTCTGTTACATTTTATGACTTACTTTGATTCCCGTAGGGTTGACCACGGACTTTTCCGTGGTTGTTCTGTGTCGGTAGGTGATTGCTAGTATAATTACCTTCTACCACAAATTATCTGTCCATAATGTTCTGTCCCCATGATTTCGTTTCTTCTGGTTCACCTCTTCTGTTCCATAGACCAAGCGACGGTGGTTTGTGAGCTACGATAGGACGTGGAATTTGTGTTATGGAAAAATCCCTTCCTGGTGCTGACTGGAACTGTTGAATAACGTTGTACCTTTTTGCTGGGTTGTTATCCATGTTTGTACTTATTGTCCGGATATTAATGTTGGGACAATGCAGCTGTCTGGGATTTCGCCATTCATTTTTAGCTGTTGTGACTTGTCCGTTAAAATGAAGCTTTCTCCAAGCTTGTGAGATCCCCCTCTTTATTCTCTTGTTATTACTGTCTTGAAAAAATGCGCTTTGGCTTAAGTATAAATATTCTTGGACGTATTGACATGCTGTTCTATTGTTTGTACTCGTATCTAGAGTTCCTCTCCGTTTGTCATTGCCTTCGTATTCGTGGGGATGAATTAAAGACCTTTACAATGAATCTGTAGTTGTTTTAGCATGCTCTCAGGTCTGCTACCGACTTCTCAAACAGAACTGCGTTGTACGTAAGCCGTAGGATTATTGGTCTTAGAGTCAACTAATATAGAACTCGTGGAAGTTACGCACACGTTCAAATATCTTCTAGAAGGTATACATACGACTAATTGGACGGTAGTTTCTGGAACCTTGCTTTGATTTTCAGGATTTGGAATGATTGCTGTAGTGGCATGCCTCTAAAAATAAATTATTTTTTAATTCCATTATATCTGCGTATCCAAAAATATTGCGGTGTTCCCTTATCTCTGTGGTGTCACAGAGGCAATAATTAAGTTTATTTAGGTTGGCAATAATAAACAAGGGCAGTGGTGTGGGAAGTTAGATAGTAAAATCAAGCCACAAGGGGATGTTCGCTCTCTTATTGTGCGACTCATTGCAGGGGTAAGATGGATGGCCATATGTCTCCTCGCACATGTTGAGCGCCTTTTTCAGGTAATTGTTATGTAACCTATTTTACAGAATTATATAAATGTAAATTCATATGTTTATTAACCTAAATTAAATATTTCGTTTTGGGTTGTTAGAAAAGTTCGAGATTAATTGAAAAAATGGAATGTAACCCTTCCCAGTGACTCCTGGTACAAAAGTTAGCTTACCTCTGCTGCTATTGCCCCTAGTCGAAGCTTAGTTAGTAAGTTTAAGACAATATAACCGTCTTTTTAGGAAATTCTTTAAACAATGCTTGGATCACAAGATCATGGCATGGTGTCTTCTTAATTAGAATAGTGGAATTAGTGGATTACCCGGTACATAGAGAAAGGTGAAGATTACAATGCTGCAATTAATTTCTGTGAGTTTTCTTCAAACACCAGCCTGATTTTTTGAGACTGATTAGCGTTTCAGAAACGAACTTATTTTTTTCTGCTGAAGTGCATTTGCGGGAGTTTCATACGTTTAATGGCAGTATTTGATAAATGGTTTTCGTAACAAGTTCATTTTTCCTTCATGGTGAAGTATTGATTTTGATAATGTGGTTCTTTCTTCCGTTAGTGCCTTTTAAATTTTCATATACCCCTATACCCCTATACTCGGTTGTAGTTAGTTCATAAGGAGCATACTTAGTTATTTTCCAGGAGTTGTGATGGTTTATTACTTGTAAGAGAAGCTGTGTGTGTAACCTTTTCCATCAGTTTGAAATTAGCGTAATTATAGTTCTGTCTTTATATCCTAAGTTAGTTGTATGGTGTACGTATCTAGTTGGCTTGCTAACAGTTATGTACATCGTGGGTTTCTTCAAAGGGATTCTTCACAGATCCTATCAGGAGGCCGCGCCGTGGCCAAGCGGTTAGACCACTTTACCCTCACCAAAGCCACCCGGGCTCGATCCCAGGAGTTCGCATGTGATTTGTGTGGTGGACATACCGGTACATGAGGCGAGTTTTCTCCCGTTTCTCCAGTTTCCACGCTATCTCATTCCACCAATCGCTCCTTCTTCGCCTTTCTCATCATCTTTCGCCATCATTTTCTGGCTCTCACACCAGGCTTTGGACTGATCACCCATCCTGGTTCCTTTGTACGATCAACTCCAGCATTCCAGCATTCCAGAACAGGTCGTAAAGGTTCTCCTGTACGGTATGTTTTTCTGCACAGCACCTAGCCACTTAATGCGACTTTATCTGTGCAGTATAGGTGTTAATATTTTCAAGCTTTTGTGTTTGTGGGCATCGTTTCTTCCTGCATACCTAAGTTTAGATTCAGGAAGGGGGCAGGAGTAGGTGTTGGGGTGAATAAGAATTAGAAAATGGGAGAGGCATTACCGTTACCCAAGGGCGTCCTTAGGCAGGCGGTAACTTTTCCTTGTACGGGGTGCTCTGTGGTCGTATTGACCTAGTGCCTGTACCAGTTGGTTGGTGTGGGAACTCAGTTTGGTGTGCATGGTTCGAGATCGCTCCCTCTACAAGTCCATGATATAGGGTAGTTCGTAGTGTTTGTGGAGGATGTAAGGTGGGAATCTACGCCCGGTATCATATATTCTTCTTAACGCCTTGTTCTGCACAATCTGTAGCTTGCCTATGGTGGAGGGTGCCGCCGATCCCCAGGCTTCACAGCCATACAAGATCGGTAGCGGGATGTTAGCCCGGTAAATGCGTAGTTTTAGATTAGGTTACGAAGACCGCATATATACAGGCCGGGAGGGCTCGGGGCGCTGACCACTTCCAACTGTCCACCACTGGACCCCGCTCCTGACGCTTGTAGTGGGTAGAGGTCTGGATCCAGCGGCCAGGCGGTAGGCCAAGGCTACACTCATAGGGCCATAGTGCCACAAGACAGGCAGGATAGGATTCTATTAGGAATACTTCTGTAGTAATTACAGATAAATGGCTAGTTTATCATTCAGTGCTGTTAATTCACTGCAACTTTATTAAAATATACCGCAACCATAACTCTATAATAAGTGAACTGAATTTATAATGAACTAATGGTTTGGTGATAAGGGTAAATGTTTATTCAAATGAAAAAACTAAAGTATCATGCATGTGATCTCCATCATCAAGGAAATACAGCATGTAAAGGTTAAAAAGGGAAAAGAAAGGAAAAGAGAATCTGTCACTATGACTAGCAGTAATGGTCCCCTAGGGATACTTACAATTTAAGTCACCATCGTGAAGGAGATGTCTTCCCATGTTGTTTCTGCCCATAAATTGCTTAAAGGCATTCTATTTGCAGTATAAAAAGATTATATCAACCCAAAAGCTGTCAAAACCTCAGTATACATGTTAGTGGACACTCGAAATAAAAAGAAGAAGAAAAAAAAAACAGAAAAACAGCTGTGTGTGTGCGCGATTGCGAGTAAGTACAAAAGAGGATATTTAAGCTTAAGATACTCTAAAGATGTAGCACGACGATTGTGAAGTCAATACCTGCACCCTATCTCCTTCATAGAAAAAATATACGTTGCTTTTATATTATCAAAGTTGCTCAAACCAGTTTCATTAATAGATAACACACGTAAAACACAGGTCACCCAACTCGATAATACCTAATAACTGCAACACAGAGGGTTGTATTAATGTAAGGGGATCAGTCTTATTCTGTTACTTTAGTACAGAGTGTTTCCTGGTGTACTTAGCAGTGAAACATCTTTAAAGCTTCATAAACTCCTATTTCCCAAATGACAATTTGACTAAATGTTCCTTTACTCCATGGAGGTGCCCCATCTGTTCCAAGCGACACGAGTTTACTGAGATCTAAATTATGCTTTTCAATTAACGGTACTCCAAAATGGTTTCCATCTGTCATAGGAAACATTCGAGCAAACATTCATGAATTGCGAAGTATTCTTACACACTATTCTTAAACAGTGCCAAATGTGCAGTGTCATTAATTTCTCTGTTTTGATCTAAAGCCATGGAATGGGCCAAACTTTAACTCATTGTCAATTGATGTGGAAATGTCTTTTATTCTTCTCCCTATAGCAGGCACCGGCAGTTACACTACTTTGGAAAGGTGGAGGGTAAACGGCACCAAGGGCTTCCTTGCCGAGCTGCGACCGGTCGCGTCACAGCAGCGCATAGCAGTGGGGGTCCAACGTTTGACACAGAATTATAAGTATACGAGTTGCTGGTCAAAATCTTAATGCAGTGCTTAGAATAAAGGTAGCACAAAATATCTCCTTATATTCATAAACTGGTCGATAGAAAACTAACCAACAAAAGATGAAATATTTCATATGAGTTGCAGTTTAATTTTCCTGCATTTTATAATTCATATAAGTTACTTATTCATAATGTATGACTAGTTAGATCTTAAACTATTCTAATTGTATTATCTGTCTTGCATTTTACATTATGAAATACAATTTTGTGCATGTGATGTTTAAGAGTTCATCAGTTAAATATAGATAAGTCGTTTCTGTTTTATGTTTTGCTGATTAAGTCACTGCACATTTATATATAAAATAATTAAGATCATCAAGTATATAAACGAAGCGGAGGTATTTTGCTCCAAGTGTAACATAGAACTATGTATGATAAATTGTGAGACAAATTGGAATATATATGTCTGTAACTACATACACCTACGTTGTAATGTTATAAATGTAAAGTATTGGTTCAAATTAATAGACTTTCAGGTTAATTTTACCTGCGTATAGTTAGTTGTGTCATCAACAAAGCACACCATTGAGCCGCGCTGAGGCTCTAAGCTAGCGGCGAGCCAGAGCAAGGCTCGATCTGACAAACTCTGCCAGTGCCTATCCTATAGTTTGCTAAGACAATATACCTTGTGCTATTTTAATTGTCCTGGGGCCATTAATTCAGGGCATTCTTTAACAAATCCTGCATCACAAAAAGGTTTAAGCGATTTTACAAGCTCCCAAGCAACAGTATAATTAGTGAATTTTGTTTCAGGTATGAGTAGGCCATTCTCAAAAAATGGTAATCAATTTATCTATGCTTTAAAACTTGTGGTGGTTTGCAGTTATTAAATTGAGATGATTACGTAACTGTCCTGTCCTGTGGCACTGCAGCCCTTTGATTGTAGCCTTGGCCTACCGCCCGGCCGCTGGATCCCCCACCTCTGTCCACCACAATCGTCAGGAGTGGGGTCCAGTGGCGGAGAGTGGGACGTGGTCAGTGCTCCGAGCCGGGAGGGGTCAATATATGTGGCCTTCGTAACCGGAGTTGATAATACAGAGGAAACAGAATGGGTGATAAATCCAAAGCATGGTGTGAGAGCGAGGAAGTGGATGACATGAAATAATGGCGAAATATGATAGAAAGGGGATGATGGAACAATTGTTGGAATGTTGGTGGGGGAAACCGAAGAACCCGGAGAAAACCCGCCCCTGCGCCGGTGTGTCCACCAACGTCTGGGATGGACCCGGACCCCTTTGGTGAGAGTCAAACGGTCTAACCACTCGGCCGCGGCGCGGCCTGATTACGCAATTATTAATGTGTAATTCTAGTTTAAAAGTTGCTGTATGATTTCTAATACCAATAGTTTCTAACTCACTTGTAAGTTTGCAGTGTGCTTTATGACACAAACTATAATGCCGTTATGCTGCTTCTGTATGTAACAAAAATTTCGATCCAAAAAAAACAAAAAAACTTACAGTTTCTCCTTCAGAACACACGAATATTTCCTCCCATTTTATTTTGAAGACACGCCCTTACGCTAATTATTTAGCAGTTTTGAATGAGCTATATCGTACAAGAAGCCAATCCTTCACAAATGAACCCATATGGGAGGGAGCAGAAGTGACGTCAGGGAAGAAGAAGCCTGTAAGATATTTGCACCACAACTGAAATACATATGTTGCATTTTTGGGGAATAGCTGGCAAAATCCACTTCAGTCTAATTGACTTCTACATAATTAGTGAACAGTAAAAGATAGCTAAAAGCTTACTAAAATAAATGCGGATTTCCTCAAGAGACACTATGAACAATCAACTTTCTACTGAGAACCACTTCGGACAATGATTAGAGATAATTCCTTATTATTAATTTGAATTTGCAATACTTGTAGTCGTTCTCCATGGTCTAGGGATAACATGCCAGCCTCTGGTTCCAAAGATCACGGGTTCAATCATAGCAGAGGGCGACTGATTTTTTCGGACGTGAAAATCCTTAGTATGGCTTCCTTCGGAAGGGAAGTAAAGCCGGTTTTCCCTAGTCGTAGATTTGCAGCACATAAAGGAACCTCAAGTCTGATGGAAGGCCTCTGAGCGAAATTAAGGTCTTCCACGTTCAACATAGAATGGCAGGCTGAGGGACATAGCAGTAAGAGAGCGTCTATAAATGAACACGCAATTGTTATTATTGTAGTACTTAAACGTTTATATTTTTTTGTGTTATCCTTTTTGCTCCCCTCGTAGGCATCTAAAGAGAATGAATTTTAAGGCCATCTCATTGTGTCATGTTCTTTGAAAATCTGATTACCACTGTATGTACCTATATTGAAATGAGTACCTACATTTGTTTTAAACATTTATCTCGATTCACAAGAGATAGAATAATTATCCTTTATAAGAAATGTTTATTCTATGAGTGAGTAGAGAGATTCATGTGAAAGCAGCAATTCCTATTTTACACTAAATACGTTCTCAGCGCTTTGTTTTAATTACTAGAGCAAAATATAAATATTCTATGCTCACCTTAGTTAACAAAATTGAGCAAAATACTCCCGCAGAAATTCTGTGCATTGAATCTGTAGTTGCAGAAACAACAAAGTTTCGTTAAGACTATACATATAGTTGTGAGATAATTCCGTTGAAATTTCTTAGCTCAGTAAAGCGATACAGGAGGAAATATTTGCCTTATTCTAAGCGTCTGGTATTTATTCTGTCTGAGCCGCGCACAAGTTCCAGATCTCCAATTAGCATATTAGCTTTGTATTCTCTCACTTCGCATTCTGCTGGCGTTGTCACAAGCACACACTGCATTTTCGCTCTATTCTCTCCTACGAGGCATTAATCTTGTCTAATATAATTCACCGTTTATAGTTTATGGAGTAGCTACATTATGACCTAAAGCTATTAGGTGTCTTAAGCATATTTATTGCCGGTTCATAAAAGGAGAAATACGGTAGAAATAAATGCCTTGAACGATACTTTTTCTCGCACTGTAAAGAATAAGATCTCCAAATAATTAATTTTAAGCTTATTGAAGTTTAATGTAAGAAATAGAAATACACCTTATGGATTTTACTTCTTAACATTCGTATGTGGACATTACCAAGAAATGTTCAAAAATTTCATTTTGTTTTTTAAGCTGTCTTATTAAATGGAAACCCCTCTTAGTTCTATGCTTTTTAAAAAAATAATAATGCACGTCATGTTGTGCTGTGTACCGCATGAATTCATAGAAAAAGTATCTCCTCTATACTTACGAGTAGAGTGGCAAAATTCAGCCCTCTTCTTAGGGAGGGTATTGTTCTAGTAGTTACTATTTATATCGTTATTGCAGTATTCTGTATTTACTTAATTGTATCTACCTTAGTCATTTTAAGGTAGATTTTCATGTTATTAATTTCAGATTAGGCGTTTTAATAATGGCTTATCAAGAATATATTGTGGTGATTTCAACTGTTTTACACTCCAAGAATAGAAAGCTGCAAAAGCTTGTGAATTAGGCTGTATTGTTATAGAATCTGTTCATATTTTATCGAATTTAATGAGTTGTTTCCTTTGATTTTTGATACCGATCATTTTAAGACATAAAACTCTTCGTATTTGCTCCAATTAGAATGCTTCTCTACATTTGCTTTCCAATGGGCGTTAATGGTCGGCCTGTATTTTAAGTAATTATTGCCAGTGGCTGAAATTTAACCTCAATTTTTAAATAAGTGTTTTAGGAACCTGAGATGCCCTCTTACACTATACAAGAAATCGCCATCTGCCTGGTGATACTCTGCAATTAAATAATAATTGTCATTTTTCTTAGAAGAATCAAGTTATCGTTAATGAAAAAGTTTATCTAGGTCACATTCACACGACTTTCTCAGCGCATTACAACTTCAAGTTACAGCATTTATTGTGTATATCCTATAAAAGCTATTCTATTAAGGTTATATCAATGTGGACTTGTTAAGATTAGATAGCATATCAAAAATTCACGAACCTGAGTAGGCATAATTTATGGTCGTGTAAGATACTTTCTAGATGTTGCGGGCTGCTTCTAATTTCTTGTTTTTATTTTTGTAGTTTAGGCTGCAGCACACAAATTAAATCAAATAAGCTTTTTGTGAGATTAACCATTTCCGCTATATTCCTTGTTTACATAGATATTTATTAAAAATCATCTGTCCTCTAGAGAGGTTGATCACATAGATCCAGAACACAGAAACAGAAGTACAGTAGAAATAATTAAAAAAAAAAACAACAAATAGGTGTAACACTTAATCTAGAAACTAATAATAAGAATTAATAATAATAATAATAATAATAATAATAATAATAATAATAATAATAATAATAATAATAATAATAATAATAATAATAATAATAATAATAATAATAATAATAATAATAATAATAATAATAATAATAATAATAATAATAATAATAACAATAATAACAATAATAACAATAATAACAATAATAATAATAATAATAATAATAATAATAATAATAATAATAATAATAATAATAATAATAATAATATATAACAATAATAATAATAATATATAACAATAATAAATAATATAATCATGGCAATGTTTGACATTTAAAATGTAAAGTATAAATGATTATTTAACATTGTCACATTAGTTTTAATTTTAAACAACTGTATACACTTCCCAATTGGAATGTCGCTGACTAATTACTTATTTAGCATAGGTAACGTGCTTTAATAAGATCTGGTTTCTCGTTGAGTAAATGTTTTGCGTATCTCTTACAGTTTGCCAGTTATATAGCAGTCATTCGCAATAAAAACTACTTTATGAGGTATTTCCAGAGGAGTTCGAAAAATTTTCTATTAAGTGACAACTTGGAGTGGGAAAATTGTATTCTGAATTTTCATATCCCATCCTTTGAATATACAAGAACTAAATGCCAAGGTTTCTCTTTAATAGAGTATTCGATTTTTAGTAGAAGATTATGTTAAGATTATTTATGCTCACAAGATTCATTAAGTTTCTGATTAAACTGCTCAAGATCAAATTTAAGTCTATACTATTCAGATTGCAAAGAACAATTTAGAAAAAATATAATTTTTGTTATAATTTTCACTCGTTCTTCTAAGAATGCGTATTTTGGTTGAAGTTATTTCAAAGCACCCATTCCCGTTGAAAACTGAACTGAATGAAATACACCACAGGCAAACAGTAGTAAAAGGAATTTCGGCCAGTGGTGACGATTTTATAAGACTTGCCCACATCCATGTTGTTAATTTTGAATGAAATGCATTTATAACCGTACGAGAAAATTGCCAAAGGAAAACTTAAACAGAAGTTAAACTTGTCTAGGCATCATTATAAAGTTTACAACAGGACATTTAACTTCAGTGTAAAAGCCTCTTTATTAAATTACTATGCTGTCCTAGATTTTCTTCTCCGTCTGTCAAAACAGAAAAATAAAGATACACTATGTCTGCTGGAATGCTGGAAAAACTCTCCACTTTCACTAGCTATCCTCCTCCCTTCCATTCCTTATTTTACACCCGTTTTTATGCCGTACTTTATTCTGCCATATAAATTGTATGTATGCAAACTTCGTTTTTCCTTCTTTTATTTAAAGCTTTTATCTCGCCCTTTATGCTGAGATGTTACATTTTTGCGTATACAGCCACTTATTGCGTAAAGCATAAAAGTATTTTAAAATTCAAAGATGGACGCAAAGATTTTATTAACGTGTTTTGTGTTAAAATCGCAAGAATGTAATGCTTGTTCCCAAAAGAGGAAACTGCCTGTTTGGTGTGTCTTCAACACCAGGGATAGTTGTTTGAAAATTAAACATTTATGCCTTGCTGATCATTGAAAGCTTCAGTGCCTTCATCTTGTTAATGGTACACAAGATGAATTCCATTCTTGGATAAACAATTATGAATATTAGTTTCTAATAACTTTTTGCAGAAAATATATAGGTTTTTAAATCTTTTTTGTGTGGAAGTGCAAATGAGTTGGTTACAAATGTGGCATACACGAGTGTAAAAGCGTTAATTTCATCATATTGTGACACCGGCTGCGTTGCACAACAAAGGACGGTCAGGGTCAAGCTACCTCACACTCAACAGGCGCGGCGCGTATCAAAGGCACGCAAGGTCAGGAAGCCTCGCGAGACTATTTTGAACACCTGAGAATGAGCGCGGCACACCGGAGGGTTTTCGGAATTATTGGAGAAGCATCCGACGACCGGTGTATTTGTAAAATTTAGAGAGAGGTCTGTGCTATGTAATCTTCGATATATAAGGAGGTGAGGCAACAAGAGTTTGGAGTAAATTTTTAGTTTTAGGGTGTGTGTGTGTGAGCTGTGTGTATCGCATCGTGTCACGTTGAAAGAGAGATAGCGAAGCAGTTAATGAGTGTCGAGAGTTCATATCACCAGAATCAGCTGTTTGAGAGACAGAGAAAGTGAAGAAAGACAGAAAGGAGTGAGTCAGGGTTACGATAAGAAAATAGTTGTGAGTTGTAAATCACGAAAGACTGTAGACTGTGTTAGTGCCAGTAAAAGAAAACTGTGCATTTGTGCAAACGTTTTTGGAGGAGAATAAGATGACAAAAGTAAGTGAACTGGATTTCTGTAATTCTGTTACAATGTATTGAAATTGGTGCTACACTTAGAAAGAACTCCTAAAAGCGCTAGAATTAACGATTTGAAGTCCTACGACAGCAAGTGATATAATCGTCGTACTTATAAACTAAGGACTAGTGCAATATTCCTCAGACACCGCAGATTTAACGTCACAGTCGCGCGGAGAACATCTACACTATCATCTTCGCAAAAGTTAAAGGCATATGGAGGCGGGCCGTACTGCAGACTCCAGTGAATCCTAAGCTTGCCCTTCCTACCAGCGCTGCCAAATGTGGTACACACAGATCTCACGCGCTCTTATGTACAGAACCTCTGCCGGTACACGTACTACGCTTGGCAACAGCCCTCCGCTTGAGGATTGGCCAGCGTTCATATGCCTTTAACGTTTACGAACAGTATAAGACCAGTAAGAGGCGGAGTCCCCGAAGGCTCTATGCTGTCCCCCACACATTCAGCGTCTATATGGTAGACTTCCCATCACAGCCACAGGTCAGCATAGCTCAATATGCTGGTGATGTGTTGCTGATCTGCACCAACAAATACATTCTCAGAACCTTCAGCCCATACAGCGACACCTCCGTCAAGAGTGATGCCGGCGTTGGCGAATGTCCGTTAACGCGGACAAGAGTCACGCCATTCTCTTAACGAGGCGCCACACCCCCGCAGACTGACCCATCTTTCAATATCAAGGTCAAAGGATCAAGTGGAGAGACCTCATCACCTACTTGGGAGTTAAACTGGATAGGGGTCTAACTTTACGCGAGCACATCAGAGAACTCTCTGCAGGGACACATGGGGCTATTGTCTCACTGGTCCCCATGCTGAGGTCTGAGATGTCAATCCACTTGAAGTTACACCTATTCCGGGCTCTTGCAACCCCCCTAATGTTATACGCCTGTGAAGTCTGTAGCATGGTCGTAGGCAGCTGGATCTGTGGCTCCAAAGGGCGCAGAACAGAGGACACCGGTTATATCTTTTCTGTTCCCCTACCTTTCTCCGTGAGACTATTTCACGGAACATGGCTTGCGGGCACACCCCATAACTAAAGAGCAACTCCATCAGCAGCTAAAGTTGAGCTCTATATATAGTCCCAACAAAGAGTTGTTTGGCTCTCAGAATTACTCCGCATTCAAAATTCTAAATTAAAACTTTTAACTCCACGAGAATGCAGACCTTACTGTGCCCTGTTAGTTAACTGTCAAGGGGCAATATAGTATCCTTCTAAACCAAAACAACCAAACATTATTAAAACACCAGCCTTATACACCCTACCAAATAATTCATATCTGCCGTTATTAGGGGTAGGTAAGCAGCAAAATTCATTAGGCTGAACCTCAGCCTGCCAGCAGCTCGTGGTCGTGGTAAGAGCTGGAGATTCTGCATCCCAGCGCCAGGGTTTGCCATGCAGCTGCCATCACAACACGAAGTTCGACACACACACAAACACACACACACACACACATACACACACACACACACACACCGGCATCTCCATATTCTCGCATTTATCTGAATCATGAGTTAAATGACTAAATAGTCCGCTTCAATAATTCGCCGGAAGACTAGATACATGTCAATTCTGATCAATCTCAAATTTTTGGATTTGTTCATGTTCAGCCAGTGCGATACACTTTGTACGGTAAACTGTTTCCTTTTTATACGGCAGCTGGATTCCCAACTCACCTGATACCGACAAATTCAACATGTTCGCAAGAAAACTTATCAGACTTCAGAACACCTAGCTTTCTTTTCACCCCTACTCCATGAATCAGAAGGATTGGCCACGATAATCGAACTCATGACCTCCCAAATATGAGTCACACACGTTACTGTGGCGCCACTTGGCTCAGTTCCGCGATCCGATAATTCTACATGAATTGAAATGATCATATAACATTGGCATTAGCTTTATAGGATCGTTTTGCTTTTGTAAACACAAAATTAGCGTACCTGTTATGTATCTGATTCTCTGAGAATTCTGAATAAAAGACTTACAACAGGGACCGCGGTTTCCTAAGAGGTGAGGGTGTCCATAATAAAATAGTGTGAGTGTGTAAAGATAATTACTAGTACAACTTGTTTATAATCTCTTCTACATTCAGAACTTACAAAGGAATAAGTAAATTATATGTCGGAAGAAAAGTTGCTTTCTTTATTAATATTTAAAATTACAGTAACTACTTTAAGATACATTATGCCTAGTTATTAGAATTTTTATAAACTGTATTTTATAATCCTGTTTCAAGCCTTATTAAGAATACCTAACATACTTATAGGTAATACTACCCGTAATATGAAATAACCGAATAAGATGGCTCTGCGGTGGCATTGAGACTCACATTCAGGATGTCGTGGGTTTGATTCCCGTAGTTGACTTTAATGAACCACGTGTTTCCTGGGGGTTTTTCCGCGGCGCAGGGTGAATGTTTGGAAGGATAATTACAACCCCCAAATTTCGTGTCCTTCTATTTATTTCATTAATAATTTCCCTAGTCGTTCATTCCGTTAGTTCTTTATAGGTCCCAAGTGTCAGTGTAGGTGTTAGGCGCAGCTTGGCAGGAACGATTTACACAGAGGGATTCTTTCCGTCCTCGTTGTCTATGTGATCTGGGTAAGGGGCAGCATATGGGAACGTTGGAACCTCCTCCCGCACCTCCTAGGAGGGATCCGGAAGACCTAAAGACCTAGAGGTGTCATAAAACTTGGGAAATCTTAGGGACCTCTGTCAATGTCTGTACCATTAGTCTGGATCTGGCCGCCCGGTGTCTCCTCTATTCTCATCCTTCCTACTGGAGGCGCCCCCTTGGTGGCATAAGTACAATAAATCTGGCTTCAGAGCCAAATCCTCTCTGTATCTCTCTTGTTCCTAATCATCCTAATGCAGTACATGTCTCTTCTCCCCTTTTAGGTTAAATTGTGTTGACTCATACTGACATTAGGGCAATTGTGTTTCATCTGCGTTTATATACATGGTAAATTATTGTTTATCACGTTATTTTTCAATTAAGGAATATTACAGGAAATGTACTCAGATAATATAAAGGGACCCGATTAAATTCACGTATACTTATATAACATGCCCAATTTCCAAAAACACTTCAGTACATGCAGTGTATGTGAAACTCCAGACAAAATGGAATACTGTGTTAAAAGCTTAAACTTTATTACAGATGAATACATAATAGTTTTGCGTTTATTCAACCTAATTAGAAATACCCTATGTCTATATCTAACCTCCACACTTGACTGTGTTAAAAAACCAACAACATATTCTCATATATTGAAAATACAGTAATGTTAAGACAAATGGCCAGTATGCAAACATTTGCAGAAAGAATGACAAATTTTTTTCATAAAAAAGACGCCAACACTCAAGTTATGAATTCTACACCTCAAAATGCCTAGCATTAGAGCACTTGTTAGGATTATGACTGTTCTATGAAATTAAAAGTATGCATTAGAACACACACACACACACACACACACACACACACACACACACACACACACACATTCACACTCTCATTCATGAGTAATCTTAACTAGAGAATAATTCACCATCCCCCAACCAGAATGGAACCTGTGACCTTTCACATGGCCAGCAGATACTCTACAGACTGAGCTACGGGGATTGAAATACTCTGCTGTTACCAATGTCCGTAAATTCCTAGAGGTTTAGTGTGTTTTCAAAGCAAATCGGTTACAAGGTGTAGTATTTCGGTTGAGACACCTGCAAAGGCAGGGGAGGCGGAAGAAAGAATCGTGTCGGGGGGGAAAATAGGGTAAATTAAAAGAGAAGATGCTAAATTTTAAACAAACTTTATTAAATAACTTTTCACCTAAAAGTTTAGAGTGTTAGCAATTAATTGCAGCTTGATTGCCAATAATACGAGAGGTATTTTTTTCAAGGTCCGGTCGGTTGCGAAACCAAAACCAGAGCAAAAATCAAAAATATTTTATTTGCAACATTTAGCTACACCTACATATTACTTCTGTCCATAGCCGCCATGCCGAGAAGACCTTCTTCATAGCGTCTTAGAAGGCAGCCGCCTGTACTGTCATCCACTTCGGTCATGACGATATACAGAGCTGATTGGTATGTTGGAAACGAATCACTCGACACAGAAATTATGAACCGAAGATTTTCTCGAAGTGCCTGATACACTCGGTGAACAAGATCATTTATTGACATTCACATTCTTCCCTTACCGCTTGCATCATGAAATCTGTACGTCCTGCTTCAAACTTGCCGAACACTGCTATCACTAATGAAAGATTCCCCATACACACCACTCACTTGTCGATAAATTTTGGCTGCATTGCACCCCTCCGCATGAAGAAATGAAATTACAGCACACGCACTTCACATTTGGCAGGACACTATTATTTTGAGCATGTTCAAGTGCTCACTGTGCGCTGAGAACTGACAAGTGCGGAGTGACATGATCAACGGACATACTAGAGACACTGAGCAATACATTTGCACAAAGTTTCAACTGATTTTCACTCTAGTTTTGCTTTCCCAACCAATTATATTTTGGGGAAAAAAAAAAAAAACAACAACAACACTGGCCCTCGTTGCACTTTTTAACACATCTGTATTATTTATAAGAGTAACATATAAACACAGAGATTCCAAGTTTGCCAAATAGGAATGAGAGGACGTTAGTAATAGTGATTCCAAGTATCCTCGGGCGAATTTTCATATTTGGGTTCATACAAATTATGAGGATGTGATGAGGATGTGATTACCATCATAAATGTGTGGTGCGAACACACTCCCTTTTGATTAATAACGAAGCGGTTATAAAGGTTCAAAATTGATAGTTTATATCCGACTTTGATCGTAAATCATCCTACAACACAGGTGGCTTTTATAATTCTTTTTGTTTAGATTTCCACTGCTAAACAAAGTTCAATTTTACTCCCTCTTGCAGAGCAGCTTTTATTGAACCTACTTTGTGGATGTACTTTCCTTTTATGGTATGCTTAATGTGATTTTTACTAGCAAACACTTCTGTATGTGCTATGTGGTAATGCAATAAAAAACGGTACTGGCCAAAATTATTGGAAATAAAACTGAGCTTTAAAAGCACTCTCGTTCAATACGGAATCGACACCTTTTAAATGTCACACGAGGTACGTGCTAAGGGCAAATGTATTTACAGCAGCTTCGTCGGGATCAGAGCTAAATTACTGTGATTGCAGCAATCAATGTATTTTAATCACACATGTCAGTTACCCAATAAAATCTGCTCACAGATAAAAATTGTCATCCGTAGAGTCAGAGTAATGTTGTATAAGTTTGATATCAGCGAGGGAGAAACTCAGCGCTGAAATTAGCAGTTTCAATCCCGAGTAGCCTTACCAAATGAAAAAAACTCCGCGGTAGCGTGTGAGACTTCCTTTCGGGGGTTCCGGATTCGACACCCTCTCTGAAATTAATCTTTTGTGGCTTTTCCCATTTCCTTCTCGTCTTTAAGTAGAGATTTTTGACCTATAGTGCGGATACCTATTCAAAGGTTAAACGGAGCATTCGTCGCCGTCTCTGGGCAGCTCCAGAAGTGAGTTGATCTTTCTGATAGGAACTGTTAGAGACTTCTGCACGTCTCTGTGGCCTCTCTGCCTGTATCCTAGAGCCTTCTGTGTTTCCTTCGTGCTAAACACATTTTCAACAGAATTATGTTCAAAGTACTTCTTAATTCATACAAGTTTGTGGAAGCTGCACTAGGGAGAATTCAGACAGTCTTCAGTCTTCATCTAATCGTCGTAGTCTTTATACCGTCGTTTTACCGTTTACACACAGTCTTCAAACGTCAAGTCAGTGAGTCAAATTAGAAACACCGAAGTGCATCACTTATTAGTGCAGTCGGCGAACAGTGGAGTGACCCATCCTAAATAGAGGACAAAAAATAATTGCGCAGAGATATTGTTTCTTACTAACCGCGTACCGTATAGGGCAAGTAAAAACAGTGTTTTAACAAGGACGCTAATGCTCGAATCCTGATAAATACAAATGTAAAGCAATTCAATGAATTTCGGGAATGCTACTCCTGAGTAAAACAGTTTTTGCTACTTTCCCACTACCTGAGATTGTCGCTGTTTTTACCAAAGGACAGGGTCCATGCTACTAACGAGCAAATGGTGACGCTAGCGAGGAGGGACGTCGAACTCAGAACTGACGACGCAGAAATCAGGAACTAGCCTGGAGCCAACATCGAGGAGAGCAACCAGGCACGAACTAGGTACTGCCTCACTACATGAGTACCGTGCCTAAATCGAAGTTACACCCACAAATAAGAACTATGTACATAAATTAGTTGGCACAGTAAGCTGATTATGTAATTAAGGTCATCTTTCCTACATCAAACCAGGCATGTGAGATCAAAGAACATTTAACCCTCCGTTAGGTATGCGCCCTGGTACAACATCGTTAGTTGTGCGGGTCCTAGTAGGCCCTCGCTATATTTTGTGCTTATATGTTTCCATTTATTTTTTTAAATTGTATTTTTTCCTTCGTTCCCATGCTTAGCTTAATTTAGCATAAATATACATGGTTTTAGTATCAGTTTCTTATTAGATGGATCAAAGATAAATAATACGTAATATGAGTACAGTATTCATTATAATCTGTACTATACTACATGGAAAGATAATAAATTGCCATGTTCAGGTGTACTACTTGTAATTTGAAATGTACTGTCAATAATAATGACAACAATAACATCTTTGACAAACCTGTGATATTATTTACAAAATACATGTTATTATGGTATATATTGCTTTCACCCTCCTCCTTATGATCAGTTTCTGAATCTAAAGATTTCATTTTATAATTTCAGAATTCAGGTTATTCAGGTTACTTTCAGATTCATTTTTTCTGTAGTGTTTAACGCGCACTTTTACTACTACGGCACCGCAGACGGTGACACTGATGATACATGGAATGAAGATGGAGTACCGGTGGAATGAGATGGCGGGCGAAACCGGAGAGCCCGAAGGAAACCCGCCCCAGCATCCCTTCGTCCACCACGAATTCCACATGCGGTTGCCTGGGATCGAACCCGGGTCGCTTTTCAGATTTATACAGGTTGTCATACACGTGTAAGACATCATCAACACCAAGTAGATGATACACTGCTTCCAAATCCTTGGGATTTTGTAGATCATATTCCTATTGGGAGAAGTAGTAACATATTACTTGCAATGGTAAAGCAATATTGCACAACGAACGAGGGAAAACATGTCAGTAATATCTATATGTTATAATGAGAGTAGGCGCGCAGCGTTTGGTTGATCTCTGCTACACATAACTTGATAGAAATCCAAGTCAGAGTGCGCATTCACCCGCGATCAAATGCGGGACCTCCCGAATGCAAGTCGCACACGTTGCCACGGCGCCAATTGGCTCGGTCTTTATGTACACTTTCTATACAATATATTTTATTTTTCATTTGTTGAGAAATGCTCTAACGATTTCGATTAAAATATCACATCTTTAAAGACATTTGCATGATAAATGAAGTGCATAATCTGAATTTTATGGGAATAGGCAGTGGGGTCCTATTCATTAACAGAAGTTTGTGCAAAATTTTTGTATATCTGAAAGAGCGTAAGATATAACGAGGGCTTATCACGCAAAATGCAAATGGTTCAATACGAAACTCATCCACAATAACATTTTATTCTTGAGGCATCAGTAATTTCCTGGATGTCATCTTAAAAACCAAATACTTGTGGAAGTGTTGAAAACCAGAGGGTTACATTAAACAGGACTGCTAAGTTTACTGATGTGTAAATTATCTTGATTCTTTAAAAAGCTTCACATTAGAATGTTTTTAACAAAATCCAAATTAACACAGCAACATAATGACCAAAGCAATTCTGAGTATTCGTTAGCACTTTTTGTTTCAAAGCGAAACACATAACTCGTACAGGCCTTGTGAGGTCCAAATGGTTTTATCTGCATTATCTAATTTTGGGAGCGACGAGCAAAGTTAAAATGACATCTTTCCCCCAGAATTTTAACTCATTTTAGTTTGGTTTAAACTTGTTTGTAGCATTGCTGCTGCAGTACTCGAAAATGTTACCTCTAGCATTGCGGATGTGCTGAAGAATTCTAAAACAATTTGCCATACCTGCTACAGTTTGATTAAAAAGGACATTATAAGTGTGTGAATGAACTAAAGGTTTAATTACGGAATCCATTAATTAATCACTAGACTTAGGCATTTTGTGTAAAGTCTGAGTCTAATTGAACCAGACAAAATGTTAACTACAGGGCCCCCTACCGTACTTCGAATGTGAAAAGTGCCTTGTGCTTGCAGTCAGCTATTGGTGGTTATTAGCTGCATAACTTCCTAGGGTCATATTATTTTAAAATATCTGTTGGTGTTACACACAAAAATGTATTAAAATCGACATACACTTTGATGTACACGCGATATGACATATACCTAATCCGTAAAGAAATTTATTTACTTTCTGTAATACGCACAGTAAATAGAGGAAGGGATCGATATGGAGATTTTACCGGAAATACATTTTTGGGATCACCTGAATAAATAAAAGGATTTCTCGAATAAGGTACGCGCACGCGCACGGTTAAATATCAAGCCTAATATTTAAATTCAACATCTTCCAAGGATGGGACCAGAACCACCATAAATTGCCCTTAACACGAGAAAATCTGATGTGTTGCACTTACATTACCTTGGCTACTCTTGTACCAGCTATTCTCACACTCTTATTCCACTAATTTTCTTGCAGATGCAAAGGAAATAGGGGAATGCAGTATCCTTTGCGCGATACCCAAGTCTCTTTTCACGGCCAAGACAAAAAGTAAATATTGGTCTTCTATATGAGAAAAGTTAAATATTACAAAACTCGCAGAAATAACAAGGAACGCCTAAATGGTTCAATCCACAAAAAAGCGTACATTTGGACATGTGTGTTTTAATAAGATCTATAGTTTTGTATAGTAAAATATGGCCTATCTCTTCCAAACCGGTTATGCAAAAGCCATCAAGAGTAAACAGGACTACATAGGCTATAGTCAGAAAATTCGAAATATATACTTCATTTACCATGGAAACATCTTAAACATATAGCATCTTAGTCAAAATCGTTAAAGGAATTTTTGAGAAAACCAAAACTTTCAAAAAAGTTATCTATTAAAGGGTAGATTAGAGTGCAGGAATCTTTCAAAATCTTCGTTATGCATGCTTGAAAAATATTAAACTTTAAATACCAATCTTGGTTTTTAACAGAGTGTCGCCACTCTTATGTATTTAATGTTTTATTGTTTGTTCATTTTTAATGTTTTTTAATATTTCATTTATATGTCACCTTCACTTTCACCTTTGAACAATTGTACAACAGCACACTTATTTGCTGTCGCCTTAATCTTTGGGTTTGTACTAATTTTGTTCATTGCATCAAATTCACACATATACACATTTGTACTTTCATGCTCTAGTGGAATTTCATGCAGGAATCAACCCCGGAACCTCTGGATTTGAACGTTGGGATACAGGCCGTCTGATATTTTCATTTCTAATCAGTCACAGATGTGATCAAAGATGTGATGGAAAAGTATGAAGAAGTATGTGATGCAGAAATATGTCACAGTTAGATGTGATTGAAGATGCCATATTACAAGATGTAATATCATATGTGTATGGTCACATTTTGGTGACACAGAAATGTGATAGTTTAATATAGGCCTAAGCATGGATAGAGAACGTGAGGGGGTTGTAGCACACTGGAGCTTTCTCATCATCTTCATCTTCACTCCATGGAGTAGAGGTGTGTTCCGATTTTCACAGTAAGTCTCTTCTGCGGCCAGCCCACGTCTCTTCTACCTGCTGGTTTATAGTTTAGAGCTATTTTCAAAAGTCTATCACAGACTGTGAAAGATTATGGGCTTTATTAGTTCTTAGAGAACTTACTCGAAATACGATAGAAATTACTTCACTACCTGTAGAGCAGTACTCTCGAACTTTATGTGCTCGGGCGCCATCACAACCACCGTTAGAGCACATACGCTTTTTTTAAGAAGAAAAATGGAAAGTACTGTTTAGGGAAGTAATGAATATAGTTTTATTTCTAGAGAAACGCAGTTCAAGGGTGTGTACTTGGAAGATATTTGGAAGAAAATAGTTTTGTCTTGAAATTTGAACTAATATTAGAAATCGTCGAAGTGGCCACTTTCTTATGAAGGACACCAGAAAAATAAATCGTGGGTGCCGCATTGGATAGTGCTGTTGTAGAGTATCTGTGGCTGTCTCATTCCGAATCTTAATTTACTGTTTTTTTCAGAAACATTTGCTGAATAAAATTGCCCAGTTTTGGAAATTGATACTTACAATCACCTGTATTCTTTGATGCTAATTAAGGAAATAAGCGATGTGCTCAAGAAAACTTTATATGTAACCTCAAAATAATATTTTATCAAAATAACCAATTTTATATACTATTACATTTAGATTTCTTTCTAAAATCAGTGATCGTATTGCATTAATCACAAATAAGCCTATTGTAATGCTGCTTGGATCAATAGACATTGAACACAGGAATTGTCTGTGCTTCCCGAGGTGCAGCATTCTAATTACGAACATATTGTGCATATTGCTATTCGCTGTGATATGTGAATGCTGTGCAACTGCAACAGCCCCCCTCCCCCAAATGTGTGGAACTTTTGCACCTTATTTTTCAAGAGTATAATATCTTGATGCTGCATCTATGGAGTGTTTCATCTTTTTACAATGTTTAAGCACATTTTATGCAATGTTCAAAATGTATTTTTCTTAAATAGAACTGAAAGTGCAAGATGGAGGGTAGACTTAGAATTCAATAAAATTAAAATATCGGTGACAGAGAACTTGGCGCCAAAAAAGCAGAGAGTTATTCTGATTATATCTTCCTGAGAACACTAGAAAGGAGACTTCAAAGCGGACACTCTTACCATACAACAACATATCGGGAAGCACTAATATTGTGGCGCCGAGCTTGGCGCAGGACGAAGGGTGGATGGTGCCAAGCTAGTTTACACCACATGCCGGGTCTACGAGCAGGCAAAGGCGTTCAAGGTCAGGCTACCTCGCTCGACTGTTTGTGTGTACGTGACTAACAACAATTGAAGCGGCTACACAAAATGGATTTCTATGGAGCTTTTTGGATGCGTCATCGATGGCACATTTGTGGAGATGAAGAAAGGCCCGTTTGGCTTCATCCCCTCTATACAAGGAGGGGAGGGAGGAGCGGAATTAGATATTACAGCTACGGACATAAGCCGGTCAGTGAGTGAGTCCGAGACACTGTGCGTGAACGTGTCGTCGTCGTGAAAGATACTCGGTCTGTGGGAAGAAGATTTCACGAGTGTCATGTGCAGGGACGTAGCGTCAGTGGATGTGGAAGATGTATTACATACCCTGAAATTTTCCTCAAACTGATTGCCAAATTGGTGTTCATTATAATTTTGTATACATAATCCTTTTAATTTCATTAAAAATTAGGCTTTCGTAAACATCATGATTTGAATTCGCGCCATTCTGTAGCAATATGTTCCGAAACAAAGCTTGGGTCAAAGTCCTCTGGGGTCAGTTAGAGGAAGCTGGTGTTATGCGCCTGAGCCAAGGTATGTACCAGGCTAGACCACATCTCACGTTAAAAATCGTGCTCACATTTCTGATGCCTTCTTTATTTCATTGGTACTAGAAGCATCTCCTGACATGAGTAGTAAAGAACAACTCTATACCTTTCATAACTACATGTTGACAGAAATATTGAAAATAATTTGACTTGATTTATAGATATAAGTTCTGACAGCAAAGAGATTCTCTTTTGAATCATGCTGTCTGTATTATTGAACATTAATTTCAGAAACTGATACCTCAGAAAACTGCGAATGGCAATTTTGTGTAAATTGGGTAACATTTTAACGAATTTTACAATGTTCGTTGGGCTATATACCCGAGTCTGATAGTCACGCTACACCACTGGTCCAGTGATTGCATCATCACAGTTAGCGAGAGACAGAGAAAGTGAAGATAGACGCTGAAAGGAGTGAGTCAAGGTTACGAGATGTAAAAGCTGTGAGTTGTGATAGAACGAAAACCGTAGTCTGCGTTGCCCAAAATGGTGTCAAAACCAACCCTGCACTGAAACATATAAATAAAGCCTACTTTTTTATGTATTTGTTTAGCATTTTCTATGGGCTAAGCTCAGATCTGTGGTGCAAACAACAGATTTTTAATTTATAATCAGCTTAAGCTCATTATTTCCCTAGTTCATCTCTGTAAAGTTAATAATAAAGTAAGCGTTCAGTACAAACTGTTCAACAAATGTTTTGGTTGCAATATATATCCCCTTAAGAACTTTTAAAACAACTGCAGTCGTGCACTACTTATCCGCAATTTGTAGCTTCTATCACAGATGTGCCTTAAGTCTAACATAAATACGAAGCGGTACTTGCACTTCCTTCAGCAATCTGCCAGTATTTCCTCGTTTACTTTTGCAGCCCTTGAAGTGAAATACCTCTCTTCAGAAACGCTCATGGAGAGATCTGAGAGGCCGTTCGATATGGAGTATACATTTCTCCCAGTACAACTTGGGTCAACAGACGTGCCTTCAGCTCAAACCCCATCACCCATTTGTTTGATTTCTCCTTCTTACTTTCGATACAGTAACCGTAACGGGTACGTGATGTATTATAACCTCAAGATGGTGGTGAAAAGCCTCAGGAGATTCGGGCTGTCTGCAGGATCTTGTACATGATCTATTTCCTTTCGCTTTGTTGCTTTCTGTATAGGTTACAGTAGGTATAATTACTACCTTTTTTCTTAATTGCCCTGATTCAAATGACCCTAAATAAAATAATTTTAAATTAGGCTTTATTTTATCAAAATAGATGTAAGAATTTATTTAAATATACTAATTTTAAACTTGAAACCATATCCAAGATTATATAATTGCAGACTAACACATAAAGTCATGGAAAACTTGAAAAAAATAGATCTGGAGTATTTTTTCAAAGTCCTTTATATGTAGTTCTTAAATTATGTTGGATATTTACTAATTTTGTGTTTTTATTTCCTTGTAGATCCGTTTTACTTTCTCTCCTTCAAAGATGAGAAGGTACCTGAATGAAAGGGAAATGATGAAAAGGAAATCCTGGTAACTATGAAATCACCCCATATTTCATCCTACTGAACAGGCAAACACACGAAGAAGTCAAGTTCTGGTTTGGCGGTCGATGGGAATCACAACTGGGACTTCCCGAAAGCGAACCTCAGGCGTCACCACAGAGCCACCACGCTCGCTAAAAAAAACATTGAAGTACAAATCTTAGAGGACAAATTTACGTAAGTTTACTTTTCTCCTACTTAAGGAACACTTTCTCAGGGAAGATATTGAATTCCATACAAAAGTTATAACAGTATCTCACCAAAATAGGTATTTTAAGTTCTTCTGAAAAAAAAGACACACACAAAACATTTTAACGTTCTAAGTATGTGTCTATATGTGTGTCTGTGTGTATATCTGTAAATAGCACAATCTAAAAATAAAATGTCCAGGTAATACCAATATTGGCATTTAGATTTAGCATATTTCAAAAGTTTGACACGAACATTTTAAAATTATCCTCTCAGTCCATACTGTACATTATCCGAGAGGATTTTTGGAAACTTTAAATTTTCTCAGGAATAGCTTTCACGAATTTGATTAAAGTACCACATATTAAGATACTTGTATAACAGGTAGAATGTAGAGAGGCATATCCTGAATGTCATTGAAATAGGATGTTAAACCCTTTGTATTCGAGAAAAGCTTCCATACTTCTGTTTATCTGGAAAGCTACATATGACGTACTACAAAAATACAGAATTAAGCACATCATTTATGTGAAATAACCCTTTTTGTAGTATATCCACTTCCGAGATATACGTTGTTACTGGTTAGAATTCTTCACTACATTACCGAATTTTTAGGCTAGCGCTGTTCACCTTCCTCTCGCGATGTCAGAAAAAGATTTGGAATTTCTATGTCAAAGTATAGTAACTAACTTTTAAGCATCTGATAGGGTCTCTCCTTTCCCCACTTTGTCTTCAGCAAAATGTGCATTGAAGTACATATGTATATCTACATAGGTTTATATTTATTGAAATTAAGTAAAGAGAATAATAGATTGTGAAGTTATATAAAATGGAATAGAATAAGGCACCTCAATATAATACACTAGATTCTTTAAAATGATAACTTATATTCAGAAGTAACAAAAATTCCATGAAAATGCCTCTTCGATCCCTGGAATTTTCACATGAGTTGTGCTTGAGTAAGACCTATTGAAAGGGATAACAAAATTAAATGTTGAAAATATTTTAAAATGCATTAATTTAGAAACAAGGATCACAGAAACCAAGTAGATTACGGCTTTCTGAAATGTATCTCTAAATAGATCAAAAGATTCAACATAAACCTAATTATCTCTCTCCCCAGTACCAGCATGGGGATTTTTCCCCCGTTTGGAGGTCTGGCACGGGGTGCACTCAGCCTCGTTAAGTCCCGGGGGGACCAGTTGAGGAGCTAATTGATGGAGAAGTAGCGGCCCCATGTCAAGAAGACTGCATAACTGTCCGGGAGGGTTCAGGGCGCTGACCACGTCCCACCTTCCAGTACTGCACCCCACCAATGACGCCTGTGATGGGCAGAGATGGGGACGCAGCGGCTGGGCGGTAAGTCTGGGCCCTTCATGGGCTGTTGCGCTGGGGTGTAGTAATTATCTTTCTTTCTCTACTAAATGTATATGCCATTTAAAAGGAGCAAACTGGTAAAAGAGGCAGTGCTGAGAACATTAAATAACAAAAATGTGATGTTGCACTCACATGACTTTCTCTATCCGTATACTAACTATTCCTACAAACCCTTGTTCTTCTACCATCTTCATGTTAGTGGAGATAAACATTTGTAGAAAGTATATTGTTGGTAACCTTGTTGTAGGTGCAAAGGGAATATGGAAATACAATAGGCTTTGAGCGATAGTCAAAGCTAAATGAAGGCTTTGAAATTCCGCTCCCTTTATACAGCCAAGTAACAAAAAAGCGAATAACGACCTTCCATTTGAGAACAGTATAGGTAGTGCAAAGTTCACACAAATAACCAGGAATATTTCGAAATAGTTCACTCCACAAAGAATGAATTTGAACAAATTGCGTGTTTTAATGAGATCTACATTTTTGTTTGGTAAGCTTTAGTATGTGTGTTATGGTTTACCAGTAATACAGAAATCATTAAGAGTAAACAGGACTATATGGGCTATAGAGAGAAAATTCAAAATATATATTCAACTTGCCACGTGAATATCTTAAACACATGGCCTTTTAATCAACATCGCTAGAACCCTTTTTGGGAAAATCAAAATATTCAAAGAAAATTTCCATTTCAACACTAGATAAGGGTAGCGGAATTTTTAAAAATCTTCTTTCCCATGAAAGTTATTAAACTTAAATACCAACCTTACTTTTTAACTAACTTTTCGTCTTAGGGTTATGCTGTTCACAGACACACACAAGCACGCACACACACACGCACACACGCACACACACACACACACACACACACACACACACACAGGCGCGGACCTTTTTCTAATTTTTGTTTTTTATTCAGGAGGCCTCAAAACATATTTCCGGTGAAATTTTGGAGTCTAATACAATATTTTCCCTAGTTACTATACGTAGTAGAGAACGTAAAATAGTATAAAAACAACAGGATACATAATAAAATTCCTAAACAACATTTTTAACCATAATCTTAGCATGAATAATTTTGGAAAGAATGATGCGCTGCTAGTATCTGTCAAGAGCAGGAAATCACATAACTCTAAGTATTTCAGGCCAGTGCAAGATGCTGAAAACCATTTTCCGCTCGACCTGTAAATTTCCCCAGCCACACTCGTGGTAGTGACATTTCGTTCGATAACATCTTTATGCAGTTTTAAGCCCACACAAAAGGAAATGAGCTTACTCCTCGTTTCATTCTATCCAAAAAAGTGCTAGACATGTAAACCTAACAAGAAAAAATGAGGGTACACTCTTGCCGAAGGCAGAGATAAAGCAGAAGTTTAAGGAAATTTGGTTTCTTGGCTCCCTTCTAGTCTTTTTATGCTGTGATAAGGAAGAAAAATACTTCTCAGTTTTATTCTGTGTTCTGACGGATCCACAAGACGGCTATGTAAAAATAGTACCAATATAGAAGCAAAATGGTAGGTAAACTTATTTTGGCACACAGTATTCCTGTTGAAAAGTTAAATATTCAACATATGCGACATAAACAAAACATATACGACACAAACTATTACATATGGTAGGTAGAAAAATTATTGTTACCCAAAACTTAGACATAATTATTTCTACGGAAATATGTTTGAGATTTCCTTAATAAACAAAGCAGTTTTAGAGAACGATTCGAGTGTGTGTGTGTGTGTGTGTGTGTGTGTGTGTGTGTGTGTGTGTGTTTGTCTGTGTGTGAACAGCATAACTAAAACCAGAAATTTAGTAAATACCAGATTTGTAGATCGGTTCACAATTAATACAATTAGTGTTAAATATTCCTCGAATGTGCTGTGAGTTCGTCTCATTCTAAAATAATTTTGGATAAAGTAGTACGGATAGAGAAAATGTTCTATTATGAAAAATACAAAGGGAATTTAAATATAAAATCTATACCAAATATTTTTGGAACATTCTTTATTAAACCTTTAGTTTTCTCATGCTGGACTATCATATGGCTATTAATGATCTTAAACGATTCTTCTTTGTTGTCGCATGAGGTCATTAGTAAAAAAGAAGCCGACTTAGGTCATGCTAACATTATGTTTTGCGGTCTGCATAGTGGACATAGCCAAGTAACTTTGTATTTTCTAGTTTGAAGAGCTTATAGGTATATAACGGTTTATTCCAATCTTCTGACCCCAAGTGAAGTTGGCCGGTACTATCCAAAGGATAGATTAGAATATTTAAATATAAATAAACAAGCACTTAGATATCAATTAATACTTTCATCGATGTTAAGTAAAGTAAGAGCAAAACGAAATCTTTATGAATTTTTATATATAAGTGGTGTCTCTCTCTCTTTTGTATACGGTCTTTTGGTCAGTATACGGTCTAATTTAGTCAGTATAGGTACTGCGTGCGTTTAAAGATTCCAGGAGATCAAGCGTAAGTTTGGACACAGAATCACGAGCTCTAAAACCACCTCCTGAGGAGACCAGCTGGTACAGGGAGTTTTATAACAGTTTGTTTTTTCCTTTTTTAATTTGCCTGGTAACCTAATAGAATCCCTTAAAGAAGCGTTGGTATCTACAATATTTCCCATACATGTTTTTTGTTGACAGCCATAACATATATCAACACCTCTGTTGTATTCCAATTCCTGTATGTTGGTGTCTTGCTGAGAGATGCTTGGAACCTTATCATGGAGTTCTCATTTTTGTTAATGCAGAAGCTGAGCTATCGTTCATGTTAAGCGATGGTGTGTACTGTTTTGAAGCAATTTGCAGGAAATTGCTCTAACAGTTTTGAAGAAATTATAATATATTTAAGATACTTTATGACAACTGTAAATATTGAGTTTTCTGAAAGTAGCCTTGAAGTGATCTTTCTTCTTCTTCTTCGCTTTATGTTAGGATAATCGCCTGTTTTGTACAGAATCAATCCATTTTTTCATTTCTTTTTTTGTCATCCCGGATTTCTTCTTGCTTCCGGAATTTGTCTCTTGCTATTCTCACTAATCATTCATCTGACATCCTGGATATATGTGCATTCCATTCCTCCTTCCATCTTTTTACCCGTTTAGTCACCGGTTGGACCTTACATATCTCTGATTTCTACTGGTTGGGCTCCTGCTTCATAAATTGTGACTTTTGTCTCTTTTCCAAATGTTTATTTACCCGTACTAGCTCATTAATACATTCAAATATATATATATATATATATATATATATATATATATATATATATATATCTTTTTTTTTCTTTTAAAATTTGATTGTTAATTTCTTGGGCTATATTTTCTTCACTAGAACTACACCCAGGTAATAGAAATGCATTACCTGTTCTACAATGTTGTTTTCAATTTCTCATTTACATATCCATTCTTTGCTAAAGGTTAATACTTTTGCTTTATTTATGGAGATTTTCATATTGAACTTCTTACATTTTCCATAAAACTCGTACAAAGGTCTTTGCCGTTATCCTCCGTTTTTTGTCAAAATAATCCATAAGAGTTAGAGATTACTTCCTACATAAATATTTA
Organism: Tenodera sinensis; assembly: GCA_030765045.1. Lineage (NCBI taxonomy): Eukaryota > Metazoa > Arthropoda > Insecta > Mantodea > Mantidae > Tenodera > Tenodera sinensis. Next base: position 82,941,812 of record CM060966.1, read on the forward strand.
GGTCTCGTTAAAATACACAATTTTTGTCCAATACATACATTGTGGCACTTACAGGAAATAAGTTTGCTTTCAAGTTCCTGTTATGCTGTGATAAGTGCCATTCAAAGTGGTGTGAGGTTTCGTATTACGATACCCTGCAATGTACGGGAGAGTTTATTTTATGTAGAATACATGTAGTAAGCATGTCGGCCAGCCTGTCAGTGAGTACGGATTGTCGTCGAGTGATTGTTTCGTAATAGTCAACATATAAGATACAGAGAAACTAAAAAGGACATTGAAAAACTGAGAAAGATTATCAGAAGAACAATTGTGTATTGTAACAGCAGAAAAGACCTTACACTGTGTTAACAACATGAAGGAAATTGTGCATTTGTAGTAAAATTTAGAGGACAATAAAGTGATACAGAAGTAACAGGATTTTGGATTTTGCGAGTTTGTTACAATGCTTTGGAACTTTCAACACTTGCTATGGTCGTGATAGGAACCTTTTCCCTCATAAAAAAGTGTCAGTGCAGTGATAAGAGGCATTTATTTTGTATCTTAGAATCCAAGTAAACGTATTGTGTTCTATGCAATAAATAAGAGGTAAAGGCAATAAACTGTATGGCCATGTCTTATCCTTTGTATTCAGAAAGCGTAACCATCTCACTTCATACCCATGCAATGCTTCGAACGCATTTGGCCTTACGTATTCTTTGATAATTTTGGTAGATTACATGTGTTATTTGCATATGTTCTATACAAGATGTATAAATGTGCGTCTGAAGAAATAAATGGGTGATTTCTGACAGAAGAAATACGTTTGTTACCTGCTTTCTTATATGCATGGCAGCTTGGCAAACAGAAGTCTGAGATCTCACTGCGTAAGCTTTGCCGGCCGGTGTCAATAAATAGAAAATGATTATCCGTGTTTGTGGGTCGTAGTCTAGTGGAAATTCTTCCAACGTTTCGTCAGAAGCTGCGTCGAACATCCTCAGTGGCGTGGCCTTAGTCATTGCCAAGACTGGCAGTACCGTGATGTCATTTTCATTCAATATTGTAAAACTAATGAAGAAGAGATAGATTTTCCATATGCATAATGCCATATGTTTCAACATTAAGGACAACGCTTGGAAGTTTCCAATTCCACCTTACCGTTTTCCTTCGCAGTAAACCGTGAACCACGTTACATGGATAGAAGCAGCTACTTTAGAGGTGTCTGTGAATTTGCAATAATTAAGGATGGTTGTGCAGTTATACCTATTAAATTTTTTACAGTGGTTTTTATAATCTTAAATAATTTTTAGCGTTTGAAAACATCACAACAGTTAATAGATGAAAAGCTGCATGAACGAAATGATTATATCCCAATGAATTCTTGCATATATTAACTATAATTCGCTATAAAAGAAACAAGTAAATTAAATACAGTTATGCATCCACTGTCCAACCGAGAATTCAAGGAAGCGATGTGGATATCCCAACACAGGTTTAATGGTCCTGAGTAGGCTATCAGCAATCTCATGTACCATTTTCTAGAGTTTCATACATTTTAGAAATCGGGGTTATAATTATTACACTCTTTAGCGGTGGGTTCAGGGTGTAAAATGCACCTTAACGGTAAGAATCAAGCGTTGTTTACTTATCTAAGTAAATCCTTTCCAGCTGTGAGTTTCGCTTTTAAACTTACAAACTGCTGTTTAGAGCAACGGCATTTTAATTACCTTGCTGAGCATTACATGTTGACGTCTAAATTGCAACGGCAGGAAAAGACAGAATAACTAACAGCGTTAGATGTGTTGCTTGCAGCACATAGCGTCTGCAGGTGTATGTTTGGTGCATTAGTCACACTCCACCTACCTCACGCCATTCTGCAGCAAATTTGTAGCCTGAAATTTCAGCTACACGGTTCTCTGGAGTATTTCAAAACCCTTAGGAAAACCAGCTGCCGGAAAATTTCCAGAAAGGCTGGGAAATGAAAACTGGGACCCTACTGTTCCCTAAGTAAATTTTTCCCATCTACAATTCCTCTTGTTTCTCGCCAGTCACGCATACTACTAGAATTCATGAATAGGCAACACAGGGCACTCAGAGCCTGCGTCTGGCCAGCTCTGAATAAGTGAATAAGCACGAAATGAACTGATTTATCTAGTAATTGCTAGAGTGAAGGAGTGGATGCATACCTCAGTAGTTTGTGAATGCGTGAAGAGCGTGCGAGAAAATGGGTGATAAATGAGCCGCTAGTTAATGGAGAAATAAATGAGAGTCTATGTGTGCCTTAATTGCAGAGGGCAGAAAGAAGAAAACTATACAAACTAGAGCGTATCTGAAGCGCATCTTTGATTATTTATTAGCTGTTCAATAATGAATGGTTGTATTTATTACGGTATTTTGGACGTGGCAGTGCTAAAGATAGGACTGTGATTTTTAATGACTTTTAATTTAAAACTCTTGATATGCATTAATTTACCTAATTTACACTACTTCGAAATGTAATTTACATCATCCTTGAGGCACTTGTTCTAAGAATTTGTCAACATGCTAATTAATTCATTGACGTATCTTCATCAAGATGCGTTCTAAGGAAAAGTAAGAGGTGAGCATAATTTGTTGTTATGTCAAAGCTATAGGGTGGTAACTTCAATAGATTTTAATATGCATTAAGTACCCCAAAGCTTTGGCCTAATCCCATGTATTATGTGCTTCAAGTTGATGGCCATTTCACAAAACTGTATTGACATGCCTTTCATTATCATTTTAAGCAGTGCACCTTACTAATTGTGAAGTAAACTAACGGAAATGGGTTAGAATGTAGGCAGAATTAACTACACTTGAGAATTGCGTCCTTAATACATTATGATGGATATTCTACATGCATTGAATATTGTCTCTTGTATTTCCTCTTTCCATTGATGGCTTACGGGCTTACTGTAGCTCTATTTCATCATTTACCTGGACTACCTACACTCATCTTTGTCTTAGAGTTTTATAAAATCCATTATATGGAACCTTATATCATCGTTCTATTAATATTCTTTCCTGCTATATGTTTTATTTCGCCATTTATATAAAATGTGTCACTTCGTCTATACTTTTCAGTTTCTCCCTAAATATTGCTTTATTGATCTCCAAAATGTTCTCTTCAACCATTTGAGTCTAACCAGTAAGCACATTTTACACGCAGTTTACAGCTTTAAAGGACTTCTTTCTTAAACTGCATTTCTTTCACAGCATTGGAGAAGAAATACAGCGAAAATTTAGTTAGTAGGAGGGACTATCCAGCCACACTTAGCTATAATTACAGAATGAAAAAAACTACTGGTTTACAATCAACCAAGTTTCCCTGCAATACCGCTCTGTTCTACAAACCATTGTTACAAAATCCTATTTTGCTACATACTTCATGTTAACTGAGATTAAGGCTACATACATGGTTTCATTAAATATAAGGAAGTATATAAAATGTTCCATTAAAAGAGGAGACTGTCTTGTACATCAAAATTTACAATGTAGCCAGTAATTCTAAAAAAAGTATGCAACTTTATTTGAGGAGTTTAACTTCAGCGATTTCCAACAAAAAGACTAACATTTTAAAATAAATAATTTTGAATTATTGATGTAATACAAGGAATACAGGCGTTTGAGGAGATAGTTCATTCATTAAAATACGGGTGGGTAACTAGATATTCCTGAAAATTCAAAATATAATATTTATCAGCCGTACAAATAACTTAAGCATGAGATATCTTACTCTAAAGAGTTAGCCACTTTTTATAAAATGTTCAAAATGTTTTCCAAGTAAGTGTAGAGGTGGAAGGATTTTCTTTAGAATGACAGTAATTTATACATGAAAGTTGGTGAACTAAAATACGAAGAATAGTATTCATCCAACGTTTATTTTTGAGTTACATTATTTACACACACACACAAACACACACACACACGCATACACACAGACCTTTTTCTTTTTACTCAGAGGCTTCAAAATACGTATTTCTGTTAGAATCTGGATATACAATTTGTATGTGAAATGTAAATAGCTTCAATAACTTCCTTTCTGTTTTGTAGTGGCAGAGAAAGTAAAGAGTTAGGGCAGTTTCGAAAACTGGTGCAATAAAGTGAATTGATAGCGTGTATTCCAGGCGTAAGTGATGTAAAAATGAAAACATTCTATTTTCGGTGCGAACGTTAAATGACAGCACAAACTTTTTATTCTTTTCACGGTGTTACAGTGAAACATGAATCGATGCCCGTAACATGGGAATTCAGCTTCAGTGCACATATTCCTTTCTCATCATGTGTAGCCATACACCAAATCCGATTTAATAGAACGATGCATGACCAACTTTAATCATGTTTCATGTGTTGCTTAAAAAAGGTACATATACGTACAATGTAAACAAAGAGAATATATAATCCCGTTACCTCTGTATTAATGGGCTATTGAAAATGTTTCGTTCATTTGGCTAATTCTTGCTTCTTCATACTACTACAAGTATATGGACATTTCATAATGTCAAATCAAACAAATACACTAATAAACAGAACCCTAAGATATACAAAATTAAAACTCACTTATACTCTTTTCATTGATTTTGTTGCTCATTTTATTCTTAACGCTATTAATTGTCGAGTAAAAATACTGACACAATGCTCCATTTATATCAAATAATTGAGTTTCGCAGTGCATATTAGTTCAAACGCAACAGGGTTAGATAACAAAAATAGCACACTCAGCTCAAAATTGTTTAAATCACTAAGAGTAATAAACCAATAATCGTATAGTTGTACAAAATACAATAATAAAAGCAAATGTAACTGTCATTGAAGCTCACTGAGCACTCAAGCACACATGTATTTTAATCTAATTCATAAATAGCAATCATCTTCCAAATTGTCGCTTTGAAATTTCATTCTCTTTGCTTGTCTAGAACATAAAACAGCGAAGAAATACTATTAGTATGTAACTACAAACTATAAATATAACTACAAAGTATAAGTATTTGAAAATTCAAATAACAAGGAATATCTTGAAAATGGCCATCTCCACACAAAAAAGAGTAGTTAACAGAAATTCTGTGCTTTTACGAGATCTACATCTATGCCTTTTGTGCGTCTCTTACAGTTTACTTATTCTTTTGTGTACGATTGTACTCTTCGAGGTAGTTCAGAGGCTCCCTGACTGACCGAGCCCTCATTTTCATTGAGGCCCCCAATTGGAAACTTATTATTCCTAAGAAGCACGTGGTATCTATCAAACGTTCCTATACCTTCCAGTTTCTCTTCACTATTTCATTTTGGCGTGCTATATTACCCTCTAATTCTGCGTCCAGCTGTATTTCTATACACACTCCATCAAAACTACAAGTTGTACAAAGGTACCCAAATGTCTGTGACTGTTCATGTTTTATGAAGGCAATGCTTAAGTCTTTTGAATTCGTGTTCGATAGAATAAATAACGTTATCTTGGCGAAGCGATGACTTAATTAGAGTTATTGTGATGAAGCCTGAAACACTTTTCGCGTTGCATAATCTTTCAGAAGTGTTCGGAGGTGTTCCTTTTTTTTGTTTTTGTTTTTTTGTTTTTTTTTAATAGCTTTCATTTGCGGGGTTGACAACCTGACAATTTTTCAAGTTGTATGACGGGCAAATTTTAGTGTCGACAGATGACGGATTTTTGTAGGGATATTGTTCATTAATTCTAGATATATTGGTTTTATATACAGGATCATCCAAATACATGTGAACCGCCACGCGGAAAGACCATAGCAGCAGCTGATATACACAAGGTCACGAACATCACTTGTTTTTCTCTGTTCTGCTCACAATCAGTATTGTGCTGACGCGATATCGCGATATCGTGATTACCAGTGTGCTCTATTATTTAGTCCTGTACTTAGTCACAAAGTGTATTATGGCTCAGCATTTGTTTTCTACTATACAGCGTGCATTTATGTATGATTGATATGTATTAATACAGTCAGCTCGCCAAGGTAAAGTACGATTTGCAGAAAGATTTCTGTTCAATATATTATATATATATAATCGTTATTGGACCACTGAGAAACCAAATTGTTCATGAAATACCCCTTCACAACGAAGAAATTGGTGTATGGTGTGCTATTAGAGTTATAGGCCCACTTTTTTCGAGTCAGCAGTTGACGCCCCTACATACGTGAATACAATTTTGCGCCCCCTTTTTTTTAGAGAATTAACCTACAGGGAGCGTGATTTGCGTTTTTGGCAACAACACTCTGCAACAGCTCATTCACCCAAATCGTTTGATGAGAACAACTGAAAGTGTGTTTCAGGACAGAATTATAGTAGAAATTTGTGGCCCCTTTGGTCCCCCGACATAGTCCCCTGCGATTTCTATCTCTGGGGTAACTTAAAGCATAAACTGTAGGTACAAGGCAAACCCACACACCCTCGAGGAATTAAAACAAAATATACGGGAGGAAATTGCCAGCATTTCTCAACGTGAACTATGGCGAGTGATGGATAATGTTCTAAAGAGGTGCCAAAAATGTATGGACAACGACGATGGCCAGTTTCAGCATCTGCTATAATTATATTGCTAAGTAAAGCCTTTAAAGTAGTTTTAAAAATGCTGTATAATTTTATCCGCGCTGTTCTATGACAGCGGCAGTCGGCGACGAGCGCAGAGGACCCGTACAGACAAAACACCGCGCAGCCAGTTCACAGTCTTTTGGATCGTCCGTTATACCAGGTGGCCTACTTCAACCGGCCCTAGGGTAAGTAGATAACCCTGGGTGCGTTAAAAGAGTTGCAGAAATCTCTGGGGTAAATCCAGTCAGAGGCGTGCGTGAGTTTTGTTCTGCTTCTAAGAGCGAAGCGGCAGAGGAAATGCCCAGGCTTCAACTGGCATGTGCAGAGCGTGATAATAGAGAGAAACAGTCTTAGAATATTTTCTTCTTCACTTACAATACTTAATTTTCCAGAGAATAAGCTCACTACTGTGTATGCTGCTATTGTTTAACATTACGGATTACAAATTAGCGATGAAAAAAAAAAATTTGGTTGCTTAACGATGCTGTCAATTGCTAGGATCACATCAGCGTCGCAGGTGTGCGGGAATTTTGTCCCGCAGGAGTTCTTTTACATGCCAGTAAATCTACTGACATGGATCTATCGGTTTTAAGCATACTTAAAAACCATCGGTCTGGGCTGAATTTGAATCCGCGACCTTGGGAACAGTAGGCCAGCGTCTAAACAACTGAGCAACACAGACCAACCCCGTTACCGACGTGGATATTTGCTCCGCTAGGAGATCTGGCACGGGGTGCACTCAGCCTCTGTAGGTCCCTGAGGGGCAAATTGAGGAGCTATTTAATAAAACAGTAACGTCCAGGAGAGCCGAGAAACTGACCACGTCCCACCCTCAAGTTCTGCACCCCACTCATGACACCTTTAGTGGGCATAGTTGGGGTATACAATGGCCGTGCAATAAGCCGCGGCCCGCGAAAGACTGTTGTGCTAGGGGTTATTAACCCTAGTATTACCAAGGCAGGTACTTTATGCCTACCTTATGTAATTTTTTGAATTCTGTCTTTTAAGTTTTTGATTAAAGGCAGTTAATAGCTATTGTTAGTCATTGTTTCTACTACGAATTGTTTGTTTTAAACGTTTTCATTGTTGGTCTTTTTGAGAAAAGTAGTGCTCTGTCGGCATAATGTGATTCATGTAAAAATGGAAAAAAGAAGTAGTTAAACCGCGTTAAGTATTACCATTTTAAACATGAACAGATATAATAGACAATTTTAAAATAAATCTGTTTTAAACTTTTTACACAATTTGTTACCACTTCCATTGGTAATGGAAGTTCTATAATAACCCCTCCTTAGCGCAACAGCTCATGAAGGGCCAAGGCTTGCCGCCCAGCCGCTGCGTCCTCCACCTCTGCCCACTACAAGCGTAATCGGTGAGGTGCAGTACTGGAGGGTGGGACGTGGTCAGCACCCCTATCCCTCCCGGCCAGTTATGCGGCCTTCTCGATCTGGGGCCGCTACTTCTCAAGTAGCTCCTCAATTGGTCCCCCCGGGACCTAACGAGGCTGAGTGCACCCCGTAACAGACCTCCCATAGGAGATAAAATCCCCATGCTGGTTCCGGGGATCGAACCCTGGTCCTTCGCGCCAGAGGCAAGCGTATTACCAACTGCGCTACGGAGGCGGTCGTTCTATAATGATTGACACAATATCTAACGTGATTCATATAAAAATGTAAGACAGCAATAGTTAAGCAGCTTTAAATGTTATCTTTATAAACATAACAGAATATAACACCCAATTTTAAAATATTATTTTTAAAATTTCTTAGACATTTTATTACTAGTGGTGGTCACAAAGTACCCCCCGCCCCCTTGGTAATCTAAGTTCTGGAATAAGGCTTGGTAATGCTAGGGTTAAATCTCTGTCTACCGCTTAGGCTTATTCATATTGCAGAGGAATTCAAATGCTATTATCAGAAAAAACAAAATATATATTTTATTTGTCGCGCAGATACCTTAAACATATGAAGATGTAGTTTAGAAAAATTAAATCATTTATAACGATCAACAGTAATCAAAATGTATCTAAAAGTAGCGATGAAGTGCTATTCCAAGTTTGGTATTCAAACGCCTTTTGCTTTGTGAATTATGGACTCTCAAAATATGAACTTCTTCCTAAAGTTGTACCTTATTTCACTTGTGTAATAAAGAGAGTCAAAATGAATATAATTCAAAACAATTGGGAATTGGCACAGATCCCAAGATGAATAAGTAATGTATATTTAGTAACAAAAAAGAAAGGTTTGTGGTGGCAACAAATAGCCTGTTTCATTTATTCCCTAATATACACTTTAAGTGAATTTACAATTTACAGTAACATTTATTTTTAATGTGTTTTTGATATTTTGCCTGTGAATTTTGTACCTCTTTTTTTTTTTTTTTTTTTTTTTTTTGAGGGCTCCATAGATATGTTATAAGATAATTTTACGCGGCATATGCTATTCACATAAAATCATTTTATCTTACTGATGAGAATTAAAAAAACACTTTTAGAAATATTACAAAAATGATGAGCATTCTTGTATAAATATCTCTCAATAATAAATTATGAATATTTTCTTCTTTTTCTTTTTGCTAATAAGATTTAGGCCTTTTTGGCCTACTCCGAGGCTAAGCGAATTGGTTGCTCCATCTTTCCCGTTGTCGTCCAATATTTCTCGATCCTGATGGTTTATAAAAGAAAACTTGCGCTGGATATCTCAGACGGAACATCTTAGAACTTGGTTCCCCACTCTTTCTAATATCGTTGAATCTCATGAGTTATATTTTCTTGCATGAGTTGTACTCTTATGTCAATATTTGTCATTCTATCTGATCTTGTTGCTTACAATAATAGTTGAAAGAATCTAGTTTGGGCTGCCTCTAATCTAGATTTTTATCTAGATCGTAGCATCCATGTTTCGCAAGAATACTTTAGTATGGATTTTGACACAATATTGCGTGGTCTTTGTTTCATTTCTCTATACTTTTTCAATAATATATTCATAGATAAAAATTTGTATACCTTTTGTCCTCTTCTGCCATTGGTTTTGCTTTTTTTCCAGAAATTTTCATCTTATATTTTTTCCCTGCTTCATTTAAATATTTGGCTACTCTTTATGATTCTGTTACATACTCAGATATCAATGCCTGCTCATCTACAAATAATATAATGCACATATTTTTATTGATAAAGACTATTTCTGTGGGTTTATATTTTATCCTCTAATCTTCGATTATTTTGTTTAAATATAAATCGAATAATGTAGGTGACAATGCGCACCCCTATCTTACTCCTTTGTTAACTTGCACTCTTTCGTTGTTGATTGTTATTATTATTTTATTATATAGTGATTTCATAGAGTGAAATTACCTATGAATATTAAAATAACAATAAAGGCACAGTGAAGATAGAATGTGAGTAGCTATTATCACCATTAGGCCCTTATCTTGGGTTTCCATCCGGATTTTCCAGGTGTGGTGTAAATTCCTTGGTATCTCAGCCATTAAATTAGTGATAGTCTCTGACCTTTAACCAGAGAACCGAGCTGTACGCGTTTCTGACCAACCTTGTTTTTCCCAACTCCAACGTACTATCCGCTCTCATCCAAAAGGGGTGGTGGTAGGTGGGCAGGGGACTTTGGATTCGCGTTCGGAATTAATTAAAGGTAGAGAGGTGTTGCAGACGAAAACTCATGCAAAAGCTTACACATGTTAACCACCCTTATCCCCTGAACACTGTGATAATAAAAGAAAAAAGGAAAGAAAGAAACGGTGTGAAAATTGCATCCCTAATGAACTTTGCTGTGAAACCGCAGGATAAAATTACAGTGTACCAAATTCCAGCTCAGAGAGAGAGAGAGAGAGAGAGAGAGAGAGAGAGAGAGAGAGAGAGAGAGATGGGGGTAGCGAGAAGCAATTATCTTTTTTGCTGTTCTAGCAGACGAGCTGCTGGCCACTGGTTAAACTTTGGGACAGGATCCGTTACCTTTCCCTAACTAGGCGAAACATTAGCGGAATTCGTGTTACTTCAATCACTGGCAACCAAGTGAGGCCTGGGGGAACACAGCAATGCCGAATTTGCACGTCAAAGAAATACATTAGTCAAATGACAATTAGAACAGAATTCAATACACATTTAGATTCTTCTAGGTCTTAAAGCTTAGGAAAGAGGCTACCGCCTAGCATCTGGTACACTCTAGTGTCCTCAGCTTATCAATGGTGTTCAGTTAAAGGCGTTTATAAATTATTGTGCGTATAATGTCCTGGATGTGGCATATTTAGAAATGCCCCTGATATGTGTTTGTATTTTCATATATAAATATGTACATACACGTGTATATACACATATATACAGGTGTTAATGAACTGTATCTAAGTAACTTGAGAGACTGTAGATGATAATAATATAAGTAAGTTAGGAAATGTGTGATCCGTGGCTAAGCGTAACGCAGTTATATAGTCTTGAACGATTTGTATCAGATGTGGATAGCTCGGTGTTAAAGCAAAGTCTAGAGAAAACTTGGTTTAGAATGCCTTTAAAACTGTTGTCCTAGTATAGAGATATCGATTTTCAGCAGCTCTTGTTAGCATTCTAAAACTTTAATGCCACAAAAATGTCTTAAATCCTACATTAATCCCTTGATAGTGCGATGCTGAACTTGATTAACTGTCCTCTTGCGTTATGTACCCTACTCTAGAGACATTTCTTTAACTCTTCTTGCGGCTTAATTCATAACACCAAAAGCTGTTACTCCGATAGTCATGAGTTCGTTTCTTGCCGTGCAGTTAGTCTTTTATTATTTTTTTTATTCCATACGAAGAGCATTAACACTACTATCATTTCCTTTATTCGGTTTTTGGATAGAGTACGACAATCTTCCTTCAGTGCTGTCAACTTTGATATGAAAATTCAGCTCACCATTTCGAGTATTTCTTCTAAAGTGACGTAAAGTATTAATAGTATATTGCGTGTCAAGAACTATAAGTGACTCTTATGAGGTCGAGAATGCATTTTGAGCATAGAAGGCCCTTACTGTCGAGTTTTTCCAAGCATTTGAGATCTGATAAGTAACTTACAGTTCGTGCTTAACCAATTACTTTTTGCAATACTTCAAAAAACCTAAAAAACAATAATAAATCACAATTGTATTTCCATATTTTATTGGACATTAAGAAAAATCTGATGTGCTGCACTCACATGACTTTATCTACTCTTGTACTAGCCATTCTTACGAGCACTTATTACTATATCTTCTTTGTGTTAGTTGAGATAAACATTTGTACAAACTATCTTATTGCTTACTTCCTAGTAGGTGCAAGGGGAATGTTAGAATACAGTAGGGTTTGTGCGATAGTCAAATCTTTTAAAGCTTTGAGATCCCGTTCTCTTTGTACTCTTAACATATAAAAAATGAACAACGATGTTCCATTTCACAAAAGTTTTGTTTTCCGAAACTCACACATAAGAAGAAATATCTCCGAAATGGTTCACCTTACAAGAAAATTTATTCAGGCATAAATTGTGTATTTTAGCAAGACCTACATTTGTATAGTAAGATTTTGTCTCTCTCTTACGGTTTACGAGTTATTCAGAAGTCACCCAGAGTAAATAGAAAATTCAGAATATACATTTCATTTGTCATACAAATATATTAAACATATGGCATTTTAATCAAAATCGTTAGAGCCATTTTTACGAAAAGGAAGTTTTCGAAAAATTTTCCATGTAAAGGGTAGTTTAGGCTGGGGCTATTTTCTTCAAAATCTTCGTGTCTTATCCTTGGGGGACATTAAATTTAAATACCAACTTTGGTGTTTAACCGACTTTTCGTTTTTGAGTCATGCTGTCCACAGAATGAGAGAGTGACAGACACACAGACTGACACACCCACACACCCACACGCACTCACACACACGGACCGTTTTCTAAAAATGCTTTTTTTTTGTATTCAGAGGGTCTCAAAACATATTTCTGGTGAAATCTCGACATCAAATTTTTGGGTGGAATACAATACTTCCTTCTACTTAACAGTAATGTAAACCCCGCGCGACAGCCCACGAAGGGCCAAGGCCTACCGCCCAGCCGCTGCGTCCCCCACCTCTGCCCACTACAGGCGTCATTGGTGAGGTGCAGTACTGGAGGGTGGGACGTGGTCAGCGCCCCGAGCCCTCCCGGCCAGTTATGCGGTCTTCTCGACCTGGGGCCGCTACTTCTCCATCAAGTAGCTCCTCAATTGGTCCCCCCGGGACCTAACGAGGCTGAGTGCACCCCGTGCCAGACCTCCCAGAGGGGATAAAATCCCCATGCTGGTACCGGGGATCGAACCCGAGTCCTCCGCGCCACAGGCAAGTGCGCTGCCAGCTGCGCTACGGAGGCGGCCTCTACTTAACAGTAGAGAAAGTAAAAAATGAATTCTCAATGTGAAAAAATGAAATGCTACATCTAAATTATATGTGCAAAACCTTATCCACACTTTTGTTAATGAATTTTGCAATAAATTATTTACTGGAAGTGAATTAAATCGACTCTAATGTTAACAACACGTCCAGTTGCACATTTAATTGTTCAATCAATAAATAATTCATACGTTTGTATACTTTGCAAACTAATTCATAACTTATTTTTAGGTTACTTACTGTACCGTAAGTATTAAGGATCAGTCCAACTGGTACCGTAAATATTAATGGCCAGTTTTAGCCTTGTTGCAATGAGATTGATAAATTAGGTGTAAATTTAGCTTGCAGTAACAAAACATGTGTTAACAATGATTAACTTACACATCAAGTATTGCAAAAATATTTCTACGTTTCGCCCCTTAAACAATTTCGAATTTTGAAAAACCGCATATGAATGTATTAACCACGATTCAGCTTTTGCTAGCAAGAATTGTAGTTAATTGTACTGACATGTTGAAATAAAAGTTCATAAATTGAAAGAGATTTTAAAGTCTAGACCAAAACATTATTAATATGCACTACTCAAACAAAATAAAGAAAGAAAAGAAAAAAAGTAGTGCATGAGACTAGAATTCGAAAACGATGATGACCTTATACTCAAACTTAATATCATTGTTCCAGAAAGATACGTTCCAAAACGTCACTTCATTTTCGTATGCAGTGCTCACGAATAGCCGATATTAACCGGCTCTTTGGAAACTTATAGACATAACCTCGAAATTGGAACAAGCAGGCCATAAGTCTCCTGTCCGAAAGTACTTAACACATTCTCATATCGTTTGAAAATGTATGTTTCCACTACGTGTCACTGCAGGTTGTGTTTAACGTAGCTATTTGTCCCATAGAAACAACTTTGTTCTCTGGACTAGATAAATATTTACTGAATAGCTCTCATTTCAGAGCAGTTAACCTGTAAAATATCTAAGGTGTGTGTGCAATATCAAGGGAATGTCACCAAATGTAATATTCTCCATTGATACCCATTTTAAATACAAATGCGTGTTATCATTATAAACTTATGATGGGATGTACACTGTGTCTGTTGTCATAACTTCAGAAGATGGTGACAATTTTATTCCAACAGCTATAGTATTCTAGCGAGAAAGGAATTTAGAGTGAGAGGCAGAAACATGAATTAGGTATTTGGGAAACATCATCGTCTCTGTGTTTTCCCTTCCATATTTAGAAATACTGGGCCATTGAAACAGGACTAGGGAAGTACGTAAACGTGCTTCCTCCAATCACATGAATTTTCCTAAGAGACATGGATATTCCTGGTAAATTCTACGTTAAACAAAAATAGCGTTATTCTTGTTATATCTGTTTATTCACTACACGCATTTTTATGTGGAGTCCATTAGAAAATGTAGTGAGATAAATAGTAGTACTAGTGAAGCTTTGCAGAGCAACCTGTCGATCTTCACATTCTGCACATGTGGGAATTTGTATGCGTCCGTGCGTGTGTGTGTGTGTGTACTTTATAGGTTTTTACATTGCATTGCATTTCGATTGACAGAAGATGAAATAACTATCAAGCTTATTACCTGTTTCACACAATTATTTATTTTTATGTAATGTCCACAAAAGCTCGCAAGACCATCTGTATCTTTTTCAACGATAATCAAAGCTGCTCGACTATTGCCAACATAAGATTAAGTACTAAGGGTTTCACAGCTTCACAAAATGGCATGGGAGCGAGTTCATATAGTATTCGTTGATATCCTCTTTGACATTGATCATGGAATAATAAAGCAATCAAATTAGGTATTCCTTTGCTCTGTCTTGTGTTTTCTTGGTAGTTTTGTGTATCTTGGTTACTGAGAATAAAACGTTATATTGCCGTTACTTGCGCTCGTTTCACACTGGGACACAGGGGACAGCCACCAGTGGCGCTCACTATTAATTGTGGTGAACACTCACTGCTGTCACTGCTGTCTGACACTGTAGGCATTGCCAACTGATTAGTTAGTAGACTCCCAAGAAGCAGGACGACACTCTACTTCACTTATAACATCTTCCATGTTAATCAAGTCTAAACTCAAGCCTACAAGACGTATAATGATTGTTTCGCTGTATCACTGTGCTTAGAAATGACTGTTGGCATTTCCGCAATGTCGTGTCTGTGATCTTGTCCCCTGTGCGAAGACTCCAAATTAAGGCATGTACGCAGTGGCCTTGTCCGTCACATGCGGTGAGGGTGGCTCGGAGTGAATGCTCCAATTCAAACGAATGTATCTTTATCAGTAACCGTCACTGGCGACTGTAACCAATGTCCCAGTGTGAAACGAGCATAAAAGTGCTATTATTTCTTTCTAATGCTATTTTCAGAGTGAGTTAACCGGAATGCGACAACGTGGAACTCGCTCAGCTGCACTAACGAGAAAACATCCATCACAAACAATTGCACTTGTGGTTGTTGAACAATGCTATTGCCCTGTATGTTGTTTATGTGTATGTGTATTGTTTGAGTTTCTAAGGCTCCGATAGTTTTAATTAACTCTCAAGCTGTCTTGTGTAAGATTTTTTAAAATGTCTCCAAAGAAACGCAAAGACATTGGGAAATGTACGCAAGGCTAGAAGTTGTAGGCATAAACAAAAATTAGGTATCTATCACGTAGATAAAGGAGACATGTTCAATAAATGTCTGTTGAGTGAAATGCCTATTCAATGTCTAATTCAACATATTTCCCGACACCTAATTCCTGTTCACCTCTTATGTCTTAACATCACTGAGGTACAGTATAAGAAAGCCGTACCATAACATGTAGTTACAAATTGGAAGATGTTTGGAAGAAGAAGCCTGAAAGAAGGGTATTGAAGGAACGTGGGATGTACTCGGCAGTTCTATTCGTCGTCAAGATTACCACACATTGGACAATCTTCGGAAATTATATGCAATTCAGCAAATTGACATCCACGATTTCAAACACGCCGTCCAGGATGGGAGCTGTTATTCAAACCAGGGATGATACCACCCCTTACCGAAAATGTGCAAAAATACCCTATGAATTAGAAAATATGCGACTATATGAGTATATAATTGAAAATGTAATTGTTTTAATTAAAGCTTGCGCCACTTGAGTAGCAAACATGTAAGTATAAACTGAAGAAGTTTGTACATCGAAACTTGTTCTAATTGGAAATAAAAGAAATAATGGTCCCACTGTTTTAAGTTAAAGTATACATAATCTTATTACATTTATAAAAAGTTTGCTTTAAGCAAAAATAACATATGAGCTTATTAAATAATTTATAAAGATATTGTGAAGGGACTTCTGAGTATTACTCTTCCTTTTATCGCGAGTGTATCTTGTCAAATGCCCTTTTGCTCTAAGTACGGAATGAAGTCTAATACTATTATCGGATTTATAATATTATTTTGGTGTATTTGTAAACCTATAAAATTACTTAGGTCCATAAGTATTGATATGTAACAACAACAACAACAACAATAATAATAATAATAATAATAATAATAATAATAATAATAATAATAATAATAATAATAATAATGATAATAATGATAATAATAATGATAATGATAATGATAATGATAATGATGATAATGATGATAATGATGATAATGATAATAATAATAATAATAATAATAATAATAATAATAATAATAATAATAATAATAATAATAATAATAATAATAATAATAATAATAATAATAATAATAATAATAATAATAATAATAATAATAATAATAATAATAATAATAATAATAATAATAATAATAATAATAATAATTAATAATTAATAATTTGCAGAAAACTATGCAAACTCAGACTTAAAGAAAGTAGAGAACTGGGCAAAGCAAAACAAACTGAAATTTAACGACTCAAAATCAATGGTTCTATTAATATCAAGGAGAAGGAAAGCTGGTAATGAACCAATCAAGGTATACTTGAATTACAAACCACTTGAGCAGGTTAGAGAACTTAGATACCTAGGGATAACCCTAGATGAAAAATTCAACTTCAGTAGACACATTAACAACATAACGGACAAGGCACTCCTACTAACAAACATGCTAACCAAAGTTGCAAGACTACAGTGGGGACTCGGCCACCAGTCTCTTAGAACTATATACAGAGGAGCAATAGCACCTATACTAACGTACGGTTCACCAGTCTGGGAACAGGCACTAGAGAGGAAGAAAAATATAAAGATACTTCAGAGAACACAGAGAATAATTAATATCAAAATTGCCAAAGCATACAGAACCATATCTTTTGATGCGTCATGTGTAGTAGCTGGAGTGAAGCCTATCTATATTAAAATAGCAGAAGCAGCAAAACTATACAAGATAACACATGGAATGACACCAGAATCGTCATATTATGATGCACCCTTACATATAGCAAAATGGCCCCATCCAGCGGAGTGTATTCCTATGGAAGAAGTCATTGAAGGAAAATATTATGAAATAGAAATCTTCACAGACGGTAGTAAAATCCATGGAAAAGTTGCAGCTGCAGCAGTAATATTTAAACACGGAGAAATTATACATAAAATCAAGGCTAAATTACATGACAGATGCTCCAATAACCAGGCAGAGCAAGTGGCAATCATTAGAGGATTGGCAACACTTCAGGATATGAACATAAGTGTACAAGAAAGAATAACTGCAGTGTATACAGATAGCAAAATTACCCTAGATCTAATCAGAAATAATTCAAAACATAATAAATTAATAGAAGAAATTCAAAAGAATCTCAAAAGCCTTAAAGAACAGAAGTGGATCATACATTTTGCCTGGATCAAAGCACATGCTGGATATCTTGGCAATGAATTAGCTGATAAACTAGCTAAGGAGGCTGCGATTGATAATGCTACGGACTATGTGTACAACAAAAAACCAAAAACAACATATGTCAGTGAAATCCAAGAACAAGGGATGCAGAAGTGGCAAGAAGAGTGGACTAATACAACGAAAGGAGCAGCCTGCAAGGAGTTCATCCCATCAGTTGTTCGAAGAATGAGCACACAAATTAACTTGAATTTCACACTGACAGCAATGATTACGGGACACGGACTAAC